>JAECXG010000591.1:0-372733 GCA_018152135.1 Drosophila paulistorum
ATAGCTGTTATATAAAAAATGGCCGCTATAAGACTTAAAATGGCGGCAGTAGAGCGGTTCCAGCAGCTTCTATAGCTGTTATCTAAAGGATGGCGGCTATAAGACTCAAAATGGCGGTAGTAGAACGGTTTCAGCAGCTTGTATAGCTGTTATCTAAAGGATGTTGCCTATGAGACTCAAAATGGCGGCAGTAAAACGGTTTCAGCAGATTGTATAGCTATCTAAAGGATGGCGACTATAAGACTCAAAATGGCGGCAGTAGAACGGGTTCAGCAGCTTGTATAGCTGTTATCTAAAGGATGGCCGCTATAAGACTTAAAATGGCGGCAGTAGAACGGTTTCAGCAGCTTGTACAGCTGTTATCTAAAGGATGGCGGCTATAAGAATCAAAATGGCTGCTATATTATGGTTTCAGCAGCTTGTATAGCTGTTATGTAAAGGATATCGGCTATAAGACTCAGAATAGCGGCTGTATTATAGTTCTAGCTGCTTGTGTAGCTGTTATCTAAAGGATGTCGGCTATAAGACTCAAAATGGCGGCAGTAGAACGGTTTCAGCAGCTTGTATAACTGTCTTATAAAGGATGGCGGCTGTAAGACTTAAAATGGCGGCAGTAGAACGGTTTCAGCAGCTTGTATAGCTGTAATCTAAAGGATGGCGGCTATGCGACTCAAAATGGCGGCTATACTATGGTTCCAGCAGCTTGTATAGCTGTTATTTAAAGAATGGCTACTACGAGACTCAAAATGGCGACAATGAAACGGTTCCAGCTGCTTCTATAGCTGTTATTTAAAGAACGGCGGCAATAAGACTCAAAATGGCAGTAGTAGAACGGATTCAGCAGTTTGTATAATTGTATCTAAAGGATGGCGACTATAAGACTTAAAATGGCGGCAGTAGAACGGTTTCAGCAGCTTGTATAGTTGTATCTAAAGGATGTCGACTATAAGACTCAAAATGGCGGCAGTAGAACGGTTTCAGCAGCTTGTATAGCTGTTATCCAAAGGATGTTGCCTATAAGACTCAAAATGGCGGCTATATTATGGTTTCAGCAGCTTGTATAGCTGTTAACTAAAGGATGTCGGCTATAAGACTCAGAATAGCGGCTGAATTATAGTTCTAGCAGTTTGTGTAGCTGTTATATAAAGGATGGCCGCTATAAGACTTAAAATGGCGGCAGTAGAGCGGTTCCAGCAGCTTCTATAGCTGTTATCTAAAGGATGGCGGCTATAAGACTCAAAATGGCGGCAGTAGAACGGTTTCAGCAGCTTGTAAGGCTGTTATCTAAAGGATGTTGCCTATAAGACTCAAAATGGCGGCTATATTATGGTTTCAGTAGCTTGTATAGCTGTAATCTAAAGGATGGCGGCTATGAGACTCAAAATGGCGGCAGTAGAACGGTTTCAGCAGATTGTGTAGTTGTATCTAAAGGATGTCGGATATAAGACTCAGAATAGCGGCTGTATTATAGTTCTAGCAGCTTGTGTAGCTGTTATATAAAGGATGGCCGGTATAAGACTTAAAATGGCGGCAGTAGAACGATTCCAGCAGATTCTGTAGCTGTTATCTAAAGGATGGCGGCTATAAGACTCAAAATGGCGGCAGTAGAACGGGTTCAGCAGCTTGTATAGCTGTTATTTAAAGGATGGCGGCTATAAGACTCAAAATGGCGGCAGTAGAACGGTTTCAGCAGCTTGTATAATTGTATCTAAAGGTTGGCGGCTATACGACTCAAAATGGCGGCTATATTATGGTTCCAGCAGCTTGTATAGCAGTTATATAAAGGATGTCGGCTATAAGACTCAGAATAGCGGCTGTATTATGGTTCTAGCAGCTTGTGTAGCTGTTACATAAAGGATGGCGGCTATAAGACTTAAAATGGCGGCAGTAGAACGGTTTCAGCAGCTTGTATAGCTGTTATCTAAAGGATGGCGGCTATAAGAATCAAAATGGCTGCTATATTATGGTTTCAGCAGCTTGTATAGCTGTTATGTAAAGGATATCGGCTATAAGACTCAGAATAGCGGCTGAATTATAGTTCTAGCAGCTTGTGTAGCTGTTATATAAAGGATGGCGGCTATAAAACTTAAAATGGTGGCAGTAGAACAGTTCCAGCAGTTTCTATAGCTGTAATATAAGGGATGGCGGCTATAAGACTTCAAATGGCGGCAGTAGAACGGTTCCAGCAGCTTGTATAACTATTATATAAAGGATGGCGGCTATAAGACTCAAAATGGCTGTACTATGTTTTCAGCAGTTTGTATAATTGTATCTAAAGGATGGCGGCTATAAGACTTAAAATGGCGGCAGTAGAACGGCTTGTATAGTTGTCTCTAAAGGATGTCGGCTATAAGACTCAAAATGGCGGCAGTAGAACTGTTTCAGCAGCTTGTATAGCTGTTATCCAAAGGATGTTGCCTATAAGACTCAAAATGGCGGCTATATTATGGTTTCAGCAGCTTGTATAGCTGTTATCTAAAGGATGTCGGCTATAAAACTCAGAACTAGTAGAACGGATTCAGCAGTTTGTATAATTGTATCTAAAGGATGGCGGCTCTAAGACTTAAAATGGCGGCAGTAGAACGATTTCAGCAGCTTGTATAGTTGTATCTAAAGGATGTCGGCTATAAGACTCAAAATGGCGGCAGTAGAACGATTTCAGCAGCTTGTATAGTTGTATCTAAAGGATGTTGCCTATAAGACTCAAAATGGCGGCTATATTATGGTTTCAGCAGCTTGTATAGCTGTTATCTAAAGGATGTCGGCTATAAAACTCAGAACTAGTAGAACGGATTCAGCAGTTTGTATAATTGTATCTAAAGGATGGCGGCTCTAAGACTTAAAATGGCGGCAGTAGAACGATTTCAGCAGCTTGTATAGTTGTATCCAAAGGATGTCGGCTATAAGACTCAGAATAGCGGCTTAATTATAGTTCTAGAAGTTTTGGAAGCTGTTATATAAAGGATGGCCGCTATAAGACCTAAAATGGCGGCAGTAGAACGGTTTCAGCAGCTTGTATAGCTGTTATCTAAAGGATGTTGCCTATTGTCACTCATCGAAGTCGGTCGTGTTTTTTTTGCGCTCTCGCTTAATTACTGTCATTTCGTTCTTTTGTGAAGTTAATCTATAATATTCAATTTAAATTCATTGTTTTATAAATTTTTAATAATTCGCTATACTGATCGCGAAGTTTGTGTTAAATTTATTAACATTTATATTTACTAATATCAAAACTTTAACAAACGCAAATATAATTTTGTTGTTGCGCTGCATACTTTTTGATTTCGTTCTATTTTTTGCTCCCACCCGCGCTCTCAATTTACAGTTCATAGTTTGTTTTTGTTTGTGTGGTGTTGGTGCTCTCTATTCTTCTGCTTTCTCTTTTGATCGCGCTCGCGGCCGTTAACTTCGCGCTTGTGACAAGTTTTTGTTGTTGTGTGTTGTAATACAAAAATAATAAATATTCTCTTTTTCTTCTCTTTCTAATTTGCATATTGCAGTTAGCTTTTGCTTTGGTCTGTAAACGCCTCTCTTAATTTAACATTTTTCCATTTTATTTACATATTGATTTATAATTTGATTGTGATAAATCAATTATTTAATAATGTCTGTCTGTTGCAAATATAATTGCAATAATCCCAGCAAGACCAGTGAAGACTTTCTTTACTGTTGGCTGTGTGACAATGTAATGCACTTTAAATGTGCTGGTTACACAGTCAAGGTGCGGGATAGTATTGCACAGGGTGGCGGCCTTAAATGGAGCTGTGATTCGTGTCGTGGCTTGGAGCTCGAGATGCGAAGTTTTATGAAACGGACTGGGGATGCGTTTAAAACTCTGTCAGCTGGCGTTCATAAGCTCCAAGAAGAGCTTTTGGCGATGGAGGTTCAATTCAGAAGTTCTAAACTTTTGATTGAAGCTCCGACCCGAAAGAGGGCCAGGTTTCAGGGCGCGTCCCTCAGTCCGTTGGCACATCGTTGTCTACCAGTTCCGGCTCCCGACAATGACCCTACGTCACCAAATGCACAGCAGCTAATATCGTTTAGGAGTCCGGCTTTGGAAGGTGTGGAGTCTCTTCCCATTTCCCCTGGAGACAGTATCCCACCTACTAACACGATATCGGTTGTAGTTTCCAAACCGTCCGGGCAAACATCCGTTTCCAGGAATATTGCCAATAAAGTAGTTACAAGAGGAGCTAGTAAAGTGTTGGCTGCTTCAGCTGCTGCTGCATCCGCTGTTGCTGCTACTGCTGTGCCTGGCACTTCTAGTTCCCTTGTTGTAGTTCCACCCAAAAAATTTTTATTTCGCGGCTTGATCCCAATACTACTTCTGAAGAAGTCATAGCCTACATCCAGGGCAAAGTTCAAGCACCAAACATTGCTGTGGAAAAGTTCCGTTTTTCATATACTCGGGACATATCGTCCTTTAAAATAAGTGTTTCCCCAGATCTTTTTGGGCAAATATGTCATAAAGACTTTTGGCCGGAACACCTCATTGTAAAAGAGTATACAATAAAAAAGAAGAATCGGTCTCCGATTAGCCTGCTACCTGCCTCTGTGAATAACGTTCCTTCCGGCTCGTCTGCACCTGTTGGCGAGTCAAAAAACTAATTTCGTCCCTAACTCTGGCCTATCAGAACGTACGGGGACTAAAGTCGAAACTCTCTAGACTTTATGTAGATAGTTTAGCTTTTGACTTTCAAATTCTTGCCTTTACTGAGACTTGGTTGAAGCCTGATATTGCCGATGCTTCAATTCTCCCCTCAAAATATTTAATATATAGACATGATCGGACTATCCGTAAAGGTGGTGGCGTTTTGATCGCTGTTGATTCGGCGTTCTCATCTGAAATTGTACAGTCTTCCAATCAGGAGATTGAATTTGTTTGTGTTAAAATATCTCTTAATTCTTTTTCTGCGTATATTACTTGTTCGTATATTCCACCACAGTCCGACTTGGCAGTATACATTCACTATTTGGAAGCTATTCAACTTGTTTCCTCATATATCTCTGACAAAGACTTGTTCGTAGTTCTGGGAGATTTTAATTTACCTGAGATTGCCTGGACCCTCTCATATGATTCCTTATTACTGTGGCCCTCCTCGTCACACTGTTTCGTAGATGGTCTGTTTGAGTTGTCCCTAACTTAAATAAATCCTGTCCGGAATAGTCGTAACAGATCACTAGATCTGGTATTTGTGTTGGATTCTTCCAACTGTGATATTTCCAGGACTGATCCCTTAGTTATCCCTGAAGACAACTTTCATCCAACTCTGGATGTAACCATTGACCTTCCTTTTGGGTTTATGCCTCGATATAATAATCCAATGCCTCCAAACCGATGTTTTCGCAAGACAAACTTTACTAAACCTAAAAACCTCTTATTAACTAATGATTGGACATATCTGTATACTTGCACGGATATGGACTCTGCCATGTCTGTCTTCTATAAAACTCTTGAGTCGTTCTTTGATGTTTGTGTCCCGCGTGTGACTCAAGGATGGTAACTTGAAGAACGTAAAATCGAGATGCTATAAAAGATTTAAAAAATCCGGTAAAGCATCGGATTTTTCCCTATACATAGTTGCTCGATCAAATTTTATGGTGCTGAATTCACAATGCTATAAGGATTATCTTCAGAGATGTAAACCTAGGTTTTCTCGCGATCCTAAGCAATTTTATAAATTCGTCAATGGAAAACGTAAGACATCAGTGCACCCGTCTTACTTGACTTTCGAAAACAATAAAGCTGACAATGATCAGGCAATTGCTGATATGTTTGCTGATTTTTTCAAAACAACTTATTCCTCTTCGATTTATCAAGCAAATTCTCCCTATCCTTATCACTTGCAATCGTCTAATTGCATTTTAGACCCTGTGTTTGAAGAAAGTTCGATTTTTAGCGTTCTTAGTTCCGTCAAACCAATATATGATCCTGGCCCTGATGGAATACCAGGCTGCGTATTAAGGTTTTGCGCAGAGGCCCTATGTAAGCCAATACTTAAGTTGTTTACACTGTCCGTTACATATTCCGCCTTCCCGTCCATCTGGAAGGAATCATATATTATTCCTCTTCATAAAAAGGGGAAAAAGTGCGAAGCCTCCAATTATAGGGGTATTTCTAAATTGTCTGCCATACCCAAAGCATTTGAGAAAATAATAACGTCTCAATTGCAGCATTTTTGTAGCTCAATCATTTCGTCATCCCAACACGGGTTTAAAAAACGTAGATCGACAACTACTAACCTATTAGAATTTACATCTCACTCAATCAAAGGGTTTAAGACTGCCGTGCAAACTGATGTCATTTATACTGACTTTAGCAAGGCCTTTGACTCTGTTAATCACACTCTACTTTTATATAAGTTAAATGCACTTGGCATCCCCAGCCTTTTGCTAGATTGGATTCTTCAATATCTTTCTAAGCGTACACAAAAGGTCCTCTTTAAGTCTTCATTTTCTAAGACCATCCAAGTGACTTCTGGAGTACCTCAGGGTAGTCATTTGGGTCCATTGCTATTCACTCTTTTTATAAATGATCTTCCATTGGTAGTGTCACATTCTCGGGTGCTTATGTACGCGGATGATGTTAAGCTTTACCTCAGTTTTAAAGACATATCGTCTTCTTGCCTACTTCAATCGGATCTTAATGATCTTCAGAGTTGGTGTGAAACCAACCTATTAAACCTTAACGGCTCTAAATGTAAAGTTATGTCTTTTTATAGGTGCACTCCACACTTAGCAACTTATTATCTTAACGACACTGCCTTAGAGCGGTTAGATATTATCAATGACTTAGGTGTTCTTATGGACCATAAATTAACCTTTAATCCTCATATTTCTGCTACAGTTAGTAAAGCTATGAATGTTTTTGGGTTTGTGAAACGATGGTCAAAAGAGTTTGACGATCCGTACACAACCAAACTTCTGTATACTTCATTAATCCGTCCTATCTTAGAGTACGGATCTTGCATATGGTCACCTCAATATGAGACGCACCAAAGTAAAATTGAATCTGTTCAAAAGCAATTTCTGCTATTTGCTCTTCGTGGTCTAAATTGGGATCGCAATGTCAATTTGCCATCATACTCCAGTAGGCTTCTTTTAATCAATCTTCCTTCATTAATTAATCGTAGAGTAATGCTTGGTGCTATCTTTATTCATAAACTTTTAATAGGTAAAATAGACTCTCCTGAGCTATTGAACCAGTTAAACCTATCTGTACCCCGTAGACCTACTAGAAATTTTATTCGTCTATCTTTAAAACATTGTAGTTCTAACTATTCTTTGCATGAACCTTTTCGAGTCCTATGTTCTGATTACAATCTTCTGTATTCCGTAATCAGTTCAGAAGCCTCTCTTTCTCTTGTGAAAACCTCTATTTTAGCACATTCAGCTCGTAATTAGCTGTAGTTAATGTAATTCTTAATTGTTTCTCCGTTATACTTGTATTTGTCCACGCGATCGTTCCGTCCGATATACGGCTGCGCCCCACGGTCGGTCGGGCGGGAGGTGGACAGCGCTCTGCTTGGGCTCGCGCGAAACAGGCTATGTCCTGGTGTCGTAAGGGCCACTAGAACGTACTTCGCATTGTACGCGTCAACGTCCAGATAATATTGTAAAAAAAAAAAAAAAAAAAGACTCAAAATGGCGGCTATATTATGGTTTCAGCAGCTTGTATAGCTGTTATCTAAAGGATGTCGGCTATAAGACTCAGAAAAGCGGCTGAATTATAGTTCTAGCAGTTTGTGTAGCTGTTATATAAAGGATGGCCGCTATAAGACTTAAAATGGCGGCAGTAGAGCGGTTCCAGCAGCTTCTATAGCTGTTTTCTAAAGGATGGCGGCTATAAGACTCAAAATGGCGTCAGTAGAACGGTTTCAGTAGCTTGTATAGCTGTTATCTAAAGAATGGCGGCTATAAGACTCAAAATGGCGGCAGTAGAATGATTCCAGCAGATTCTATACCTGTTATCTAAAGGATGGCGGCTATAAGACTCAAAATGGCGGCAGTAGAATGGGTTCAGCAGCTTGTATAGCTGTTATCTAAAGGATGGCGGCTATAAGACTCAAAATGGCGGCTGTACTATGTTTCCAGCAGCTTGTATAGCTGTTATTAAAAGAATGGCTGCTATGAGCCTCAAAATGGCGACAATGAAACGGTTCCAGCTGCTTCTATAGCTGTTATTTAAAGAACGGCGGCAATAAGACTCAAAATGGCAGTAGTAGAACGGATTCAGCAGTTTGTTTAATTGTATCTAAAGGATGGCGGCTATAAGACTTAAAATGGCGGCAGTAGAACTGTTTCAGCAGCTTGTATAGTTGTATCTAAAGGATGTCGGCTATAAGACTCAAAATGGCGGCAGTAGAACGGTTTCAGCAGCTTGTATAGCTGTTATCCAAAGGATGTTGCCTATAAGACTCAAAAGGGCGGCTATATTATGGTTTCAGCAGCTTGTATAGCTGTTATCTAAAGGATGTCGGCTATAAGACTCAGAATAGCGGCTGTATTATGGTTCTAGCAGCTTGTGTAGCTGTTATATAAAGGATGGCGGCTATAAGACTCAAAATGGGGGCAGTAGAACGGTTTCAGCAGCTTGTATAATTGTATCTAAAGGATGGCGGCTATAAGACTTAAAATGGCGGCAGTAGAACGGTTTCAGCAGCTTGTATAGCTGTAATCTAAGGGATGGCGGCTATACGACTCAAAATGGCGGCTATATTATGGTTCCAGCAGCTTGTATAGCTGTTATGTAAAGGATATCGGCTATAAGACTCAGAATAGCGGCTGTATTATAGTTCTAGCAGCTTGCGTAGCTGTTATATAAAGAATAGCCGCTATAAGACTTAAAATGGCAGCAGTAGAACGATTCCAGCAGATTCTATAGCAGTTATCTAAAGGATGGCGGCTATAAGACTCAAAATAGCGGCAATAAAACGGTTTCAGCAGCTTGTATAGCTGTTAGCTAAGGGATGGCGGATATAAGACTCAAAATAGCAGCTATATTATGGTTTCAGCAGCTTGTATAGCTGTTATCCAAAGGATGTCGGCTATAAGACTCAGAATAGCGGCTGTATTATAGTTCTAGCAGCTTCTATAGCTGTTATCTAAAGGATGGCAACTATAAGACTCAAAATGGCGGCTGTATTTTGGTTCCAGCAGCTTGTATAACTATTATACGGCGGCAATAAGTCTCAAAATTGCAGTAGTAGAACGGATTCAGCAGTTTGTATAATTATATCTAAAGGATGGCGGCTATAAGACTTAAAATGGCGGCAGTAGAACGGTTTCAGCAGCTTGTATAGTTGTATCTAAAGGATGTCGGCTATAAGACTCAAAATGGCGGCAGTAGAACGGTTTCAGCAGCTTGTATAGCTGTTATCCAAAGGATGTTGCCTACAAGACTCAAAATGGCGGCTATATTATGGTTTCAGCAGCTTGTATAGCTGTTATCTAAAGGATGTCGGCTATAAGACTCAGAATAGCGGCTGTATTATGGTTCTAGCAGCTTGTGTAGCTGTTATATAAAGGATGGCCGCTATAAGACTTAAAATGGCGGCAGTAGAGCGGTTCCAGCAGCTTCTATAGCTGTTATCTAAAGGATGGCGGCTAAAAGACTTAAAACGGTTTCAGCAGCTTGTATAGTTGTTATCTAAAGGATGTCGGCTATAAGACTCAAAATGGCGGCAGTAGAACGGTTTCAGCAGCTTGTATAGCTGTTATCCAAAGGATGTTGCCTATAAGACTCAAAATGGCGGCTATATTATGGTTTCAGCAGTTTGTATAGCTGTCATCTAAAGGATGCCGGCTATAAGACTCAGAATAGCGGCTGAATTATAGTTCTATCAGTTTGTGTAGTTGTTATATAAAGGCTGGCAGCTATAAGACTTAAAATGGCGGCAGTAGAGCGGTTCCAGCAGCTTGTATAACTATTATATAAAGGATGGCGGCTATAAGGCTCAAAATGGCGGCTGTACTATGTTTCCAGCAGCTTGTATAGCTGTTATTTAAAGAATGGCTGCTATGAATCTCAAAATGGCGACAATGAAACGGATCCAGCTGCTTTTATAGCTGTTATCTAAAGAACGGCGGCAATAAGTCTCAAAATTGCAGTAGTAGAACGGATTCAGCAGTTTGTATAATTATATCTAAAGGATGGCGGCTATAAGACTTAAAATGGCGGCAGTAGAACGGTTTCAGCAGCTTGTATAGCTGTTATCCAAAGGATGTTGCCTACAAGACTCAAAATGGCGGCTATATTATGGTTTCAGCAGCTTGTATAGCTGTTATCTAAAGGATGTCGGCTATAAGACTCAGAATAGCGGCTGTATTATGGTTCTAGCAAAGGATGTTGCCTATAAGACTCAAAATCGCGGCTATATTATGGTTTCAGCAGTTTGTATAGCTGTCATCTAAAGGATGCCGGCTATAAGACTCAGAATAGCGGCTGAATTATAGTTCTATCAGTTTGTGTAGTTGTTGTATAAAGGCTGGCCGCTATAAGACTTAAAATGGCGGCAGTAGAGCGGTTCCAGCAGCTTCTATAGCTGTTATCTAAATGATGGCGGCAACAAGACTCAAAATGGCGGCAGTAGAACGGTTTCAGCAGTTTGTATAGCTGTTATCTAAAGGATGTTGCCTATAAGACTCAAAATGGCGGCTATATTATGGTTTCAGTAGCTTGTATAGCTGTTATCTAAAGGATGGTGGCTATGAGACTCAAAATGGCGGCAGTAGAACGGTTTCAGCAGATTTTATAGTTGTATCTAAAGGATGTCGGCCATAAGACTCAGAATAGCGGCTGTATTATAGTTCTAGCAGCTTGTGTAGCTATTATATAAAGAATAGCCGCTATAAGACTTAAAATGGCAGCAGTAGAACGATTCCAGCAGCTTCTATAGCAGTTATCTAAAGGATGGCGGCTATAAGACTCAAAATAGCGGCAATAAAACGGTTTCAGCAGCTTGTATAGCTGTTAGCTAAAGGATGGCGGCTATAAGACTCAAAATGGCAGCTATATTATGGTTTTAGCAGCTTGTATAGCTGTTATCTAAAGGATGTCGGCTATAAAACTCAGAATAGCGGCTGTATTATAGTTCTAGCAGTTTATATAAGACTTAAAATGGCAGCAGTAGAACGATTCCAGCAGCTTCTATAGCTGTTATCTAAAGGATGGCGGCTATAAGACTCAAAATAGCGGCAATAAAACGGTTTCAGCAGCTTGTATAGCTGTTAGCTAAAGGATGGCGGCTATAAGACTCAAAATGGCAGCTATATTATGGTTTCAGCAGCTTGTATAGCTGTTATCTAAAGGATGTCGGCTATAAAACTCAGAATAGCGGCTGAATTATAGTTCTAGCAGCTTCTATAGCTGTTATCTAAAGGATGGCGGCTATAAGACTCAAAATGGCGGCTGTATTTTGGTTCCAGCAGCTTGAATAACTATTATATAAAGGATGTCGGCTATAAGACTCAGAATAGCGGCTGTATTATGGTTCTAGCAGATTGTGTAGCTGTTATATAAAGGATGGCGGCTATAAAACTTAAAATGGCGGCAGTAGAACAGTTCCAACAGCTTCTATAGCTGTAATATAAAGGATAGCGGCTATAAAACTTCAAATGGCGGCAGTAGAACGGTTCCAGCAGCTTGTGTAACTATTATATAAAGGATGGCGGCTATAAGACTCAAAATGGCGGCTGTACTATGGTTCCAGCAGCTTGTATAGCTGTTATTTAAAAAATGGCTGCTATGAGACTCAAAATGGCGACAATGAAACGGTTCCAGCTGCTTCTATAGCTGTTATTTAAAGAACGGCGGCAATAAGACTTAAAATGGCAATAGTAGAACGGATTCAGCAGTTTGTATAATTGTATCTAAAGGATGGCGACTATAAGACTTAAAATGGCGGCAGTAGAACGGTTTCAGCAGCTTGTATAGCTGTAATCTAAGGGATGGCGGCTATACGACTCAAAATGGCGGCAGTAGAACGGTTTCAGCAGCTTGTATAATTGTATCTAAAGGATGGCGGCTATAAGACTTAAAATGGCGGCAGTAGAACGGTTTCAGCAGCTTGTATAGCTGTAATCTAAGGGATGGCGGCTATACGACTCAAAATGGCGGCTATATTATGGTTCCAGCAGCTTGTATAGCTGTTATGTAAAGGATATCGGCTATAAGACTCAGAATAGCGGCTGTATTATAGTTCTAGCAGCTTGTGTAGCTGTTATATAAAGAATAGCCGCTATAAGACTTAAAATGGCAGCAGTAGAACGATTCCAGCAGATTCTATAGCTGTTATCTAAAGGATGGCGGCTATAAGACTCAAAATAGCGGCAATAAAACGGTTTCAGCAGCTTGTATAGCTGTTAGCTAAGGGATGGTGGCTATAAGACTCAAAATGGCAGCTATATTATGGTTTCAGCAGCTTGTATAGCTGTTATCCAAAGGATGTCGGCTATAAGACTCAGAATAGCGGCTGTATTATAGTTCTAGCAGCTTCTATAGCTGTTATCTAAAGGATGGCGGCTATAAGACTCAAAATGGCGGCTGTATTTTGGTTCCAGCAGCTTGTATAACTATTATATAAAGGATGGCGGCTATAAGGCTCAAAATGGCGGCTGTACTATGTTTCCAGCAGCTTGTATAGCTGTTATTTAAAGAATGGCTGCTATGAATCTCAAAATGGCGACAATGAAACGGATCCAGCTGCTTCTATAGCTGTTATTTAAAGAACGGCGGCAATAAGTCTCAAAATTGCAGTAGTAGAACGGATTCAGCAGTTTGTATAATTATATCTAAAGGATGGCGGCTATAAGACTTAAAATGGCGGCAGTAGAACGGTTTCAGCAGCTTGTATAGTTGTATCTAAAGGATGTCGGCTATAAGACTCAAAATGGCGGCAGTAGAACGGTTTCAGCAGCTTGTATAGCTGTTATCCAAAGGATGTTGCCTACAAGACTCAAAATGGCGGCTATATTATGGTTTCAGCAGCTTGTATAGCTGTTATCTAAAGGATGTCGGCTATAAGACTCAGAATAGCGGCTGTATTATGGTTCTAGCAGCTTGTGTAGCTGTTATATAAAGGATGGCCGCTATAAGACTTAAAATGGCGGCAGTAGAGCGGTTCCAGCAGCTTCTATAGCTGTTATCTAAAGGATGGCGGCTAAAAGACTTAAAACGGTTTCAGCAGCTTGTATAGTTGTTATCTAAAGGATGTCGGCTATAAGACTCAAAATGGCGGCAGTAGAACGGTTTCAGCAGCTTGTATAGCTGTTATCCAAAGGATGTTGCCTATAAGACTCAAAATGGCGGCTATATTATGGTTTCAGCAGTTTGTATAGCTGTCATCTAATGGATGCCGGCTATAAGACTCAGAATAGCGGCTGAATTATAGTTCTATCAGTTTGTGTAGTTGTTATATAAAGGCTGGCAGCTATAAGACTTAAAATGGCGGCAGTAGAGCGGTTCCAGCAGCTTGTATAACTATTATATAAAGGATGGCGGCTATAAGGCTCAAAATGGCGGCTGTACTATGTTTCCAGCAGCTTGTATAGCTGTTATTTAAAGAATGGCTGCTATGAATCTCAAAATGGCGACAATGAAACGGATCCAGCTGCTTTTATAGCTGTTATCTAAAGAACGGCGGCAATAAGTCTCAAAATTGCAGTAGTAGAACGGATTCAGCAGTTTGTATAATTAATCTAAAGGATGGCGGCTATAAGACTTAAAATGGCGGCAGTAGAACGGTTTCAGCAGCTTGTATAGTTGTATCTAAAGGATGTCGGCTATAAGACTCAAAATGGCGGCAGTAGAACGGTTTCAGCAGCTTGTATAGCTGTTATCCAAAGGATGTTGCCTACAAGACTCAAAATGGCGGCTATATTATGGTTTCAGCAGCTTGTATAGCTGTTATCTAAAGGATGTCGGCTATAAGACTCAGAATAGCGGCTGTATTATGGTTCTAGCAAAGGATGTTGCCTATAAGACTCAAAATGGCGGCTATATTATGGTTTCAGCAGTTTGTATAGCTGTCATCTAAAGGATGCCGGCTATAAGACTCAGAATAGCGGCTGAATTATAGTTCTATCAGTTTGTGTAGTTGTTGTATAAAGGCTGGCCGCTATAAGACTTAAAATGGCGGCAGTAGAGCGGTTCCAGCAGCTTCTATAGCTGTTATCTAAATGATGGCGGCAACAAGACTCAAAATGGCGGCAGTAGAACGGTTTCAGCAGATTTTATAGTTGTATCTAAAGGATGTCGGCCATAAGACTCAGAATAGCGGCTGTATTATAGTTCTAGCAGCTTGTGTAGCTATTATATAAAGAATAGCCGCTATAAGACTTAAAATGGCAGCAGTAGAACGATTCCAGCAGCTTCTATAGCAGTTATCTAAAGGATGGCGGCTATAAGACTCAAAATAGCGGCAATAAAACGGTTTCAGCAGCTTGTATAGCTGTTAGCTAAAGGATGGCGGCTATAAGACTCAAAATGGCAGCTATATTATGGTTTTAGCAACTTGTATAGCTGTTATCTAAAGGATGTCGGCTATAAAACTCAGAATAGCGGCTGTATTATAATTCTAGCAGTTTATATAAGACTTAAAATGGCAGCAGTAGAACGATTCCAGCAGCTTCTATAGCTGTTATCTAAAGGATGGCGGCTATAAGACTCAAAATAGCGGCAATAAAACGGTTTCAGCAGCTTGTATAGCTGTTAGCTAAAGGATGGCGGCTATAAGACTCAAAATGGCAGCTATATTATTGTTTCAGCAGCTTGTATAGCTGTTATCTAAAGGATGTCGGCTATAAAACTCAGAATAGCGGCTGAATTATAGTTCTAGCAGCTTCTATAGCTGTTATCTAAAGGATGGCGGCTATAAGACTCAAAATGGCGGCTGTATTTTGGTTCCAGCAGCTTGAATAACTATTATATAAAGGATGTCGGCTATAAGACTCAGAATAGCGGCTGTATTATGGTTCTAGCAGATTGTGTAGCTGTTATATAAAGGATGGCGGCTATAAAACTTAAAATGGCGGCAGTAGAACAGTTCCAACAGCTTCTATAGCTGTAATATAAAGGATAGCGGCTATAAAACTTCAAATGGCTGCAGTAGAACGGTTCCAGCAGCTTGTGTAACTATTATATAAAGGATGGCGGCTATAAGACTCAAAATGGCGGCTGTACTATGGTTCCAGCAGCTTGTATAGCTGGTATTTAAAAAATGGCTGCTATGAGACTCAAAATGGCTACAATGAAACGGTTCCAGCTGCTTCTATAGCTGTTATTTAAAGAACGGCGGCAATAAGACTTAAAATGGCAGTAGTAGAACGGATTCAGCAGTTTGTATAATTGTATCTAAAGGATGGCGACTATAAGACTTCAAATGGCGGCAGTAGAACGGTTTCAGCAGTTGTATCTAAAGGATGTCGGCTATAAGACTCAAAATGGCGGCAGTAGAACGTTTTCAGCAGCTTGTATAGCTGTTATTCAAAGGATGTTGCCTATAAGACTCAAAATGGCGGCTATATTATGGTTTCAGCAGCTTGTATAGCTGTTATCTAAAGGGTGTCGGCTATAAAACTCAGAATAGCGGCTGTATTATGGTTCTAGCAGCTTGTGTAGCTGTTATATAAAGGATGGCCGCTATAAGACTTAAAATGGAGGCAGTAGAGCGGTTCCAGCAGCTTCTATAGCTGCTATCTAAAGGATGGCGGCTAAAAGACTCAAAATGGCGGCAGTAGAACGGTTTCAGCAGCTTGTATAGCTGTTATCTAAAGGATGTTGCCTATAAGACTCAAAATGGCGACTATATTATGGTTTCAGCAGCTTGTATAGCTGTTATCTAAAGGATGTCGGCTATAAGACTCAGAACAACGGCTGAATTATAGTTCTAGCAGTTTGTGTAGCTGTTATCCAAAGGATGGCCGCTATAAGACTTAAAATGGCGGCAGTAGAACAGTACCAGCAGCTTGTATAACTATTATATAAAGGATGGCAGCTATAAGACTCAAAATGCTGGTTGTATTATGCTTCCTGCAGCTTCTATATCCGTTATATGAGGCGGCTATAAGACTTCAAATGGCGGCTGTAGAATGGTTCCAGCAGCTTATATAGCTGTTATATAAAGTATGTCGGCTATAAGACTCAAAATAGCGACTGTATTATGGTATCAGCAGCTTCTATAGCTGTTATCTAAAGGATGTCGCCTATAAGACTCAAAATGGCGGCAGTAGAACGGTTTCAGCAGCCTGTGTAGCTGTTATCTAAAGGATGACGGTTATAAGACTTGAAATGGCGGCATTAGAACGGTTCCAGCAGCTTGTATAACTATTATATAAAGAATGGCGGCTAAAAGACTCAAAATGGCTGCAGTAGAACGGTTTCAGCAGCTTGTATAGTTGTTATCTGAAGGATGTTGCATATAAGACTCAAAATGGCGGCTATATTATGGTTTCAGCAGCTTGTATAGCTGTTATCTAAAGGATGCCGGGTATAAGACTCAGAATAGCGGCTGAATTATAGTTCTAGCAGCTTGTATAGCTGTTATCAAAAGGATGGCCGCTATAAGACTTAAAATGGCGGCAGTAGAACGGTTCCAGCAGCTTGTATAGCTGTTATCTAAAGGATGGCGGCAGTAGAACGACTTCAGCAGCTTGTATAGCTGTTATCTAAAGGATGACGGTTATAAGACTTGAAATGGCGGCATTAGAACGGTTCCAGCAGCTTGTATAACTATTATATAAAGAATGGCGGCTAAAAGACTCAAAATGGCTGCAGTAGAACGGTTTCAGCAGCTTGTATAGCTGTTATCTGAAGGATGTTGCATATAAGACTCAAAATGGCGGCTATATTATGGTTTCAGCAGCTTGTATAGCTGTTATCTAAAGGATGCCGGGTATAAGACTCAGAATAGCGGCTGAATTATAGTTCTAGCAGCTTGTATAGCTGTTATCAAAAGGATGGCCGCTATAAGACTTAAAATGGCGGCAGTAGAACGGTTCCAGCAGCTTGTATAGCTGTTATCTAAAGGATGGCGGCAGTAGAACGACTTCAGCAGCTTGTATAGCTGTTATCTAAAGGATGGCGGCTATAATACTCAAAATAGCGGCAATAAACGGTTCCAGCAGCTTATATAGCTGTTATATAAAGTATGTCGGCTATAAGACTCAAAATAGCGACTGTATTATGGTTTCAGCAGCTTTAATAGCTGATATAAAGGATGTTGCCTATAAGACTCAAAATGGCGACTATATTATGGTTTCAGCAGCTTTTATAGCTGTTATCTAAAGGATGTCGGCAATAAGACTCAGAAGAGCGGCTGAATTATAGTTCTAGCAGTTTGTGTAGCTGTTATATAAAAGATGGCCGCTATAAGACTTAAAATGGCGGCAGTAGAGCGGTTCCAGCAGTTTGTATAATTGTATCTAAAGGATGGCGACTATAAGACTTAAAATGGCGGCAGTAGAACGGTTTCAGCAGTTGTATCTAAAGGATGTCGGCTATAAGACTCAAAATCGCGGCAGTAGAACGGTTTCAGCAGCTTGTATAGCTGTTATCCAAAGGATGTTGCCTATAAGACTCAAAATGGCGGCTATATTATGGTTTCAGCAGCTTGTATAGCTGTTATATAAAGGATGTCGGCTATAAAACTCAGAATAGCGGCTGTATTATGGTTTTAGCAGCTTGTGTAGCTGTTATATAGAGGATGTCCGCTATAAGACTTAAAATGGAGTCAGTAGAGCGGTTCCAGCAGCTTCTATAGCTGTTATCTAAAGGATGGAGGCTAATGACTCAAAATGGCGGCAGTAGAACGGTTTCAGCAGCTTGTATAGCTGTTATCTAAAGGATGTTGCCTATAAGACTCAAAATGGCGACTATATTATGGTTTCAGCAGCTTGTATAGCTGTTATCTAAAGGATGCCGGGTATAAGACTCAGAATAGCGGCTGAATTATAGTTCTAGCAGCTTGTATAGCTGTTATCAAAAGGATGGCCGCTATAAGACTTAAAATGGCGGCAGTAGAACGGTTTCAGCAGCTTGTATAGCTGTTATCAAAAGGATGGCCGCTATAAGACTTAAAATGGCGGCAGTAGAACGGTTTCAGCAGCTTGTATAGCTGTTATCAATAGGATGGCCGCTATAAGACTTAAAATGGCGGCAGTAGAACGGTTTCAGCAGCTTGTATAGTTGTATCTAAAGGATGTCGGCTATAAGACTCAGAAAAGCGGCTGTATTATAGTTCTAGCAGCTTCTATAGCTGTTATCTAAAGGATGGCGGCTATAATACTCAAAATAGCGGCAATAAACGGTTCCAGCAGCTTGTATAACTATTATATAAAGGATGTCGGCTAAAAGAATCAGAATAGCGGATGTATTATGGTTCTACCAGATTGTGTAGCTGTTATAGTAGTAGAACAGTTCCAGCAGCTTCTATAGCTATAATATAAAGGATGGCGGCTATAAGACTTCAAATGGCGGCAGTAGAACGGTTCCAGCAGCTTGTATAACTATTATATAAAGGATGGCGGCTATAAGACTCAAAATGGCGGCTGTACTATGTTTCCAGCAGCTTGTATAGCTGTTATTTAAAAAATGGCTGCTATGAGACTCAAAATGGCGACAATGAAACGGTTCCAGCTGCTTCTATAGCTGTTATTTAAAGAACGGCGGCAATAAGATTCAAAATGGCAGTAGTAGAACGGATTCAGCAGTTTGTATAATTGTATCTAAAGGATGGCGGCTATAAGACTTAAAATGGCGGCAGTAGAACGGTTTCAGCAGCTTGTATAGTTGTATCTAAAGGATGTCGGCTATAAGACTCAAAATAGCGGCAGTAGAACTATAAGACTCAAAATGGCGGCTATATTATGGTTTCAGCAGCTAGTATAGCTGTTATCTAAAGGATGTTGGCTATAAAACTCAGAATAGCGGCTGTATTATGGTTCTAGCAGCTTGTGTAGCTGTTATATAAAGGATGGCCGCTATAAGACTTGAAATGGCGGATGTAGAGCGGTTCCAGCAGCTTCTATAGCTGTTATCTAAAGGATGGCGGCTAAAAGACTCAAAATGGCGGCAGTAGAACGGTTTCAGCATCTTGTATAGCTGTTATCTAAAGGATGTTGCCTATAAGACCCAAAACGGCGGCTATATTATGGTTTCAGCAGCTTGTATAGCTGTTATCTAAAGGATGTCGGCTATAGGACCCAGAATAGCGGCTGATTTATGGTTCTAGCAGCATGTGTAGCTGTTATATAAAGGATGGCCGCTATAATACTTAAAATGGTGGCAGTAGAGCGGTTCCAGCAGCTTCTATAGCTGTTATCTAAAGGATGGCGGCTATAAGACTCAAAATGGCGGCAGTAGAACGGTTTCAGCAGATGTCGGCTATAGGACCCAGAATAGCGGCTGATTTATGGTTCTAGCAGCATGTGTAGCTGTTATATAAAGGATGGCCGCTATAATACTTAAAATGGTGGCAGTAGAGCGGTTCCAGCAGCTTCTATAGCTGTTATCTAAAGGATGGCGGCTATAAGACTCAAAATGGCGGCAGTAGAACGGTTTCAGCAGATTGTATAGCTATTATCTAAAGGATGTTGCCTATAAGACTCAAAATGGCGGCTATTTTATGGTTTCAGTAGCTTGTATAGCTGTTATCTAAAGGATGGCGGCTATGAGACTCAAAATGGCGGCAGTAGAACGGTTTCAGCAGATTGTATAGTTGTATCTAAAGGATGTCGGCTATAAGACTCAGAATAGCGGCTGTATTATAGTTCTAGCAGCTTGTGTAGCTGTTATATAAAGGATGGCCGATATAAGACTTAAAATGGCGGCAGTAGAACGATTCCAGCAGATTCTATAGCTGTTATCTAAAGGATGGCGGCTATAAGACTCAAAATGGCGGTAGTAGAACGGGTTCAGCAGCTTGTATAGCTGTTATCTAAAGGATGGCGGCTATAAGACTCAAAATGGCGGCTGTACTATGTTTCCAGCAGCTTGTATAGCTGTTATTTAAAGAATGGCTGCTATGAGACTCAAAATGGCAACAATGAAACGGTTCCAGCTGCTTCTATAGCTGTTATTTAAAGAACGGCGGCAATAAGACTCAAAATGGCAGTAGTAGAACGGATTCAGCAGTTTGTATAATTGTATCTAAAGGATGGCGGCTATAAGACTTAAAATGGCGGCAGTAGAAAGGTTTCAGCAGCTTGTATTGTTGTATCTAAAGGATGTCGGCTATAAGACTCAAAATGGCGGCAGTAGAACGGTTTCAGCAGCTTGTATAGCTGTTATCCAAAGGATGTTGCATATAAGACTCAAAATGGCGGCTATATTATGGTTTCAGCAGCTTGTATAGCTGTTATCTAAAGGCTGTCGGCTATAAGACTCAGAATAGCGGCTGTATTATGGTTCTAGCAGCTTGTGTAGCTGATATATAAAGGATGGCGGCTATAAGACTCAAAATGGCGGCAGTAGAACGGTTTCAGCAGCTTGTATAATTGTATCTAAAGGATGTCGGCTATAAGACTTAAAATGGCGGCAGTGGAACGGTTTCAGCAGCTTGTATAGCTGTAATCTAAAGGATGCGGCTATACGACTCAAAATGGCGGCTATATTATAGTTCCAGAAGCTTGTATAGCTTTTATATAAAGGATGTCGGCTATAAGACTCAGAATAGCGGCTGTATTATGGTTCTTGCGGCTTGTGTAGCTGTTATATAAAGGATGGCGGCTATAAGACTAAAAATGGCGGCAGTAGAAGGGTTTCAGCAGCTTGTATAACTATTATATAAACTATGGCGGCTATAAGACTCAAAATGGCGGCTGTTCTATGGTTTCAGCAGATTGTATAGCTGTTATGTAAAGGATATCGGCTATAAGACTCAGAATAGCGGCTGTATTATAGTTCTAGCAGCTTGTGTAGCTGTTATATAAAGAATAGCCGCTATAAAATGGCAGCAGTAGAACGATTCCAGCAGATTCTATAGCTGTTATCTAAAGGATGGCGGCTATAAGACTCAAAATAGCGGCAATAAAACGGTTTCAGCAGCTTGTATAGCTGTTAGCTAAGAGATGGCGGCTATAAGACTCAAAATGGCAGCTATATTATGGTTTCAGCAGCTTGTATAGCTGTTATCTAAAGGATGTCGGCTATAAGACTCAGAATAGCGGCTGTAATATAGTTCTAGCAGCTTCTATAGCTGTTATCTAAAGGATGGCGGCTATAAGACTCAAATTGGCGGCTGTATTTTGGTTCCAGCAGCTTGTATAACTATTATATAAAGGATGGCAGCTATAAGACTCAAAATGGCGGTTGTATTATGCTTCCTGCAACTTCTATATCCGTTATATGAGGTATTGCGGCTATAAGAATTCAAAGGACGGCTGTAGAATGGTTCCAGCAGCTTATATAGCTGTTATATAAAGCATGTCGGCTATAAGACTCAAAATAGCGACTGTATTATGGTTTCAGCAGCTTTAATAGCTGTTATATAAAGAATGTCGGCTATAAGACTCTAAATGGCGGCTGTTCTATGGTTTCAGCAGATTGTATAGCTGTTGTATAAAGGATGTCGGCTATAAGACTCAGATTAGCGGCTGTATTATGGTTCTAGCAGATTGTGTAGCTGTTATATAAAGGATGGCGGCTATAAAACTTAAAATGGCGGCAGTAGAACAGCTCCAGCAGCTTCTATAGCTGTAATATAAAGGATGGCGGCTATAAGACTTCAAATGGCGGCAGTAGAACGGTTCCAGCAGCTTGTGTAACTATTATATAAAGGATGGCTGCTATAAGACTCAAAATGGCGGCTGTACTATGTTTCCAGCAGCTTGTAAAGCTGTTATTTAAAGAATGGCTGCTATGAGACTAAAAATGGCGACAATGAAACGGTTCCAGCTGCTTCTATAGCTGTTATTTAAAGAACGGCGGCAATAAGAGTCAAAATGGCAGTAGTAGAACGGATTCAGCAGTTTGTATAATTGTATCTAAAGGATGGCGGCTATAAGACTTGAAATGGCGGATGTAGAGCGGTTCCAGCAGCTTCTATAGCTGTTATCTAAAGGATGGCGGCTAAAAGACTCAAAATGGCGGCAGTAGAACGGTTTCAGCATCTTGTATAGCTGTTATCTAAAGGATGTTGCCTATAAGACCCAAAACGGCGGCTATATTATGGTTTCAGCAGCTTGTATAGCTGTTATCTAAAGGATGTCGGCTATAGGACCCAGAATAGCGGCTGTATTATGGTTCTAGCAGCATGTGTAGCTGTTATATAAAGGATGGCCGCTATAATACTTAAAATGGTGGCAGTAGAGCGGTTCCAGCAGCTTCTATAGCTGTTATCTAAAGGATGGCGGCTATAAGACTCAAAATGGCGGCAGTAGAACGGTTTCAGCAGATTGTATAGCTATTATCTAAAGGATGTTGCCTATAAGACTCAAAATGGCGGCTATTTTATGGTTTCAGTAACTTGTATAGCTGTTATCTAAAGGATGGCGGCTATGAGACTCAAAATGGCGGCAGTAGAACGGTTTCAGCAGATTGTATAGTTGTATCTAAAGGATGTCGGCTATAAGACTCAGAATAGCGGCTGTATTATAGTTCTAGCAGCTTGTGTAGCTGTTATATAAAGGATGGCCGCTATAAGACTTAAAATGGCGGCAGTAGAACGATTCCAGCAGATTCTATAGCTGTTATCTAAAGGATGGCGGCTATAAGACTCAAAATGGCGGTAGTAGAACGGGTTCAGCAGCTTGTATAGCTGTTATCTAAAGGATGGCGGCTATAAGACTCAAAATGGCGGCTGTACTATGTTTCCAGCAGCTTGTATAGCTGTTATTTAAAGAATGGCTGCTATGAGACTCAAAATGGCAACAATGAAACGGTTCCAGCTGCTTCTATAGCTGTTATTTAAAGAACGGCGGCAATAAGACTCAAAATGGCAGTAGTAGAACGGATTCAGCAGTTTGTATAATTGTATCTAAAGGATGGCGGCTATAAGACTTAAAATGGCGGCAGTAGAAAGGTTTCAGCAGCTTGTATTGTTGTATCTAAAGGATGTCGGCTATAAGACTCAAAATGGCGGCAGTAGAACGGTTTCAGCAGCTTGTATAGCTGTTATCCAAAGGATGTTGCATATAAGACTCAAAATGGCGGCTATATTATGGTTTCAGCAGCTTGTATAGCTGTTATCTAAAGGCTGTCGGCTATAAGACTCAGAATAGCGGCTGTATTATGGTTCTAGCAGCTTGTGTAGCTGATATATAAAGGATGGCGGCTATAAGACTCAAAATGGCGGCAGTAGAACGGTTTCAGCAGCTTGTATAATTGTATCTAAAGGATGTCGGCTATAAGACTTAAAATGGCGGCAGTGGAACGGTTTCAGCAGCTTGTATAGCTGTAATCTAAAGGATGCGGCTATACGACTCAAAATGGCGGCTATATTATAGTTCCAGAAGCTTGTATAGCTTTTATATAAAGGATGTCGGCTATAAGACTCAGAATAGCGGCTGTATTATGGTTCTTGCGGCTTGTGTAGCTGTTATATAAAGGATGGCGGCTATAAGACTAAAAATGGCGGCAGTATAAGGGTTTCAGCAGCTTGTATAACTATTATATAAACTATGGCGGCTATAAGACTCAAAATGGCGGCTGTTCTATGGTTTCAGCAGATTGTATAGCTGTTATGTAAAGGATATCGGCTATAAGACTCAGAATAGCGGCTGTATTATAGTTCTAGCAGCTTGTGTAGCTGTTATATAAAGAATAGCCGCTATAAAATGGCAGCAGTAGAACGATTCCAGCAGATTCTATAGCTGTTATCTAAAGGATGGCGGCTATAAGACTCAAAATAGCGGCAATAAAACGGTTTCAGCAGCTTGTATAGCTGTTAGCTAAGAGATGGCGGCTATAAGACTCAAAATGGCAGCTATATTATGGTTTCAGCAGCTTGTAAAGCTGTTATCTAAAGGATGTCGGCTATAAGACTCAGAATAGCGGCTGTAATATAGTTCTAGCAGCTTCTATAGCTGTTATCTAAAGGATGGCGGCTATAAGACTCAAATTGGCGGCTGTATTTTGGTTCCAGCAGCTTGTATAACTATTATATAAAGGATGGCAGCTATAAGACTCAAAATGGCGGTTGTATTATGCTTCCTGCAACTTCTATATCCGTTATATGAGGTATTGCGGCTATAAGAATTCAAAGGACGGCTGTAGAATGGTTCCAGCAGCTTATATAGCTGTTATATAAAGCATGTCGGCTATAAGACTCAAAATAGCGACTGTATTATGGTTTCAGCAGCTTTAATAGCTGTTATATAAAGAATGTCGGCTATAAGACTCTAAATGGCGGCTGTTCTATGGTTTCAGCAGATTGTATAGCTGTTGTATAAAGGATGTCGGCTATAAGACTCAGATTAGCGGCTGTATTATGGTTCTAGCAGATTGTGTAGCTGTTATATAAAGGATGGCGGCTATAAAACTTAAAATGGCGGCAGTAGAACAGTTCCAGCAGCTTCTATAGCTGTAATATAAAGGATGGCGGCTATAAGACTTCAAATGGCGGCAGTAGAACGGTTCCAGCAGCTTGTATAACTATTATATAAAGGATGGCGGCTATAAGACTCAAAATGGCGGCTGTACTATGTTTCCAGCAGCTTGTAAAGCTGTTATTTAAAGAATGGCTGCTATGAGACTAAAAATGGCGACAATGAAACGGTTCCAGCTGCTTCTATAGCTGTTATTTAAAGAACGGCGGCAATAAGAGTCAAAATGGCAGTAGTAGAACGGATTCAGCAGTTTGTATAATTGTATCTAAAGGATGGCGGCTATAAGACTTGAAATGGCGGATGTAGAGCGGTTCCAGCAGCTTCTATAGCTGTTATCTAAAGGATGGCGGCTAAAAGACTCAAAATGGCGGCAGTAGAACGGTTTCAGCATCTTGTATAGCTGTTATCTAAAGGATGTTGCCTATAAGACCCAAAACGGCGGCTATATTATGGTTTCAGCAGCTTGTATAGCTGTTATCTAAAGGATGTCGGCTATAGGACCCAGAATAGCGGCTGTATTATGGTTCTAGCAGCATGTGTAGCTGTTATATAAAGGATGGCCGCTATAATACTTAAAATGGTGGCAGTAGAGCGGTTCCAGCAGCTTCTATAGCTGTTATCTAAAAGATGGCGGCTATAAGACTCAAAATGGCGGCAGTAGAACGGTTTCAGCAGATTGTATAGCTATTATCTAAAGGATGTTGCCTATAAGACTCAAAATGGCGGCTATTTTATGGTTTCAGTAGCTTGTATAGCTGTTATCTAAAGGATGGCGGCTATGAGACTCAAAATGGCGGCAGTAGAACGGTTTCAGCAGATTGTATAGTTGTATCTAAAGGATGTCGGCTATAAGACTCAGAATAGCGGCTGTATTATAGTTCTAGCAGCTTGTGTAGCTGTTATATAAAGGATGGCCGCTATAAGACTTAAAATGGCGGCAGTAGAACGATTCCAGCAGATTCTATAGCTGTTATCTAAAGGATGGCGGCTATAAGACTCAAAATGGCGGTAGTAGAACGGGTTCAGCAGCTTGTATAGCTGTTATCTAAAGGATGGCGGCTATAAGACTCAAAATGGCGGCTGTACTATGTTTCCAGCAGCTTGTATAGCTGTTATTTAAAGAATGGCTGCTATGAGACTCAAAATGGCAACAATGAAACGGTTCCAGCTGCTTCTATAGCTGTTATTTAAAGAACGGCGGCAATAAGACTCAAAATGGCAGTAGTAGAACGGATTCAGCAGTTTGTATAATTGTATCTAAAGGATGGCGGCTATAAGACTTAAAATGGCGGCAGTAGAAAGGTTTCAGCAGCTTGTATTGTTGTATCTAAAGGATGTCGGCTATAAGACTCAAAATGGCGGCAGTAGAACGGTTTCAGCAGCTTGTATAGCTGTTATCCAAAGGATGTTGCATATAAGACTCAAAATGGCGGCTATATTATGGTTTCAGCAGCTTGTATAGCTGTTATCTAAAGGCTGTCGGCTATAAGACTCAGAATAGCGGCTGTATTATGGTTCTAGCAGCTTGTGTAGCTGATATATAAAGGATGGCGGCTATAAGACTCAAAATGGCGGCAGTAGAACGGTTTCAGCAGCTTGTATAATTGTATCTAAAGGATGTCGGCTATAAGACTTAAAATGGCGGCAGTGGAACGGTTTCAGCAGCTTGTATAGCTGTAATCTAAAGGATGCGGCTATACGACTCAAAATGGCGGCTATATTATAGTTCCAGAAGCTTGTATAGCTTTTATATAAAGGATGTCGGCTATAAGACTCAGAATAGCGGCTGTATTATGGTTCTTGCGGCTTGTGTAGCTGTTATATAAAGGATGGCGGCTATAAGACTAAAAATGGCGGCAGTAGAAGGGTTTCAGCAGCTTGTATAACTATTATATAAACTATGGCGGCTATAAGACTCAAAATGGCGGCTGTTCTATGGTTTCAGCAGATTGTATAGCTGTTATGTAAAGGATATCGGCTATAAGACTCAGAATAGCGGCTGTATTATAGTTCTAGCAGCTTGTGTAGCTGTTATATAAAGAATAGCCGCTATAAAATGGCAGCAGTAGAACGATTCCAGCAGATTCTATAGCTGTTATCTAAAGGATGGCGGCTATAAGACTCAAAATAGCGGCAATAAAACGGTTTCAGCAGCTTGTATAGCTGTTAGCTAAGAGATGGCGGCTATAAGACTCAAAATGGCAGCTATATTATGGTTTCAGCAGCTTGTATAGCTGTTATCTAAAGGATGTCGGCTATAAGACTCAGAATAGCGGCTGTAATATAGTTCTAGCAGCTTCTATAGCTGTTATCTAAAGGATGGCGGCTATAAGACTCAAATTGGCGGCTGTATTTTGGTTCCAGCAGCTTGTATAACTATTATATAAAGGATGGCAGCTATAAGACTCAAAATGGCGGTTGTATTATGCTTCCTGCAACTTCTATATCCGTTATATGAGGTATTGCGGCTATAAGAATTCAAAGGACGGCTGTAGAATGGTTCCAGCAGCTTATATAGCTGTTATATAAAGCATGTCGGCTATAAGACTCAAAATAGCGACTGTATTATGGTTTCAGCAGCTTTAATAGCTGTTATATAAAGAATGTCGGCTATAAGACTCTAAATGGCGGCTGTTCTATGGTTTCAGCAGATTGTATAGCTGTTGTATAAAGGATGTCGGCTATAAGACTCAGATTAGCGGCTGTATTATGGTTCTAGCAGATTGTGTAGCTGTTATATAAAGGATGGCGGCTATAAAACTTAAAATGGCGGCAGTAGAACAGTTCCAGCAGCTTCTATAGCTGTAATATAAAGGATGGCGGCTATAATACTTCAAATGGCGGCAGTAGAACGGTTCCAGCAGCTTGTATAACTATTATATAAAGGATGGCGGCTATAAGACTCAAAATGGCGGCTGTACTATGTTTCCAGCAGCTTGTAAAGCTGTTATTTAAAGAATGGCTGCTATGAGACTAAAAATGGCGACAATGAAACGGTTCCAGCTGCTTCTATAGCTGTTATTTAAAGAACGGCGGCAATAAGAGTCAAAATGGCAGTAGTAGAACGGATTCAGCAGTTTGTATAATTGTATCTAAAGGATGGCGGCTATAAGACTTGAAATGGCGGATGTAGAGCGGTTCCAGCAGCTTCTATAGCTGTTATCTAAAGGATGGCGGCTAAAAGACTCAAAATGGCGGCAGTAGAACGGTTTCAGCATCTTGTATAGCTGTTATCTAAAGGATGTTGCCTATAAGACCCAAAACGGCGGCTATATTATGGTTTCAGCAGCTTGTATAGCTGTTATCTAAAGGATGTCGGCTATAGGACCCAGAATAGCGGCTGTATTATGGTTCTAGCAGCATGTGTAGCTGTTATATAAAGGATGGCCGCTATAATACTTAAAATGGTGGCAGTAGAGCGGTTCCAGCAGCTTCTATAGCTGTTATCTAAAGGATGGCGGCTATAAGACTCAAAATGGCGGCAGTAGAACGGTTTCAGCAGATTGTATAGCTATTATCTAAAGGATGTTGCCTATAAGACTCAAAATGGCGGCTATTTTATGGTTTCAGTAGCTTGTATAGCTGTTATCTAAAGGATGGCGGCTATGAGACTCAAAATGGCGGCAGTAGAACGGTTTCAGCAGATTGTATAGTTGTATCTAAAGGATGTCGGCTATAAGACTCAGAATAGCGGCTGTATTATAGTTCTAGCAGCTTGTGTAGCTGTTATATAAAGGATGGCCGCTATAAGACTTAAAATGGCGGCAGTAGAACGATTCCAGCAGATTCTATAGCTGTTATCTAAAGGATGGCGGCTATAAGACTCAAAATGGCGGTAGTAGAACGGGTTCAGCAGCTTGTATAGCTGTTATCTAAAGGATGGCGGCTATAAGACTCAAAATGGCGGCTGTACTATGTTTCCAGCAGCTTCTATAGCTGTTATTTAAAGAACGGCGGCAATAAGACTCAAAATGGCAGTAGTAGAACGGATTCAGCAGTTTGTATAATTGTATCTAAAGGATGGCGGCTATAAGACTTAAAATGGCGGCAGTAGAAAGGTTTCAGCAGCTTGTATTGTTGTATCTAAAGGATGTCGGCTATAAGACTCAAAATGGCGGCAGTAGAACGGTTTCAGCAGCTTGTATAGCTGTTATCCAAAGGATGTTGCATATAAGACTCAAAATGGCGGCTATATTATGGTTTCAGCAGCTTGTATAGCTGTTATCTAAAGGCTGTCGGCTATAAGACTCAGAATAGCGGCTGTATTATGGTTCTAGCAGCTTGTGTAGCTGATATATAAAGGATGGCGGCTATAAGAATCAAAATGGCGGCAGTAGAACGGTTTCAGCAGCTTGTATAATTGTATCTAAAGGATGTCGGCTATAAGACTTAAAATGGCGGCAGTGGAACGGTTTCAGCAGCTTGTATAGCTGTAATCTAAAGGATGCGGCTATACGACTCAAAATGGCGGCTATATTATAGTTCCAGAAGCTTGTATAGCTTTTATATAAAGGATGTCGGCTATAAGACTCAGAATAGCGGCTGTATTATGGTTCTTGCGGCTTGTGTAGCTGTTATATAAAGGATGGCGGCTATAAGACTAAAAATGGCGGCAGTAGAAGGGTTTCAGCAGCTTGTATAACTATTATATAAACTATGGCGGCTATAAGACTCAAAATGGCGGCTGTTCTATGGTTTCAGCAGATTGTATAGCTGTTATGTAAAGGATATCGGCTATAAGACTCAGAATAGCGGCTGTATTATAGTTCTAGCAGCTTGTGTAGCTGTTATATAAAGAATAGCCGCTATAAAATGGCAGCAGTAGAACGATTCCAGCAGATTCTATAGCTGTTATCTAAAGGATGGCGGCTATAAGACTCAAAATAGCGGCAATAAAACGGTTTCAGCAGCTTGTATAGCTGTTAGCTAAGAGATGGCGGCTATAAGACTCAAAATGGCAGCTATATTATGGTTTCAGCAGCTTGTATAGCTGTTATCTAAAGGATGTCGGCTATAAGACTCAGAATAGCGGCTGTAATATAGTTCTAGCAGCTTCTATAGCTGTTATCTAAAGGATGGCGGCTATAAGACTCAAATTGGCGGCTGTATTTTGGTTCCAGCAGCTTGTATAACTATTATATAAAGGATGGCAGCTATAAGACTCAAAATGGCGGTTGTATTATGCTTCCTGCAACTTCTATATCCGTTATATGAGGTATTGCGGCTATAAGAATTCAAAGGACGGCTGTAGAATGGTTCCAGCAGCTTATATAGCTGTTATATAAAGCATGTCGGCTATAAGACTCAAAATAGCGACTGTATTATGGTTTCAGCAGCTTTAATAGCTGTTATATAAAGAATGTCGGCTATAAGACTCTAAATGGCGGCTGTTCTATGGTTTCAGCAGATTGTATAGCTGTTGTATAAAGGATGTCGGCTATAAGACTCAGATTAGCGGCTGTATTATGGTTCTAGCAGATTGTGTAGCTGTTATATAAAGGATGGCGGCTATAAAACTTAAAATGGCGGCAGTAGAACAGTTCCAGCAGCTTCTATAGCTGTAATATAAAGGATGGCGGCTATAAGACTTCAAATGGCGGCAGTAGAACGGTTCCAGCAGCTTGTATAACTATTATATAAAGGATGGCGGCTATAAGACTCAAAATGGCGGCTGTACTATGTTTCCAGCAGCTTGTAAAGCTGTTATTTAAAGAATGGCTGCTATGAGACTAAAAATGGCGACAATGAAACGGTTCCAGCTGCTTCTATAGCTGTTATTTAAAGAACGGCGGCAATAAGAGTCAAAATGGCAGTAGTAGAACGGATTCAGCAGTTTGTATAATTGTATCTAAAGGATGGCGGCTATAAGACTTAAAATGGCGGCAGTAGAACGGTTTCAGCAGCTTGTATAGTTGTATCTAAAGGATGTCGGCTATAAGACTCAAAATGGCGGCAGTAGAACGGTTTCAGCAGCTTGTATAGCTGTTATCCAAAGGATGTTGCCTATAAGACTCAAAATGGCGGCTATATTATGGTTTCAGCAGCTTGTATAGCTGTTATCTAAAGGATGTCGGCTATAGGACCCAGAATAGCGGCTGTATTATGGTTCTAGCAGCATGTGTAGCTGTTATATAAAGGATGGCCGCTATAAGACTTAAAATGGTGGCAGTAGAGCGGTTCCAGCAGCTTCTATAGCTGTTATCTAAAGGATGGCGGCTAAAAGACTCAAAATGGCGGCAGTAGAACGGTTTCAGTAGCTTGTATAGCTGTTATCTAAAGGATGGCGGCTATGGGACTTAAAATGGCGGCAGTAGAACAGTTTCAGCAGATTGTATAGTTGTATCTAAAGGATGTCGGCTATAAGACTTAGAATAGCGGCTGTATTATAGTTCTAGCAGCTTGTGTAGCTGTTATATAAAGGATGGCCGGTATAAGACTTAAAATGGCGGCAATAGAACGATTCCAGCAGATTCTATAGCTGTTATCTAAAGGATGGCGGCTATAAGACTCAAAATGGCGGCAGTTGAACGGGTTCAGCAGCTTGTATAGCTGTTATCTAAAGGATGGCGGCTATAAGACTCAAAATGGCGGCTATATTATGGTTCCAGAAGCTTGTATAGCTGTTATATAAAGGATGTCGGCTATAAGACTCAGAATAGCGGCTGTATTATGGTTCTTGCAGCTTGTGTAGCTGTTATATAAAGGATGGCGGCTATAAGACTTAAAATGGCGACAGTAGAAAGGTTTCAGCAGCTTGTATTGTTGTATCTAAAGGATGTCGGCTATAAGACTCAAAATGGCGGCAGTAGAACGGTTTCAGCAGCTTGTACAGCTGTTATCCAAAGGATGTTGCCTATAAGACTCAAAATGGCGGCTATATTATGGTTTCAGCAGCTTGTATAGCTGTTATCTAAAGGCTGTCGGCTATAAGACTCAGAATAGCGGCTGTATTATGGTTCTAGCAGCTTGTGTAGCTGATATATAAAGGATGGCGGCTATAAGACTCAAAATGGCGGCAGTAGAACGGTTTCAGCAGCTTGTATAATTGTATTTAAAGGACGGCGGCTATAAGACTTAAAATGGCGGCAGTGGAACGGTTTCAGCAGCTTGTATTGCTGTAATCTAAAGGATGCGGCTATACGACTCAAAATGGCGGCTATATTATGGTTCCAGAAGCTTGTATAGCTGTTATATAAAGGATGTCGGCTATAAGACTCAGAATAGCGGCTGTATTATGGTTCTTGCAGCTTGTGTAGCTGTTATATAAAGGATGGCGGCTATAAGACTTAAAATGGCGGCAGTAGAAGGGTTTCAGCAGCTTGTATAACAATTATATAAACTATGGCGGCTATAAGACTCAAAATGGCGGCTGTTCTATGGTTTCAGCAGTACAATCTGCTGTTATGTAAAGGATATCGGCTATAAGACTCAGAATAGCGGATGTATTATAGTTCTAGCAGCTTGTGTAGCTGTTATATAAAGAATAGCCGCTATAAGACTTAAAATGGCAGCAGTAGAACGATTCCAGCAGATTCTATAGCTGTTATCTAAAGGATGACGGCTATAAGACTTCAAATGGCGGCAGTAGAACGGTTCCAGCAGCTTGTATAACTATTATATAAAGGATGGCGGCTATAAGACTCAAAATGGCGGCTGTACTATGTTTCCAGCAGCTTGTAAAGCTGTTATTTAAAGAATGGCTGCTATGAGACTAAAAATGGCGACAATGAAACGGTTCCAGCTGCTTCTATAGCTGTTATTTAAAGAACGGCGGCAATAAGACTCAAAATGGCAGTAGTAGAACGGATTCAGCAGTTTGTATAATTGTATCTAAAGGATGGCGGCTATAAGACTTAAAATGGCGGCAGTAGAACGGTTTCAGCAGCTTGTATAGTTGTATCTAAAGGATGTCGGCTATAAGACTCAAAATGGCGGCAGTAGAACGGTTTCAGCAGCTTGTATAGCTGTTATGCAAAGGATGTTGCCTATAAGACTCAAAATGGCGGCTATATTATGGTTTCAGCAGCTTGTATAGCTGTTATCTAAAGGATGTCGGCTATAGGACCCAGAATAGCGGCTGTATTATGGTTCTAGCAGCATGTGTAGCTGTTATATAAAGGATGGCCGCTATAAGACTTAAAATGGTGGCAGTAGAGCGGTTCCAGCGGCTTCTATAGCTGTTATCTAAAGGATGGCGGCTAAAAGACTCAAAATGGCGGCAGTAGAACGGTTTCATTAGCTTGTATAGCTGTTATCTAAAGGATGGCGGCTATGGGACTTAAAATGGCGGCAGTAGAACGGTTTCAGCAGATTGTATAGTTGTATCTAAAGGATGTCGGCTATAAGACTCAGAATAGCGGCTGTATTATAGTTCTAGCAGCTTGTGTAGCTGTTATATAAAGGATGGCCGCTATAAGACTTAAAATGGCGGCAGTAGAACGATTCCAGCAGATTCTATAGCTGTTATCTAAAGGATGGCGGCTATAAGACTCAAAATGGCGGCAGTTGAACGGGTTCAGCAGCTTGTATAGCTGTTATCTAAAGGATGGCGGCTATAAGACTCAAAATGGCGGCAGTAGAACGGGTTCAGCAGCTTGTATAGCTGTTATCTAAAGGATGGCGGCTATAAGACTTAAAATGGCGGCAGTAGAACGGTTTCAGGAGCTTGAATAGCTGTAATCTAAAGGATGGCGGCTATACGACTCAGAAAAGCGGCAATAAAACGGTTTCAGCAGCTTGTATAGCTGTTATCTAAAGGATGGCGGCTATAAGACTCAAAATGGCGGCTATAGTATGGTTTTAGCAGCTTGTGTAGCTGTTATATAAAGGATGCCGGCTATAAAACTTAAAATGGCGGCAGTAGAACGGTTTCAGCAGCTTGTATAGCTGTTATCTAAAGGATGGCGGCTATAAGACTTAAAATGGCGGCTATAGTATGGTTTTAGCAGCTTGTATAGCTGTTATATAAAGGATGTCGGCTATAAGACTCAGAATAGCGGCTGTATTATCTTTCCAGCAGCTTGTGTAGCTGTTATATAAAGAATAGCCGCTATAAGACTTAAAATGGCGGCAGTAGAACGATTCCAGCAGATTCTATAGCTGTTATCTAAAGGATGGCGGCTATAAGACTCAAAATAGCGGCAATAAAACGGTTTCAGCAGCTTGTATAGCTGTTAGCTAAAGGATGGCGGCTATAAAACTCAAAATGGCAGCTATATTATGGTTTCAGCAGCTTGTATAGCTGTTATCTAAAGGATGTCGGCTATAAAACTCAGAATAGCGGCTGTATTATAGTTCTAGCAGCTTCTATAGCTGTTATCTAAAGGATGGCGGCTATAAGACTCAAAATGGCGGCTGAATTTTTGGTTCCAGCAGCTTGTATAACTATTATATAAAGGATGGCAGCTATAAGACTCAAAATGGCGGTTGTATTATGCTTCCTGCAGCTTCTATATCCGTTATATGAGGTATGGCGGCTATAAGACTTCAAATGGCGGCTGTAGAATGGTTCCAGCAGCTTATATAACTGTTATATAAAGTATGTCGGCTATAAGACTCAAAATAGCGACTGTATTATGGTTTCAGCAGCTTTAATAGCTGTTATATAAAGAATAACGGCTATAAGACTCTAAATGGCGGCTATATTATGGTTCCAGCAGCTTGTATAGCAGTTGTATAAAGGATGTCGGCTATAAGACTCAGAATAGCGGCTGTATTATGGTTCTAGCAGATTGTGTAGCTGTTATATAAAGGATGGCAACTATAAGACTCAAAATGGCGGTTGTTTTATGCTTCCTGCAGCTTCTAGATCCGCTATATGAGGTATGGCGGCTATAAGACTTCAAATGGGGGCAGTAGAACGGTTCCAGCAGCTTCTATAGCTGTTATCTAAAGGATGTCGGCTATAAGACCTAAAATGGCGGCAGTAGAATGGTCTCAGCAGCTTGTATAGCTGTTATCTAAAGGATGGCGGCTATAAGACACAAAATGGCGGCAGTAGAACGGTTTTAGCAGCTTTAATAGCTGTTATATAAAGGATGTCGGCTATAAGACTCAGAATAGCGGCTGTATTATGTTTCTAGAAGCTTGTGTAGCTGTTATATAAAGGATGACCGCTATAAGACTTAAAATGGCGGCAGTAGAACGGTTCCAGCAGCTTGTACAACTATTATATAAAGGATGGCGGCTATAAGACTCAAAATGGCGGCTGTATTATGTTTGCAGCAGCTGGTATAATTATTGTATAAAAGATGGCGGCTACAAGACGCAAAATGGCGGCTGTGTTATCGGTCCAGCAGCTTGTATAACTGTCTTTTAAAGGATGGCGGCTATAAGACCTAAAGTGGCGGCAGTAGAACGGTTCCAGCAGCTTGTATAACTATTATATAAAGGATGGCGGCTATAGGACTCAAAATGGCTGTACTATGTTTCCAGCAGCTTGTATAGCTGTTATTTAAAGAATGTCTGCTATGAGACTTAAAATGGCGACAATGAAATGGTTCCAGCTGCTTCTATAGCTGTTATTTAAAGAACGGCGGCTATAAGACTCAAAATGGCAGCAGTAGAACGGATTCAGTAGTTTGTATAGCTGTTATCTAAAGGATGGCGGCTATAAGGCTTAAAACTTCGGCTGTAGAATGGTTTAAGCAAAATGGCGGTTGTATTAAGCCTCCTGCAGCTTCTATACCCGTTATATGAGGTATGGCGGCTATAAGACTGCAAATGGCGGCTGTAGAATGGTTCCAGCAGCTTATATAGCTGTTATATAAAGTATGTCGGCTATAAGACTCAAAATGGCGGCTGTATTATGGTTTCAGCAGCTTTAATAGCTGTTATATAAAGGATTTCGGCTGTAAGACTCAAAATGGCGGCTATAGTATGGTTGCAGCAGCTTATATAGCTGTTATATAAAGGATGTCGGCTATAAGACTCAGAATAGCGGCTGTAGTATGTTTCCAGCAGCTTGTATAGCTGTTATTTAAACAATGTCTGCTATGAGACGCAAAATGGCAGCAGTAGAACGGATTCAGCAGTTTGTATAGCTGTTATTTAAAGAACGGCGGTTATAAGACTCAAAATGGCAGCAGTAGAACGGATTCGGCAGTTTGTATAGCTGTTATCTAAAGGATGGCGGCTATAAGACTTAAAACTTTGGCTGTAGAATGGTTCCAGCAGCTTCTATAGCTTTTATATAAAAGATGGCGGCTATAAGACTTAAAATGGCGGCTGTATTTTGGTTCCAGCAGCTTCTATAGCTGTTATTTAAGGAATGTCTGCTATGAGACGCAAAATGGCAGCAGTAGAACGGATTCAGCAGTTTGTATAGCTGTTATTTAAAGAACGGCGGCTATAAGACTCAAAGGCTGTATTATGGTTCTAGTAGCTTGTGTAACTGTTATATAAAGGATAAGGGCTATAAGACTTAAAATGGCGGCAGTAGAACGGTTCCAGCAGCTTCTATATCTGTTATCTAAAGGATGGCGGCTATAAGACTCAAAATGGCGGCAGTAGAACGGTTTCAGCAGCTTGTATAGCTGCTATCTGAAGAATGGCAGATATAAGACTTAAAATGGCGGCACTAGAACGGTTTCAGCAGCTTGTATAGCTGTTATATAAAGGATGGCGGCTATAAGACTCAAAATGGCGACTATATTTTGTTTCCAGCAGCTTGTATAGTTGTTATTTAAAGGATGTCAGCTATAAAACTCAGAATAGCGGCTGTATTATGGTTCTAGCAGCTAGTGTAGTTGGTATATAAAGGATGGCCGCTATAAGACTTAAAATGGAGGCAGTAGAACAGTTCCAGCAGCTTCTCTAACTGTAATATAAAGGATGGCGGCTGTAAGACTCAAAATGGCGGCGGTAGAACGGTTTCAGCAGCTTGTATAGCTGTTATCTAAAGGATGGCGGCAGTAGAACGACTTCAGCAGCTTGTATAACTGTTATCTAAGGATGGCCGCTATAGGACTTTAAATGGCGGCAGTAAAACGGTTCCAGCAGCTTCTATAGCTGTTATTTAAAGGATGTCGGCTATAAGACTGAAAATTGCGGCTTCCTGCAGCTTCTATATCCGTTATATGAGGTATGGCGGCTATAAGACTTCAAATGGCGGCTGTAGAATGGTTCCAGCAGCTTATATAACTGTTATATAAAGTATGTCGGCTATAAGACTCAAAATAGCGACTGTATTATGGTTTCAGCAGCTTTAATAGCTGTTATATAAAGAATAACGGCTATAAGACTCTAAATGGCGGCTATATTATGGTTCCAGCAGCTTGTATAGCAGTTGTATAAAGGATGTCGGCTATAAGACTCAGAATAGCGGCTGTATTATGGTTCTAGCAGATTGTGTAGCTGTTATATAAAGGATGGCGGCTATAAAACTTAAAATGGCGGCAGTAGAACAGTTCCAGCAGCTTCTATAGCTGTAATATAAAGGATGGCGGCTATAAGACTTCAAATGGCGGCAGTAGAACGGTTCCAGCAGCTTGTATAAGTATTATATAAAGGATGGCGGCTATAAGACTAAAAATGGCGGCTGTATTATGGTTCCAGCAGCTTGTATAACTATTATATAAAGGATGGCAACTATAAGACTCAAAATGGCGGTTGTTTTATGCTTCCTGCAGCTTCTAGATCCGCTATATGAGGTATGGCGGCTATAAGACTTCAAATGGGGGCAGTAGAACGGTTCCAGCAGCTTCTATAGCTGTTATCTAAAGGATGTCGGCTATAAGACCTAAAATGGCGGCAGTAGAATGGTTTCAGCAGCTTGTATAGCTGTTATCTAAAGGATGGCGGCTATAAGACACAAAATGGCGGCAGTAGAACGGTTTTAGCAGCTTTAATAGCTGTTATATAAAGGATGTCGGCTATAAGACTCAGAATAGCGGCTGTATTATGTTTCTAGAAGCTTGTGTAGCTGTTATATAAAGGATGACCGCTATAAGACTTAAAATGGCGGCAGTAGAACGGTTCCAGCAGCTTGTACAACTATTATATAAAGGATGGCGGCTATAAGACTCAAAATGGCGGCTGTATTATGTTTGCAGCAGCTGGTATAATTATTGTATAAAAGATGGCGGCTACAAGACGCAAAATGGCGGCTGTGTTATCGGTCCAGCAGCTTGTATAACTGTCTTTTAAAGGATGGCGGCTATAAGACCTAAAGTGGCGGCAGTAGAACGGTTCCAGCAGCTTGTATAACTATTATATAAAGGATGGCGGCTATAGGACTCAAAATGGCTGTACTATGTTTCCAGCAGCTTGTATAGCTGTTATTTAAAGAATGTCTGCTATGAGACTTAAAATGGCGACAATGAAATGGTTCCAGCTGCTTCTATAGCTGTTATTTAAAGAACGGCGGCTATAAGACTCAAAATGGCAGCAGTAGAACGGATTCAGTAGTTTGTATAGCTGTTATCTAAAGGATGGCGGCTATAAGGCTTAAAACTTCGGCTGTAGAATGGTTTTAGCAAAATGGCGGTTGTATTAAGCCTCCTGCAGCTTCTATACCCGTTATATGAGGTATGGCGGCTATAAGACTGCAAATGGCGGCTGTAGAATGGTTCCAGCAGCTTATATAGCTGTTATATAAAGTATGTCGGCTATAAGACTCAAAATGGCGGCTGTATTATGGTTTCAGCAGCTTTAATAGCTGTTATATAAAGGATTTCGGCTGTAAGACTCAAAATGGCGGCTATAGTATGGTTGCAGCAGCTTATATAGCTGTTATATAAAGGATGTCGGCTATAAGACTCAGAATAGCGGCTGTAGTATGTTTCCAGCAGCTTGTATAGCTGTTATTTAAACAATGTCTGCTATGAGACGCAAAATGGCAGCAGTAGAACGGATTCAGCAGTTTGTATAGCTGTTATTTAAAGAACGGCGGCTATAAGACTCAAAATGGCAGCAGTAGAACGGATTCGGCAGTTTGTATAGCTGTTATCTAAAGGATGGCGGCTATAAGACTTAAAACTTTGGCTGTAGAATGGTTCCAGCAGCTTCTATAGCTTTTATATAAAAGATGGCGGCTATAAGACTTAAAATGGCGGCTGTATTTTGGTTCCAGCAGCTTCTATAGCTGTTATTTAAGGAATGTCTGCTATGAGACGCAAAATGGCAGCAGTAGAACGGATTCAGCAGTTTGTATAGCTGTTATTTAAAGAACGGCGGCTATAAGACTCAAAGGCTGTATTATGGTTCTAGTAGCTTGTGTAACTGTTATATAAAGGATAAGGGCTATAAGACTTAAAATGGCGGCAGTAGAACGGTTCCAGCAGCTTCTATATCTGTTATCTAAAGGATGGCGGCTATAAGACTCAAAATGGCGGCAGTAGAACGGTTTCAGCAGCTTGTATAGCTGCTATCTGAAGAATGGCAGATATAAGACTTAAAATGGCGGCACTAGAACGGTTTCAGCAGCTTGTATAGCTGTTATATAAAGGATGGCGGCTATAAGACTCAAAATGGCGACTATATTTTGTTTCCAGCAGCTTGTATAGTTGTTATTTAAAGGATGTCAGCTATAAAACTCAGAATAGCGGCTGTATTATGGTTCTAGCAGCTAGTGTATTTGGTATATAAAGGATGGCCGCTATAAGACTTAAAATGGCGGCAGTAGAACAGTTCCAGCAGCTTCTATAACTGTAATATAAAGGATGGCGGCTATAAGACTCAAAATGGCGGCGGTAGAACGGTTTCAGCAGCTTGTATAGCTGTTATCTAAAGGATGGCGGCAGTAGAACGACTTCAGCAGCTTGTATAACTGTTATCTAAGGATGGCCGCTATAGGACTTTAAATGGCGGCAGTAAAACGGTTCCAGCAGCTTCTATAGCTGTTATTTAAAGGATGTCGGCTATAAGACTGAAAATGGCGGCAGTAGAACGGTTTCAGCAGCTTGTATAGGTGTTATCTAAAGGATGGCCGCTATAAGACTTAAAATGGCGGCAGTAAAACGGTTCCAGCAGCTTCTATAGCTGTTATCTAAAAGATGGCGGCTATAAGACTCAAAACGGCGGCAGTAGAACGGTTTCAGCAGCTTGTATAGCTGTTATCTAAAGGATGGCGGCTATAAGACTCAAAATGGCGGCAGTAGAACGGATTCAGCAGTTATCTAAAGGATGGTGGCAATAAGACTTAAAACTTCGGCTGTAGAATGGTTCCAGCAGCTTCTATAGCTTTTATATAAAAGATGGCGTCTATGACTTTAACCTGCCCACTATAACTTGGTCGACACTTAATGGTAGCAAAACGTTGCTGCCCTCTGGGTGTCACGATTTTATTGATGGTCTGCTTGAGCTTTCGTTGGCCCAGCTGAATTCGATTCCTAATACGTCTGGCAGATTTCTGGATCTGATTTTTACTTCTGATCCCAGTTTTTGTGAAGTATCTAGAACTAGTCCAATGGTGTTACCAGAGGATAGTTTTCATCCAACTTTAGAGTTATCTATTGAGTTTCCCAGCCGCGAGCCCATGTCCGAGTGTGATCCTACGGTACGCACCCGATGTTTTCGGAAGACTGACTTTGTCGCACTAAACAATGCCTTTCTTAATACCGATTGGACTAATTTATATACTTGTACGGATATGAACTCCGCCATTTCTTTATTTTATACCACTGTTGACTCAATCTTTAATGACTGTGTACCCCTAGTGTCTCCTGTGGTGACGCAAAAATCACCATGGTTTACGCGGGGGCTGTCAAAACTGAAGAATCTTAAGTCTAGGTATTACAAAAAGTATAAAGTCACGGGTCTATCATCGGATCTTTCTCGTTACTTGGTTGCTAAATCGAATTTTATTGTTTCTAATTCTAATTGCTATAATAATTACTTACAACGTTGCAAGTTGCAATTCTCTGAAAATCCTAAAGAGTTCTATAGTTTCGTTAACTCAAAGCGACATTCTATCTCCCTTCCATCATTTGCAGTTTTTAATAATGTTTCGGCCTCTTCTGATCAATCTATTTCTAATTTATTTGCTAACTTCTTCTCGACTACGTACACATCCACTAAGTACAACTCTAATCTGACTTTGGATATATCTATATCCATATCCTATAACGAAATCCAACTGCATTCTTAATCCTATTATAACGGAAAGTTCGGTAGCTAAGGAACTAATGACGATTAAGCCGGTATACTCACCGGGTCCAGACGGTATTCCCGCTTGTGTCCTGAGGTTCTGTGCGGAGTCATTGTGCTCGCCTTTACTTAAGCTTTTTGAGTTGTCCGTTACACTGTCCGAGTTTCCAACTATATGGAAGGATTCGTTTATTTTACCTCTTCACAAATGTGGCAATAAATCCGACGTCACTAATTACAGAGGAATTTCTAAATTGTCAGCGATACCTAAACTGTTTGAGAAAATTATGACGTCTCAAATACAGCATTTATGTAAATCTATTTTTTCGCCATACCAGCATGGGTTTGTCAAGAATAGGTCTACCACAACTAACCTTCTACAGTTTACATCTTTTGTAATCCAAGGTTTTAAGAAACAAAAGCAAACTGATGTTATATATACGGATTTCAGTAAGGCTTTCGATTCGGTAAACCATGCCTTACTATTACATAAGCTGAATTTAGTTGGCTTTCCGGATGCTCTGCTTGCTTGGATATCACAATATCTAAGCAATAGGAGGCAGAGGGTTCTTTTTAAGTCCTCTCTTTCTAAGATCATTTGTGTTGAATCGGGAGTCCCACAGGGCAGTCACCTTGGCCCATTACTATTCACCATTTTTATTAATGATCTCCCCACCGTTCTTTTAAATTCTAGAGTTCTTATGTATGCCGATGATGTAAAAATCGCTAATCGCATCGTAGACTCTCTCTCATGTCATACCTTGCAAGCTGATCTGAATGCTTTTCAGGGGTGGTGTATGGCTAACTTGTTATCGTTAAACTGTTCTAAGTGCAAAATTATGTCTTTTTACAGAGGTTCTCCCCAAGTAACGAGTTACTTTTTAAACAATTTCCCGTTAGAAAGAATTAATAATACTTCATTGGTTGTAAAAGATTTGGGGATCTTAATAGACCACAAACTTAGTTTTAATCAGCATATATCGACTACTGTTAGTAGGGCTAAAAGTGTTCTTGGCTTTATAAAGCGCTGGTCGAAGGAGTTCAAGGATCCATATACTACCAAAATACTTTATACTTCTTTAGTCCGCCCCATATTGGAGTATGGATCTTGTGTATGGTCTCCTCAATATGAGTTTTATCAAAACAAATTAGAATCTGTACAAAAACAGTTTTTACTCTTTGCCTTTCGTGATTTGCGCTGGGATCCAACTGTACAACTTCCATCTTATTCTAGTCGACTTCAGTTAATTAACCTTCCTTCTTTAGCTAATCGTAGAACTATGCTTGGTGTAACTTTTCTTTACAAACTTTTGAATGGTGAGATTGACTCTTCCGAGCTGTTGAGCCAAATTAACATTTCTGTTCCATCTAGAAGGACCCGCAATTTCACACCGCTTTTACTTCCCACTTGCACAACTAACTTTTCTCTGCATGAACCTTTTCGTATACTATGTAGTGACTACAACAGACTTTGGCACGTTATCGGTTCCGAAACATCGCTTCCCGGTATAAAAACTGCGATCTTGTCCTTCCTCGCTCGTAACTAGTTGTAATCATCTTTATTTTAACCTATCCTGTTTTCTTTTTATATGTAACTTATTATCTTATTACATTTAATATTTTCTATTTCTTTAGTTTAGTTTAATTTTATGTTTATATATGTAATACGCCTATGCCCTTAGGTCGGAGTGGGTAGAGGTTGTAACATTAACTTTACTTAGGGTCATTCGTAACAGGCCCGGGCCTGGTGTCATATGGGCCACTTGTTCGTACTGAGCGTTGTACGACTACGTCTATAAGACTTAAAATGGCGTCTGTATTTTGGTTCCAGCAGCATCTGTAGCTGTTATCTAAAGGATGGCGGCTATAAGACTCAAAATGGCGGCAGTAGAACGGTTTCAGCAGCCTTAATAGCTGTTATATAAAGGATGTCGGCTATAAGACTCAGAAAAGCGGCTGTATTATGGTTCTAGCAGCTTGTGTAGCTGTTATATAAAGGATGACCGCTATAAGACTTAAAATGGCGGCAGTAGAACGGTTCCAGCAGCTTGTACAACTATTATATAAATGATGGCGGCAATAAGACTCAAAATGGCGGCTGTATTATCGGTCCAGCAGCTTGTATAACTGTCTTTTAAAGGATGGCGTCTATAAGACTTAAAATGGCGGCAGTAGAACGGTTCCAGCAACTTGTATAACTATTATATAAAGGATGGCGGCTATAAGACTCAAAATGGCTGTACTATGTTTCCAGCAGCTTCTATAGCTGTTATTTAAAGAATGTCTGGTATGAGACTTAAATGGCGACAATGAAATGGTTCCAGCTGCTTCTATAGCTGTTATTTAAAGAACGGCGGCTATAAGACTCAAAATGGCAGCAGTAGAACGGATTCAGCAGCTTGTATAGCTGTTATCTAAAGGATGGCGGCTAAAAGACTTCAAACTTCGGCTGTAGAATGGTTCCAGCAGCTTCTATAGCTTTTATATAAAAGATGGCGGCTATAAGACTTAAAATGGCGGCTGTATTTTGGTTCCAGCAGTTTGTATAACTATTATATAAAGGATGGCAGCTATTAGACTCAAAATGGCGGTTGGATTAAGCTTCCTGCAGCTTTTATATCCGTTATATAAGGTATTGCGGCTATAAGACTGCAAATGACGGCTGTAGAATGGTTCCAGCAGCTTATATAGCTTTTATATAAAGGATGTCGGCTTTAAGACTCAAAATGGCGGCAGTAGAACGGTTTCAGCAGCTTGTGTAGGTGTTATCTAAAGGATGGCCGCTATAAGACTTAAAATGGCGGCAGTAAAACGGTTCCAGCAGCTTCTATAGCTGTTATCTAAAGGATGGCGGCTATAAGACTCAAAATGGCGGCAGTAGAACGGTTTCTGCAGCTTGCATAGCTGTTATCTAAAGGATGGCGGCAGTAGAACAATTCCAGCAGCTGCTATATGTATTATATAAAGGATGGCGGCTATAAGACTCAAAATGGCGGCCGTGTTATGGTTCCAGCAGCTTGTATAACTATTATCTAAAGGATGGTGGCTATGAGACACAAAACGGCGGCTGTATTATGTTTCCAGCAGCTGGTATAATTATTATATAAAGGATGGCAGCTATAAGACTCAAAATGGCGGTTGTATTAAGCTTCCTGCAGCTTCTATATCCGTTATATGAGGTATTGCGGCTATAAGACTGCAAATGACGGCTGTAGAATGGTTCCAGCAGCTTATATAGCTGCTATATAAAGTATGTCGGCTATAAGACTCAAGATGGCGGGTGTATTATGGTTTCAGCAGCTTTAATAGCTGTAGAACGGTTTCAGCAGCTTGTATAGCTGCTATCTAAAGAATGGCAGATATAAGACTTAAAATGGCGGCACTAAAAAGGTTTCAGCAGCTTGTATAGCTGTTATCTAAAGGATGGCGGGTGGAAGACTTAAAATGGCGACTATATTATGTTTCCAGCAGCTTGTATAGTTGTTATTTAAAGGATGTCAGCTATAAGACTCAGAATAGCGGCTGTATTATGGTTCTAGCAGCTTGTGTAGTTGTTATATAAAGGATGGCCGCTATAAGACTTAAAATGGCGGCAGTAGAACAGTTCCAGCAGCTTCTATATCTGCAATATAAAGGATCGCGGCTATAAGACTCAAAATGGCAGCAGTAGAACGGATTCAGCAGTTTGTATAGCTGTTATCTAAAGGATGGCAGCTATAAGACTTAAAACTTCGGCTGTAGAATGGTTCCAGCAGCTTCTATAGCTTTTATATAAAAGATGGCGACTATAAGACTTAAAATGGCGGATGTATTAAGCTTCCTGCAGCTTCTATATCCGTTATATGAGGTATGACGGCTATAAGACTGCAAATGACGGCTGTAGAATGGTTCCAGCAGTTTGTATAACTATTATATAAAGGATGGCAGCTGTAAGACTCAAAATGGCGGTTGTATTAAGCTTCCTGCAGCTTCTATATCCGTTATATGAGGTATGGCGGCTATAAGACTGCAAATGACGGCTGTAGAATGGTTCCAGCAGCTTATTTAGCTGTTATATAAAGTATGTCGGCTATAAGACTCAAAATGGCGGCTGTATTATGGTTTCAGCAGCTTTAATAGCTAATATATAAAAGATGTCGGCTATAAGACTCAAAATGGCGGCAGTAAAACGTTTCCAGCAGCTTCTATAGCTGTTATCTAAAGGATGTCGGCTATAAGACTCAAAATGGCGGCAGTAGAACGGTTTCAGCAGCTTGTATAGCTGTTATCTAAAGGATGGCGGCTATAAGACTTAAAATGACGACAGTAAAATGGTTCCAGCAGCTTCTATAGCTGTTATCTAAAGGATGGCGGCTATAAGACTCAAAATGGCGGGAGTAGAACGGTTTCAGCAGCTTGTATAGCTGTTATTTAAAGGATGGCCGCTATAAGACTTAAAATGGCGGCAGTAGAACGGTTTCAGCAGCTTCTATAGCTGTTAACTAAAGGATGGCGGCAGTAGAACAATTCCAGCAGCTTGTATATGTATTATATAAAGGATGGCGGCAATAAGACTCAAAATGGCCGTATTATGGTTCCAGCAGCTTGTATAACTATTATCTAAAGGATGGTGCCTATAAGACTCTAAATGGCGGCTGTATTATGTTTCCAGCAGCTGGTATAATTATTATATAAAAGATGGCAGCTATAAGACTCAAAATGGCGGTTGTATTAAACTTCCTGCAGATTCTATACGCGTTAAATGTGGTATGGCGCCATTAAGACTTAAAATGGCGGCAGTAGAACAGTTCCAGCAGCTTCTATAACTGTAATATAAAGGATGGCGGCTATTGGACTCAAACTGGCGGCGGTAGAACGGTTTCAGCAGCTTGTATAGCTGTTATCTAAGCGATGGTGGCTATAAGACTTAAAATGGCGGCAGAAGAACAATTCCAGCAGCTTGTATATGTACTATATAAAGGATGGCGGCTATAAGACTTAAAATGGCGGCAGTAGAACAATTCCAGCAGCTTGTATATGTATTATATAAAGGATGGCGGCTATAATGCTCAAAATGGCGGCCGTATTTTTGTTCCAGCAGTTTGTATAACTAATTTATATAGGATGGCAGCTATAAGACTCAAAATGGCGGTTGTATTAAGCTTCCTGCAGCTTCTTTACCCGTTATATGAGGTATGGCGGCTATAAGACTGCAAATGGCGGCTGTAGAATGGTTCCAGCAGCTTATATAGCCGTTATATAAAGTATGTCGGCTATGAGACTCAAAATGGCGGCTGTATTATGGTTTCAACAGCTTTAATAGCTATTATATAAAGGATGTCGGCTATAAGACTTAAGATGGCGGTTATAGTATGGTTGCAGCAGCTTGTATAGCTGTTATATAAAGGATGTCGGCTATAAGACTCAGAATAGCGGCTGTATTATGTTTCCAGCAGCTTGTATAGCTGTTAGTTAAAGAATGTCTGCTGTGAGACGCAAAATGGCAGCAGTAGAACGGATTCAGCAGTTTGTATAGCTGTTATTTAAAGAACGGCGGCTATAAGACTCAAAATGGCAGCAGTAGAACGGATTCAGCAGTTTGTATAGCTGTTATCTAAAGGATGGAGGCTATAAGACTTAAAACTTCGGCTGTAGAATGGTTCCAGCAGCTTCTATAGCTTTTATATAAAAGATGGCCGCTATAAGACATAAAATGGCGGCTGTATTTTGGTCCAGCAGCTTCTATAGCTGTTATCTAAAGGATGGCGGCTATAAGACTTAAAATGGCGGCAGTAGAACGGTTCCAGCAGCTTGTACAACTATTATATAAAGGATGCGGGTATAAGACTCAATATGGCGGCTGTATTATGTTTGCAGCAGCTGGTATAATTATTGTATAAAAGATGGCGGCTACAAGACGCAAAATGGAGGCTGTATTATCGGTCCAGCAGCTTGTATAACTGTCTTTTAAAGGATGGCGGTTATAAGACTTAAAGTGGCGGCAGTAGAACCGTTCCAGCAGCTTGTTTAACTATTATATAAAGGATGGTGGCTAAAGTACTCAAAATGGCTGTACTATGTTTCCAGCTGCTTGTATAGCTGTTATTTAAAGAATGTCTGCTATGAGACTTAAAATGCCGACAATGAAATGGTTCCAGCTGCTTTCATAGCTGTTATTTAAAGATCGGCTGCTATAAGACTCAAAATGGCAGCAGTAGAACGGATTCAGCAGTTTGTATAGCTGTTATCTAAAGGATGGCAGCTATAAGACTTAAAACTTCGGATGTAGAATGGTTCCAGCAGCTTCTATAGCTTTTATATAAAAGATGGCGACTATAAGACTTAAAATGGCGGATGTATTAAGCTTCCTGCAGCTTCTATATCCGTTATATGAGGTATGACGGCTATAAGACTGCAAATGACGGCTGTAGAATGGTTCCAGCAGTTTGTATAACTATTATATAAAGGATGGCAGCTGTAAGACTCAAAATGGCGGTTGTATTAAGCTTCCTGCAGCTTCTATATCCGTTATATGAGGTATGGCGGCTATAAGACTGCAAATGACGGCTGTAGAATGGTTCCAGCAGCTTATTTAGCTGTTATATAAAGTATGTCGGCTATAAGACTCAAAATGGCGGCTGTATTATGGTTTCAGCAGCTTTAATAGCTGTTATATAAAGGATGTCGGCTATAAGACTCAAAATGGCGGCAGTAAAACGTTTCCAGCAGCTTCTATAGCTGTTATCTAAAGGATGTCGGCTATAAGACTCAAAATGGCGGCAGTAGAACGGTTTCAGCAGCTTCTATAGCTGTTATCTAAAGGATGGCGGCTATAAGACTTAAAATGACGACAGTAAAATGGTTCCAGCAGCTTGTATAACTGTTATCTAAAGGATGGCCGCTATAAGACTTAAAATGGCGGCAGTAGAACGGTTTCAGGAGCTTGTATAGCTGTTATCTAAAGGATGAGGGCTATAAGACTTAAATTGGCGGCATTAGAACAATTCCAGAAGCTTGTATATGTATTATATAAAGGATGGCGGCTATAAGACTCAAAATATAACTATTATATAAAGGACGGTGGCTATAAGACTCAAAATGGCGGCTGTATTATGTTTCCAGCAGCTGGTATAATTATTATATAAAGGATGGCAGCTATAAGACTCAAAATGGCAGTTGTATTATGCTTCCTGCAGCTTCTAGATCCGCTATATGAGGTATGGCGGCTATAAGACTTCAAATGGGGGCAGTAGAACGGTTCCAGCAGCTTCTATAGCTGTTATCTAAAGGATGGCGGCTATAAGACACAAAATGGCGGCAGTAGAACGGTTTCAGCAGCTTTAATAGCTGTTATATAAAGGATGTCGGCTATAAGACTCAGAATAGCGGCTGTATTATGTTTCTAGAAGCTTGTGTAGCTGTTATTTAAAGGATGACCGCTATAAGATTTAAAATGGCGGCAGTAGAACGGTTCCAGCAGCTTGTACAACTATTATATAAAGGATGGCGGCTATAAGACTCAAAATGGCGGCTGTATTATGTTTGCAGCAGCTGGTATAATTATTGTATAAAAGATGGCGGCTACAAGACGCAAAATGGCGGCTGTGTTATCGGTCCAGCAGCTTGTATAACTGTCTTTTAAAGGATGGCGGCTATAAGACCTAAAATGGCGGCAGTAGAACGGTTCCAGCAGCTTGTATAACTATTATATAAAGGATGGCGGCTATAGGACTCAAAATGGCTGTACTATGTTTCCAGCAGCTTGTATAGCTGTTATTTAAAGAATGTCTGCTATGAGACTTAAAATGGCGACAATGAAATGGTTCCAGCTGCTTCTATAGCTGTTATTTAAAGAACGGCGGCTATAAGACTCAAAATGGCAGCAGTAGAACGGATTCAGTAGTTTGTATAGCTGTTATCTAAAGGATGGGGGCTATAAGGCTTAAAACTTCGGCTGTAGAATGGTTTTAGCAGCTTCTATAGCTTTTATGTAACAGATGGCGGCTATAAGACTTAAAATGGCGGCTGTATTTTGGTTCCAGCAGTTTGTATAACTATTATATAAGGGATGGCAGCTATAAGACTCAAAATGGCGGTTGTATTAAGCCTCCTGCAGCTTCTATACCCGTTATATGAGGCATGGCGGCTATAAGACTGCAAATGGCGGCTGTAGAATGGTTCCAGCAGCTTATATAGCTGTTATATAAAGGATTTCGGCTGTAAGACTCAAAATGGCGGCTATAGTATGGTTGCAGCAGCTTATATAGCTGTTATATAAAGGATGTCGGCTATAAGACTCAGAATAGCGGCTGTAGTATGTTTACAGCAGCTTCTATAGCTGTTATTTAAAGAATGTCTGCTATGAGACGCAAAATGGCAGCAGTAGAACGGATTCAGCAGTTTGTATAGCTGTTATTTAAAGAACGGCGGCTATAAGACTCAAAATGGCAGCAGTAGAACGGATTCAGCAGTTTGTATTGCTGTTATCTAAAGGATGGCGGCTATAAGACTTAAAACTTCGGCTGTAGAATGGTTCCAGCAGCTTCTTTAGCTTTTATATAAAAGATGGCGGCTATAAGACTTAAAATGGCGGCTGTGTTTTGGTTCCAGCAGCTTCTATAGCTGTTATTTAAGAAATGTCTGCTATAAGACGCAAAATGGCAGCAGTAGAACGGATTCAGCAGTTTGTATAGCTGTTATCTAAAGGATGGTGGCAATAAGACTTAAAACTTCGGCTGTAGAATGGTTCCAGCAGCTTCTATAGCTTTTATATAAAAGATGGCGTCTATAAGACTTAAAATGGCGGCTGTATTTTGGTTCCAGCAGCTTCTATAGCTGTTATTTAAGAAATGTCTGCTATAAGACGCAAAATGGCAGCAGTAGAACGGATTCAGCAGTTTGTATAGCTGTTATTTAAAGAACGGCGGCTATAAGACTCAAAATGGCGGCAATAGAACGGTTTCAGCAGCTTTAATAGCTGTTATATAAAGGATGTCGACTATAAGACTCAGAAAAGCGGCTGTATTATGGTTCTAGAAGCTTGTGTAGCTGTTATATAAAGGATGACCGCTATAAGACTGAAAATGGCGGCAGTAGAACGGTTTCAGCAGCTTGTGCAACTATTATATAAAGGATGGCGGCTATAAGACTCAAAATGGCGTCTGTATTATGTTTGCAGCAGCTGGTATAATTATTGTATAAAAGATGGTGGCTACAAGACGCAAAATGGCGGCTGTATTATCGGTCCAGCAGCTTGTATAACTATTATATAAAGGATGGCAGCTATAAGACTCAAAATGGCGGTTGTATTAAGCTTCCTGCAGCTTCTATATCCGTTATATGAGGTATTGCGGCTATAAGACTGCAAATGACGGCTGTAGAATGGTTCCAGCAGCTTATATAGCTGTTATATAAAAGATGGCGGCTATAAGACTTAAAATGGCGGCTGTAATTTGGTTCCAGCAGCTTTAATAGCTGTTATATAAAGGATGTCGGCTATAAGACTCAAAATGGCGGCAGTAGAACAATTCCAGCAGCTTGTATATGTATTATATAAAGGATGGCGGCAATAAGACTCAAAATGGCCGTATTATGGTTCCAGCAGCTTGTATAACTATTATCTAAAGGATGGTGCCTATAAGACTCTAAATGGCGGCTGTATTATGTTTCCAGCAGCTGGTATAATTATTATATAAAAGATGGCAGCCATAAGACTCAAAATGGCGGTTGTATTAAACTTCCTGCAGATTCTATACGCGTTAAATGTGGTATGGCGCCATTAAGACTTAAAATGGCGGCAGTAGAACAGTTCCAGCAGCTTCTATAACTGTAATATAAAGGATGGCGGCTATTGGACTCAAACTGGCGGCGGTAGAACGGTTTCAGCAGCTTGTATAGCTGTTATCTAAGCGATGGTGGCTATAAGACTTAAAATGGCGGCAGAAGAACAATTCCAGCAGCTTGTATATGTACTATATAAAGGATGGCGGCTATAAGACTTAAAATGGCGGCAGTAGAACAATTCCAGCAGCTTGTATATGTATTATATAAAGGATGGCGGCTATAATGCTCAAAATGGCGGCCGTATTTCGGTTCCAGCAGTTTGTATAACTAATTTATATAGGATGGCAGCTATAAGACTCAAAATGGCGGTTGTATTAAGCTTCCTGCAGCTTCTTTACCCGTTATATGAGGTATGGCGGCTATAAGACTGCAAATGGCGGCTGTAGAATGGTTCCAGCAGCTTATATAGCCGTTATATAAAGTATGTCGGCTATGAGACTCAAAATGGCGGCTGTATTATGGTTTCAACAGCTTTAATAGCTATTATATAAAGGATGTCGGCTATAAGACTTAAGATGGCGGTTATAGTATGGTTGCAGCAGCTTGTATAGCTGTTATATAAAGGATGTCGGCTATAAGACTCAGAATAGCGGCTGTATTATGTTTCCAGCAGCTTGTATAGCTGTTAGTTAAAGAATGTCTGCTGTGAGACGCAAAATGGCAGCAGTAGAACGGATTCAGCAGTTTGTATAGCTGTTATTTAAAGAACGGCGGCTATAAGACTCAAAATGGCAGCAGTAGAACGGATTCAGCAGTTTGTATAGCTGTTATCTAAAGGATGGAGGCTATAAGACTTAAAACTTCGGCTGTAGAATGGTTCCAGCAGCTTCTATAGCTTTTATATAAAAGATGGCCGCTATAAGACTTAAAATGGCGGCTGTATTTTGTCCAGCAGCTTCTATAGCTGTTATCTAAAGGATGGCGGCTATAAGACTTAAAATGGCGGCAGTAGAACGGTTCCAGCAGCTTGTACAACTATTATATAAAGGATGCGGGTATAAGACTCAATATGGCGGCTGTATTATGTTTGCAGCAGCTGGTATAATTATTGTATAAAAGATGGCGGCTACAAGACGCAAAATGGAGGCTGTATTATCAGTCCAGCAGCTTGTATAACTGTCTTTTAAAGGATGGCGGTTATAAGACTTAAAGTGGCGGCAGTAGAACCGTTCCAGCAGCTTGTTTAACTATTATATAAAGGATGGTGGCTAAAGTACTCAAAATGGCTGTACTATGTTTCCAGCTGCTTGTATAGCTGTTATTTAAAGAATGTCTGCTATGAGACTTAAAATGCCGACAATGAAATGGTTCCAGTTGCTTTCATAGCTGTTATTTAAAGATCGGCTGCTATAAGACTCAAAATGGCAGCAGTAGAACGGATTCAGCAGTTTGTATAGCTGTTATCTAAAGGATGGCAGCTATAAGACTTAAAACTTCGGCTGTAGAATGGTTCCAGCAGCTTCTATAGCTTTTATATAAAAGATGGCGACTATAAGACTTAAAATGGCGGATGTATTAAGCTTCCTGCAGCTTCTATATCCGTTATATGAGGTATGACGGCTATAAGACTGCAAATGACGGCTGTAGAATGGTTCCAGCAGTTTGTATAACTATTATATAAAGGATGGCAGCTGTAAGACTCAAAATGGCGGTTGTATTAAGCTTCCTGCAGCTTCTATATCCGTTATATGAGGTATGGCGGCTATAAGACTGCAAATGACGGCTGTAGAATGGTTCCAGCAGCTTATTTAGCTGTTATATAAAGTATGTCGGCTATAAGACTCAAAATGGCGGCTGTATTATGGTTTCAGCAGCTTTAATAGCTGTTATATAAAGGATGTCGGCTATAAGACTCAAAATGGCGGCAGTAAAACGTTTCCAGCAGCTTCTATAGCTGTTATCTAAAGGATGTCGGCTATAAGACTCAAAATGGCGGCAATAGAACGGTTTCAGCAGCTTGTATAGCTGTTATCTAAAGGATGGCGGCTATAAGACTTAAAATGGCGGCAGTAGAACGGGTTCAGCAGCTTGTATAGCTGTTATCTAAAAGATGGCAACTATAAGACTCAAAAGGGCGGCAGTAGAACGGTTTCAGCAGCTTGTATAGCTGTTATCTAAAGGATGGCCGCTATAAGACTTAAAATGGCGGCAGTAGAACGGTTTCAGGAGCTTGTATAGCTGTTATCTAAAGAATGGGGGCTATAAGACTTAAATTGGCGGCATTAGAACAATTCCAGCAGCTTGTATATGTATTATATAAAGGATGGCGGCTATAAGACTCAAAATATAACTATTATATAAAGGCTGGTGGCTATAAGACTCAAAATGGCGGCTGTATTATGTTTCCAGCAGCTGGTATAATTATTATATAAAGGTCGGCGGCTACAAGACCCAAAATGGCGGCTTTATTATTGGTCCAGCAGCTTGTATAACTGTCTTATAAAGGATGGCGGCTATAAGACTTAAAATGGGGACAGTAGAACGGTTCCAGCAGCTTGTATAACAATTATATAAAGGATGGCGGCTATAAGACTCAAAATTGCGGCTTTACTATGTTTTCAGCAGATTGTATAGCTGTTATATAAAGGATGGCAGCTATAAAACTCAAAATGGCGGTTGTATTAAGCTTCCTGCAGCTTCTATATCCGTTATATGAGGTATTGCGGCTATAAGACTGCAAATGACGGCTGTAGAATGGTTCCAGCAGCTTATATAGCTGCTATATTAAGTATGTCGGCTGTAAGACTCAAAATGGCGGCTGTATTATGGTTTCAGCAGCTTTAATAGCTGTTATCTAAAGGATGTCGGCTATAAGACTCAAAATGGCGGCAGTAGAACGGTTTCAGCAGCTTGTATAGCTGTTATCTAAAGGATGGCGGCTATAAGACTTAAAATGACGACAGTAAAATGGTTCCAGCAGCTTGTATAACTGTTATCTAAAGGATGGCCGCTATAAGACTTAAAATGGCGGCAGTAGAACGGTTTCAGGAGCTTGTATAGCTGTTATCTAAAGGATGAGGGCTATAAGACTTAAATTGGCGGCATTAGAACAATTCCAGAAGCTTGTATATGTATTATATAAAGGATGGCGGCTATAAGACTCAAAATATAACTATTATATAAAGGACGGTGGCTATAAGACTCAAAATGGCGGCTGTATTATGTTTCCAGCAGCTGGTATAATTATTATATAAAGGATGGCAGCTATAAGACTCAAAATGGCAGTTGTATTATGCTTCCTGCAGCTTCTAGATCCGCTATATGAGGTATGGCGGCTATAAGACTTCAAATGGGGGCAGTAGAACGGTTCCAGCAGCTTCTATAGCTGTTATCTAAAGGATGGCGGCTATAAGACACAAAATGGCGGCAGTAGAACGGTTTCAGCAGCTTTAATAGCTGTTATATAAAGGATGTCGGCTATAAGACTCAGAATAGCGGCTGTATTATGTTTCTAGAAGCTTGTGTAGCTGTTATTTAAAGGATGACCGCTATAAGATTTAAAATGGCGGCAGTAGAACGGTTCCAGCAGCTTGTACAACTATTATATAAAGGATGGCGGCTATAAGACTCAAAATGGCGGCTGTATTATGTTTGCAGCAGCTGGTATAATTATTGTATAAAAGATGGCGGCTACAAGACGCAAAATGGCGGCTGTGTTATCGGTCCAGCAGCTTGTATAACTGTCTTTTAAAGGATGGCGGCTATAAGACCTAAAATGGCGGCAGTAGAACGGTTCCAGCAGCTTGTATAACTATTATATAAAGGATGGCGGCTATAGGACTCAAAATGGCTGTACTATGTTTCCAGCAGCTTGTATAGCTGTTATTTAAAGAATGTCTGCTATGAGACTTAAAATGGCGACAATGAAATGGTTCCAGCTGCTTCTATAGCTGTTATTTAAAGAACGGCGGCTATAAGACTCAAAATGGCAGCAGTAGAACGGATTCAGTAGTTTGTATAGCTGTTATCTAAAGGATGGGGGCTATAAGGCTTAAAACTTCGGCTGTAGAATGGTTTTAGCAGCTTCTATAGCTTTTATGTAACAGATGGCGGCTATAAGACTTAAAATGGCGGCTGTATTTTGGTTCCAGCAGTTTGTATAACTATTATATAAGGGATGGCAGCTATAAGACTCAAAATGGCGGTTGTATTAAGCCTCCTGCAGCTTCTATACCCGTTATATGAGGCATGGCGGCTATAAGACTGCAAATGGCGGCTGTAGAATGGTTCCAGCAGCTTATATAGCTGTTATATAAAGGATTTCGGCTGTAAGACTCAAAATGGCGGCTATAGTATGGTTGCAGCAGCTTATATAGCTGTTATATAAAGGATGTCGGCTATAAGACTCAGAATAGCGGCTGTAGTATGTTTACAGCAGCTTCTATAGCTGTTATTTAAAGAATGTCTGCTATGAGACGCAAAATGGCAGCAGTAGAACGGATTCAGCAGTTTGTATAGCTGTTATTTAAAGAACGGCGGCTATAAGACTCAAAATGGCAGCAGTAGAACGGATTCAGCAGTTTGTATTGCTGTTATCTAAAGGATGGCGGCTATAAGACTTAAAACTTCGGCTGTAGAATGGTTCCAGCAGCTTCTTTAGCTTTTATATAAAAGATGGCGGCTATAAGACTTAAAATGGCGGCTGTGTTTTGGTTCCAGCAGCTTCTATAGCTGTTATTTAAGAAATGTCTGCTATAAGACGCAAAATGGCAGCAGTAGAACGGATTCAGCAGTTTGTATAGCTGTTATCTAAAGGATGGTGGCAATAAGACTTAAAACTTCGGCTGTAGAATGGTTCCAGCAGCTTCTATAGCTTTTATATAAAAGATGGCGTCTATAAGACTTAAAATGGCGGCTGTATTTTGGTTCCAGCAGCTTCTATAGCTGTTATTTAAGAAATGTCTGCTATAAGACGCAAAATGGCAGCAGTAGAACGGATTCAGCAGTTTGTATAGCTGTTATTTAAAGAACGGCGGCTATAAGACTCAAAATGGCGGCAATAGAACGGTTTCAGCAGCTTTAATAGCTGTTATATAAAGGATGTCGGCTATAAGACTCAGAAAAGCGGCTGTATTATGGTTCTAGAAGCTTGTGTAGCTGTTATATAAAGGATGACCGCTATAAGACTGAAAATGGCGGCAGTAGAACGGTTTCAGCAGCTTGTGCAACTATTATATAAAGGATGGCGGCTATAAGACTCAAAATGGCGTCTGTATTATGTTTGCAGCAGCTGGTATAATTATTGTATAAAAGATGGTGGCTATAAGACTTAAAATGGCGGCTGTAATTTGGTTCCAGCAGTTTGTATAACTATTATATAAAGGACGGCAGCTATAAGACTCAAAATGGCGGTTGTATTAAGCTTCCTGCAGCTTTTATATCCCTTATATAAGGTATTGCGGCTATAAGACTGCAAATGACGGCTGTAGAATGGTTCCAGCAGCTTATATAGCTGTTATATAAAGTATGTCGGCTATAAGACTCAAAATGGCGGCTGTATTATGGTTTCAGCAGCTTTAATAGCTGTTATATAAAGGATGTCGGCTATAAGACTCAAAATGGCGGCTATAGTATGGTTGCAGCAGCTTGTATAGCTGTTATATAAAGGATGTCGGCTATAAGACTCAGAATAGCGGCTGTATTATGGTTCTAGCAGCTTGTGTAACTGTTATATAAAGGATGAGGGCTATAAGACTTAAAATGGCGGCAGTAGAGCGGTTCCAGCAGCTTCTATATCTGTTATCTAAAGGATGGCGGCTATAAGACTCAAAATGGCGGCAGTAGAACGGTTTCAGCAGCTTGTATAGCTGCTATCTAAAGAATGGCAGATATAAGACTTAAAATGGCGGCACTAGAACGGTTTCAGCAGCTTGTATAGCTGTTATCTAAAGGATGGCGGCTATAAGACTCAAAATGGCGACTATATTTTGTTTCCTGCAGCTTGTATAGCTGTTATTTAAAGAATGTCAGCTATAAGACTCAGAATAGCGGCTGCATTATGGTTCTAGCAGCTTGTGTAGTTGTTATATAAAAGATGGCCGCTATAAGACTTAAAATGGTGGCAGTAGAACAGTTCCAGCAGCTTCTATAACTGTAATATAGAGGATGGCGGCTATAAGACTCAAAATGGCGGCGGTAGAACGGTTTCAGCAGCTTGTATAGCTGTTATCTAAAGGATGGCGGCAGTAGAACGACTTCAGCAGCTGTTATCTAACGATGGCCGCTATAGGACTTAAAATGGCGGCAGTAAAACGGTTCCAGCAGCTTCTATAGCTGTTATTTAAAGGATGTCGGCTATAAGACTGAAAATGGCGGCAGTAGAACGGTTTCAGCAGCTTGTATAGGTGTTATCTAAAGGATGGCCGCTATAAGACTTAAAATGGCGGCAGTAAAACGGTTCCAGCAGCTTCTATAGCTGTTATCTAAAGGATGGCGGCTATGAGACTCAAAACGGCGGCAGTAGAACGGTTTCAGCAGCTTGTATAGCTGTTATCTAAAGGATGGCGGCTATAAGACTCAAAATGGCGGCAGTAGAACGGATTCAGCAGTTTCTATAGCTGTTATCTAAAGGATGGTGGCAATAAGACTTAAAACTTCGGCTGTAGAATGGTTCCAGCAGCTTCTATAGCTTTTATTTAAAAGATGGCGTCTATAAGACTTAAAATGGCGGCTGTATTTTGGTTCCAGCAGCTTCTATAGCTGTTATCTAAAGGATGGCGGCTATAAGACTCAAAATGGCGGCAGTAGAACGGTTTCAGCAGCCTTAATAGCTGTTATATAAAGGATGTCGGCTATAAGACTCAGAAAAGCGGCTGTATTATGGTTCTAGAAGCTTGTGTAGCTGTTATATAAAGGATGACCGCTATAAGACTTAAAATGGCGGCAGTAGAACGGTTCCAGCAGCTTGTACAACTATTATATAAAGGATGGCGGCAATAAGACTCAAAATGGCGGCTTTATTATCGGTCCAGCAGCTTGTATAACTGTCTTTTAATGGATGGCGGCTATAAGACTTAAAATGGCGGCAGTAGAACGGTTCCAGCAACTTGTATAACTATTATATAAAGGATGGCGGCTATAGGACTCAAAATGGCTGTACTATGTTTCCAGCAGCTTGTATAGCTGTTATTTAAAGAATGTCTGGTATGAGACTTAAAATGGCGACAATGAAATGGGTCCAGCTGCTTCTATAGCTGTTATTTAAAGAACGGCGGCTATAAGACTCAAAATGGCAACAGTAGAACGGATTCAGCAGTTTGTATAGCTGTTATCTAAAGGATGGCGGCTATAAGAATTCAAACATCGACTGTAGAATGGTTCCAGCAGCTTCTATAGCTTTTATATAAAAGATGGCGGCTATAAGACTTAAAATGGCGGCTGTATTTTGGTTCCAGCAGTTTGTATAACTATTATATAAAGGATGGCAGCTATAAGACTCAAAATGGCGGTTGTATTAAGCTTCCTGCAGCTTTTATATCCGTTATATAGGTATTGCGGCTATAAGACTGCAAATGACGGCTGTAGAATGGTTCCACCAGCTTATATAGCTTTTATATAGAGGATGTCGGCTATACGACTCAAAATGGCGGCTATAGTATGGTTGCAGCAGCTTGTATAGCTGTTATATAAAGGAAGTCGGCTATAAGACTCAGAATAGCGGCTGTATTATGGTTCTAGCAGCTTGTGTAACTGTTATATAAAGGATGGCCGCTATAAGACTTAAAGTGGCGGCAGTAGAACGGTTCCAGCAGCTTGTATAGCTGTTATCTAAAGGATGGCGGCAGTAGAACGACTTCAGCAGCTTGTATAGCTGTTATCTAAAGGATGTCGGCTATAAGACTCAAAATGGCGGCAGTAGAACGGTTTCAGCAGCTTGTGTAGGTGTTATCTAAAGGATGGCCGCTATAAGACTTAAAATGGCGGCAGTAAAACGGTTCCAGCAGCTTCTATAGCTGTTATCTAAAGGATGGCGGCTATAAGACTCAAAATGGCGGCAGTAGAACGGTTTCTGCAGCTTGCATAGCTGTTATCTAAAGGATGGCGGCAGTAGAACAATTCCAGCAGCTTGTATATGTATTATATAAAGGATGGCGGCTATAAGACTCAAAATGGCGGCCGTACTATGGTTCCAGCAGCTTGTATAACTATTATCTAAAGGATGGTGGCTATGAGACACAAAACGGCGGCTGTATTAAGCTTCCTGCAGCTTCTATACCCGTTAAATGTGGTATGGCGGCTATAAGACTTAAAATGGCGGCAGTAGAACAGTTCCAGCAGCTTCTATAACTGTAATATAAAGGATGGCGGCTATAAGACTCAAAATTGCGGCGGTAGAACGGTTTCAGCAGCTTGTATAGCTGTTATCTAAGCGATGGCGGCTATAAGACTTTAAATGGCGGCGGTAGAACAATTCCAGCAGCTTGTATATGTATTATATAAAGGATGGCGGCTATAAGACTTAAAATGGCGGCAGTAGAACAATTCCAGCAGCTTGTATAACTAATTTATATAGGATGGCAGCTATAAGACTCAAAATGGCGGTTGTATTAAGCTTCCTGCAGCTTCTATATCCGTTATATGAGGTATTGCGGCTATAAGACTGTAAATGACGGCTGTAGAATGGTTCCAGCAGCTTATATAGCTGTTATATAAAGTATGTCGGCTACAAGACTCAAAATGGCGGCTGTATTATGGTTTCAGCAGCTTTAATAGCTGTTATATAAAGGATGTCGGCTATAAGACTCAAAATGGCGGCTATAGTATGGTTGCAGCAGCTTGTATAGCTGTTATATAAAGGATGTCGGCTATAAGACTCAGAATAGCGGCTGTATTATGGTTCTAGCAGCTTGTGTAACTGTTATATAAAGGATGGCCGCTATAAGACTTAAAATGGCGGCAGTAGAACGGTTCCAGCAGCTTCAATATCTGTTATCTAAAGGATGGCGGCTATAAGACTCAAAAGATATAAGACTTAAAATGGCGGCACAAAAAAGGTTTCAGCAGCTTGTATAGCTGTTATCTAAAAGATGGCGGGTGGAAGACTTAAAGTGGCGACTATATTATGTTTCCAGCAGCTTGTATAGTTGTTATTTAAAGGATGTCAGCTATAAGACTCAGAATAGCGGCTGTATTATGGTTCTAGCAGCTTTTGTAGTTGCTATATAAAGGATGGCCGCTATAAGACTTAAAATGGCGGCAGTAGAACAGTTCCAGCAGCTTCTATATCTGTAATATAAAGGATCGCGGCTATAAGACTCAAAATGGCGGCGGTAGAACGGTTTCAGCAGCTTGTATAGCTGTTATCTAAAGGATGGCGGCAGTAGAATGACTTCAGCAGCTTGTATAGCTGTTATCTAAAGGATGGCCGCTATAGGACTTAAAATGGCGGCAGTAAAACGATTCCAGCAGCTTCTATAGCTGTTATTTAAAGGATGTCGGCTATAAGACTCAAAATGGCGGCAGTAGAACGGTTTCAGCAGCTTGTATAGGTGTTATCTAAAGGATGGCCGCTATAAGTCTTAAAATGGCGGCAGTAAAACGGTTCCAGCAGCTTCTATAGCTGTTATCTAAAGGATGGCGGCTATATGACTCAAATTGGCGGCAGTAGAACGGTTTCAGCAGCTTATCTAAAGGATGGCGGCTATAAGACTCAAAATGGCGGGAGTAGAACGGTTTCAGCAGCTTGTATAGCTGTTATTTAAAGGATGGCCGCTATAAGACTTAAAATGGCGGTTTCAGCAGCTTCTATAGCTGTTATCTAAAGGATGGCGGCAGTAGAGCAATTCCAGCAGCTTGTATATGTATTATATAAAGGATGGCGGCTATAATGCTCAAAATGGCGGCCGTATTTTGGTTCCAGCAGTTTGTATAACTAATTTATATAGGATGGCAGCTATAAGACTCAAAATGGCAGTTGTATTAAGCTTCCTGCAGCTTCTATATCCGTTATATGAGGTATGGCGGCTATAAGACTGCAAATGACGGCTGTAGAATGGTTCCAGCAATTTGTATAACTATTATATAAAGAATGGCAGCTGTAAGACTCAAAATGGCGGTTGTATTAAGCTTCCTGCAGCTTCTATATCCGTTATATGAGGTATGGCGGCTATAAGACTGCAAATGACGGCTGTAGAATGGTTCCAGCAGCTTATTTAGCTGTTATATAAAGTATGTCGGCTATAAGACTCAAAATGGCGGCTGTATTATGGTTTCAGCAGCTTTAATAGCTGTTATATAAAGGATGTCGGCTATAAGACTCAAAATGGCGGCAGTAAAACGTTTCCAGCAGCTTCTATAGCTGTTATCTAAAGGATGTCGGCTATAAGACTCAAAATGGCGGCAATAGAACGGTTTCAGCAGCTTGTATAGCTGTTATCTAAAGGATGGCAGCTATAAGACTTAAAACTTCGGCTGTAGAATGGTTCCAGCAGCTTCTATAGCTTTTATATAAAAGATGGCGACTATAAGACTTAAAATGGCGGTTGTATTAAGCTTCCTGCAGCTTCTATATCCGTTATATGAGGTATGGCGGCTATAAGACTGCAAATGACGGCTGTAGAATGGTTCCAGCAATTTGTATAACTATTATATAAAGGATGGCAGCTGTAAGACTCAAAATGGCGGTTGTATTAAGCTTCCTGCAGCTTCTATATCCGTTATATGAGGTATGGCGGCTATAAGACTGCAAATGACGGCTGTAGAATGGTTCCAGCAGCTTATATAGCCGTTATATAAAGTATGTCGGCTATGAGACTCAAAATGGCGGCTGTATTATGGTTTCAACAGCTTTAATAGCTATTATATAAAGGATGTCGGCTATAAGACTTAAGATGGCGGCTATAGTATGGTTGCAGCAGCTTGTATAGCTGTTATATAAAGAATGTCGGCTATAAGACTCAGAATAGCGGCTGTATTATGTTTCCAGCAGCTTGTATAGCTGTTAGTTAAAGAATGTCTGCTATGAGACGCAAAATGGCAGCAGTAGAACGGATTCAGCAGTTTGTACAGCTGTTATTTAAAGATCGGCTGCTATAAGACTCAAAATGGCAGCAGTAGAACGGATTCAGCAGTTTGTATAGCTGTTATCTAAAGGATGGCAGCTATAAGACTTAAAACTTCGGCTGTAGAATGGTTCCAGCAGCTTCTATAGCTTTTATATAAAAGATGGCGACTATAAGACTTAAAATGGCGGTTGTATTAAGCTTCCTGCAGCTTCTATATCCGTTATATGAGGTATGGCGGCTATAAGACTGCAAATGACGGCTGTAGAATGGTTCCAGCAATTTGTATAACTATTATATAAAGGATGGCAGCTGTAAGACTCAAAATGGCGGTTGTATTAAGCTTCCTGCAGCTTCTATATCCGTTATATGAGGTATGGCGGCTATAAGACTGCAAATGACGGCTGTAGAATGGTTCCAGCAGCTTATTTAGCTGTTATATAAAGTATGTCGGCTATAAGACTCAAAATGGCGGCTGTATTATGGTTTCAGCAGCTTTAATAGCTGTTATATAAAGGATGTCGGCTATAAGACTCAAAATGGCGGCAGTAAAACGTTTCCAGCAGCTTCTATAGCTGTTATCTAAAGGATGTCGGCTATAAGACTCAAAATGGCGGCAATAGAACGGTTTCAGCAGCTTGTATAGCTGTTATCTAAAGGATGGCGGCTATAAGACTTAAAATGGCGACAGTAAAATGGTTCCAGCAGCTTCTATAGCTGTTATCTAAAGGATGGCGGCTATAAGACTTAAAATGGCGGCAGTAGAACGGGTTCAGCAGCTTGTATAGCTGTTATCTAAAAGATGGCAACTATAAGACTCAAAAGGGCGGCAGTAGAACGGTTTCAGCAGCTTGTATAGCTGTTATCTAAAGGATGGCCGCTATAAGACTTAAAATGGCGGCAGTAGAACGGTTTCAGGAGCTTGTATAGCTGTTATCTAAAGAATGCGGGCTATAAGACTTAAATTGGCGGCATTAGAACAATTCCAGCAGCTTGTATATGTATTATATAAAGGATGGCGGCTATAAGACTCAAAATATAACTATTATATAAAGGCTGGTGGCTATAAGACTCAAAATGGCGGCTGTATTATGTTTCCAGCAGCTGGTATAATTATTATATAAAGGTCGGCGGCTACAAGACCCAAAATGGCGGCTTTATTATTGGTCCAGCAGCTTGTATAACTGTCTTATAAAGGATGGCGGCTATAAGACTTAAAATGGGGACAGTAGAACGGTTCCAGCAGCTTGTATAACAATTATATAAAGGATGGCGGCTATAAGACTCAAAATTGCGGCTTTACTATGTTTTCAGCAGATTGTATAGCTGTTATATAAAGGATGGCAGCTATAAAACTCAAAATGGCGGTTGTATTAAGCTTCCTGCAGCTTCTATATCCGTTATATGAGGTATTGCGGCTATAAGACTGCAAATGACGGCTGTAGAATGGTTCCAGCAGCTTATATAGCTGCTATATTAAGTATGTCGGCTATAAGACTCAAAATGGCGGCTGTAATATGGTTTTAGTAGCTTTAATAGCTGTTATATAAAGGATGTCGGCTATAAGACTCAAAATGGCGGCTATAGTATGGTTGCAGCAGCTTTTATAGCTGTTATATAAAGGATGTCGGCTATAAGACTCAGAATAGCGGCTGTATTATGAATCTAGCAGCTTGTGTAACTGTTATATAAAGGATGGCCGCTATAAGACTTAAAATGGCGGCAGTAGAACGGTATCAGCAGCTTCTATATCTGTTATCTAAAGGATGGCGGCTATAAGACTCAAAATGGCGGCAGTAGAACGGTTTCAGCAGCTTGTATAGCTGCTATCTAAAGAATGGCAGATATAAGACTTAAAATAGCGGCTGTATTTTGGTTCTAGCAGCTTGTGCAGCTTTTATATAAAGGATGGCCGCTATAAGACTCAAAAAGGCGGCTATATTATGGTTGCAGCAGCTTGTATAGCTGTTATATAAAGGATGTCGGCTATAAAACTCAGAATAGCGGCTGTTCTAGCAGTTTGTGTAACTGTTATATAAAGGATGTCGGCTATAAGACCCAAAATGGCGGTAGTAGAACGGTTTCAGCAGCTTCTATATCTGTTATCTAAAGGATGGCGGCTATAAGACTCAAAATGGCGGCAGTAGAACGGTTTCAGCAGCTTGTATAGCTGTTATATAAAGAATGTCGGCTATAAGACTCAGAATAGCGGCTGTATTATGTTTCCAGCAGCTTGTATAGCTGTTAGTTAAAGAATGTCTGCTATGAGACGCAAAATGGCAGCAGTAGAACGGATTCAGCAGTTTGTATAGCTGTTATTTAAAGATCGGCTGCTATAAGACTCAAAATGGCAGCAGTAGAACGGATTCAGCAGTTTGTATAGCTGTTATCTAAAGGATGGCAGCTATAAGACTTAAAACTTCGGCTGTAGAATGGTTCCAGCAGCTTCTATAGCTTTTATATAAAAGATGGCGACTATAAGACTTAAAATGGCGGTTGTATTAAGCTTCCTGCAGCTTCTATATCCGTTATATGAGGTATGGCGGCTATAAGACTGCAAATGACGGCTGTAGAATGGTTCCAGCAATTTGTATAACTATTATATAAAGGATGGCAGCTGTAAGACTCAAAATGGCGGTTGTATTAAGCTTCCTGCAGCTTCTATATCCGTTATATGAGGTATGGCGGCTATAAGACTGCAAATGACGGCTGTAGAATGGTTCCAGCAGCTTATTTAGCTGTTATATAAAGTATGTCGGCTATAAGACTCAAAATGGCGGCTGTATTATGGTTTCAGCAGCTTTAATAGCTGTTATATAAAGGATGTCGGCTATAAGACTCAAAATGGCGGCAGTAAAACGTTTCCAGCAGCTTCTATAGCTGTTATCTAAAGGATGTCGGCTATAAGACTCAAAATGGCGGCAATAGAACGGTTTCAGCAGCTTGTATAGCTGTTATCTAAAGGATGGCGGCTATAAGACTTAAAATGGCGACAGTAAAATGGTTCCAGCAGCTTCTATAGCTGTTATCTAAAGGATGGCGGCTATAAGACTTAAAATGGCGGCAGTAGAACGGGTTCAGCAGCTTGTATAGCTGTTATCTAAAAGATGGCAACTATAAGACTCAAAAGGGCGGCAGTAGAACGGTTTCAGCAGCTTGTATAGCTGTTATCTAAAGGATGGCCGCTATAAGACTTAAAATGGCGGCAGTAGAACGGTTTCAGGAGCTTGTATAGCTGTTATCTAAAGAATGCGGGCTATAAGACTTAAATTGGCGGCATTAGAACAATTCCAGCAGCTTGTATATGTATTATATAAAGGATGGCGGCTATAAGACTCAAAATATAACTATTATATAAAGGCTGGTGGCTATAAGACTCAAAATGGCGGCTGTATTATGTTTCCAGCAGCTGGTATAATTATTATATAAAGGTCGGCGGCTACAAGACCCAAAATGGCGGCTTTATTATTGGTCCAGCAGCTTGTATAACTGTCTTATAAAGGATGGCGGCTATAAGACTTAAAATGGGGACAGTAGAACGGTTCCAGCAGCTTGTATAACAATTATATAAAGGATGGCGGCTATAAGACTCAAAATTGCGGCTTTACTATGTTTTCAGCAGATTGTATAGCTGTTATATAAAGGATGGCAGCTATAAAACTCAAAATGGCGGTTGTATTAAGCTTCCTGCAGCTTCTATATCCGTTATATGAGGTATTGCGGCTATAAGACTGCAAATGACGGCTGTAGAATGGTTCCAGCAGCTTATATAGCTGCTATATTAAGTATGTCGGCTATAAGACTCAAAATGGCGGCTGTAATATGGTTTTAGTAGCTTTAATAGCTGTTATATAAAGGATGTCGACTATAAGACTCAAAATGGCGGCTATAGTATGGTTGCAGCAGCTTTTATAGCTGTTATATAAAGGATGTCGGCTATAAGACTCAGAATAGCGGCTGTATTATGAATCTAGCAGCTTGTGTAACTGTTATATAAAGGATGGCCGCTATAAGACTTAAAATGGCGGCAGTAGAACGGTATCAGCAGCTTCTATATCTGTTATCTAAAGGATGGCGGCTATAAGACTCAAAATGGCGGCAGTAGAACGGTTTCAGCAGCTTGTATAGCTGCTATCTAAAGAATGGCAGATATAAGACTTAAAATAGCGGCTGTATTTTGGTTCTAGCAGCTTGTGCAGCTTTTATATAAAGGATGGCCGCTATAAGACTCAAAAAGGCGGCTATATTATGGTTGCAGCAGCTTGTATAGCTGTTATATAAAGGATGTCGGCTATAAAACTCAGAATAGCGGCTGTTCTAGCAGTTTGTGTAACTGTTATATAAAGGATGTCGGCTATAAGACCCAAAATGGCGGTAGTAGAACGGTTTCAGCAGCTTTTATAGGTGTTATCTAAAGGATGGCCGCTATAAGACTTAAACTGGCGGCAGTAAAACGGTTCCAGCAGCTTCTATAGCTGTTATCTAAAGGATGGCGGCTATAAGACTCCAAATGGCGGCTGTAGAACGGTTTCAGCAGCTTGTATAGCTGTTATCTAAAGGATGGCGGCTATAAGACTCAAAATGGCGGCTGTAGAATGGTTCCAGCAATTTGTATAACTATTATATAAAGGATGGCAGCTGTAAGACTCAAAATGGCGGTTGTATTAAGCTTCCTGCAGCTTCTATATCCGTTATATGAGGTATGGCGGCTATAAGACTGCAAATGACGGCTGTAGAATGGTTCCAGCAGCTTATTTAGCTGTTATATAAAGTATGTCGGCTATAAGACTCAAAATGGCGGCTGTATTATGGTTTCAGCAGCTTTAATAGCTGTTATATAAAGGATGTCGGCTATAAGACTCAAAATGGCGGCAGTAAAACGTTTCCAGCAGCTTCTATAGCTGTTATCTAAAGGATGTCGGCTATAAGACTCAAAATGGCGGCAATAGAACGGTTTCAGCAGCTTGTATAGCTGTTATCTAAAGGATGGCGGCTATAAGACTTAAAATGGCGACAGTAAAATGGTTCCAGCAGCTTCTATAGCTGTTATCTAAAGGATGGCGGCTATAAGACTTAAAATGGCGGCAGTAGAACGGGTTCAGCAGCTTGTATAGCTGTTATCTAAAAGATGGCAACTATAAGACTCAAAAGGGCGGCAGTAGAACGGTTTCAGCAGCTTGTATAGCTGTTATCTAAAGGATGGCCGCTATAAGACTTAAAATGGCGGCAGTAGAACGGTTTCAGGAGCTTGTATAGCTGTTATCTAAAGAATGCGGGCTACAAGACTTAAATTGGCGGCATTAGAACAATTCCAGCAGCTTGTATATGTATTATATAAAGGATGGCGGCTATAAGACTCAAAATATAACTATTATATAAAGGCTGGTGGCTATAAGACTCAAAATGGCGGCTGTATTATGTTTCCAGCAGCTGGTATAATTATTATATAAAGGTCGGCGGCTACAAGACCCAAAATGGCGGCTTTATTATTCGTCCAGCAGCTTGTATAACTGTCTTATAAAGGATGGCGGCTATAAGACTTAAAATGGGGACAGTAGAACGGTTCCAGCAGCTTGTATAACAATTATATAAAGGATGGCGGCTATAAGACTCAAAATTGCGGCTTTACTATGTTTTCAGCAGATTGTATAGCTGTTATATAAAGGATGGCAGCTATAAAACTCAAAATGGCGGTTGTATTAAGCTTCCTGCAGCTTCTATATCCGTTATATGAGGTATGGCGGCTATAAGACTGCAAATGACGGCTGTAGAATGGTTCCAGCAGTTTGTATAACTATTATATAAAGGATGGCAGCTGTAAGACTCAAAATGGCGGTTGTATTAAGCTTCCTGCAGCTTCTATATCCGTTATATGAGGTATTGCGGCTATAAGACTGCAAATGACGGCTGTAGAATGGTTCCAGCAGCTTATATAGCTGCTATATTAAGTATGTCGGCTATAAGACTCAAAATGGCGGCTGTAATATGGTTTTAGTAGCTTTAATAGCTGTTATATAAAGGATGTCGGCTATAAGACTCAAAATGGCGGCTATAGTATGGTTGCAGCAGCTTTTATAGCTGTTATATAAAGGATGTCGGCTATAAGACTCAGAATAGCGGCTGTATTATGAATCTAGCAGCTTGTGTAACTGTTATATAAAGGATGGCCGCTATAAGACTTAAAATGGCGGCAGTAGAACGGTATCAGCAGCTTCTATATCTGTTATCTAAAGGATGGCGGCTATAAGACTCAAAATGGCGGCAGTAGAACGGTTTCAGCAGCTTGTATAGCTGCTATCTAAAGAATGGCAGATATAAGACTTAAAATAGCGGCTGTATTTTGGTTCTAGCAGCTTGTGCAGCTTTTATATAAAGGATGGCCGCTATAAGACTCAAAAAGGCGGCTATATTATGGTTGCAGCAGCTTGTATAGCTGTTATATAAAGGATGTCGGCTATAAAACTCAGAATAGCGGCTGTTCTAGCAGTTTGTGTAACTGTTATATAAAGGATGTCGGCTATAAGACCCAAAATGGCGGTAGTAGAACGGTTTCAGCAGCTTTTATAGGTGTTATCTAAAGGATGGCGGCTATAAGACTTAAACTGGCGGCAGTAAAACGGTTCCAGCAGCTTCTATAGCTGTTATCTAAAGGATGGCGGCTATAAGACTCCAAATGGCGGCTGTAGAACGGTTTCAGCAGCTTGTATAGCTGTTATCTAAAGGATGGCGGCTATAAGACTCAAAATGGCGGCAGTAGAACGGTTTCAGCAGCTTGTATGGCTGTTATTTAAAGGATGGCCGCTATAAGACTTAAAATGGCAGCAGTAGAACGGTTTCAGCAGCTTCTATAGCTGTTATCTAAAGGATGGCGGCTATAAAACTTAAAATGGCGGCAGTAGAACAAATCCAGCAGCTTGTATATGTATTATATAAAGGATGGCGGCTATAAGACTCAAAATGGCGGCCGTATTATGGTTCCAGCAGCTTGTATAACTATTATCTAAAGGATGGCAGCTATAAGACTCAAAATGGCGGTTTTATTAAGCTCCCTGCAGCTTCTATACCCGTTATATGTGGTATGGCGGCTATAAGACTTAAAATGGCGGCAGTAGAACAGTTCCAGCAGCTTGTATATGTATTATATAAAGGATGTCGGCTATAATGCTCAAAATGGCGGTTTGTATAACTAATTTATATAGGATGGCAGCTATAAGACTCAAAATGGCAGTTGTATTAAGCTTCCTGCAGCCTCTATACCCGTTATATGAGGTATGGCGGCTATAAGACTGCAAATGGCGGCTGTAGAATGGTTCCAGCAGCTTATATAGCCGTTATATAAAGTATGTCGGCTACGAGACTCAAAATGGCGGCTGTATTATGGTTTCAACAGCTTTAATAGCTATTATATAAAGGATGTCGGCTATAAGACTTAAGATGGCGGCTATAGTATGGTTGCAGCAGCTTGTATAGCTGTTATATAAAGAATGTCGGCTATAAGACTCAGAATAGCGGCTGTATTATGTTTCCAGCAGCTTGTATAGCTGTTAGTTAAAGAATGTCTGCTATGAGACGCAAAATGGCAGCAGTAGAACGGATTCAGCAGTTTGTATAGCTGTTATTTAAAGAACGGCGGCTATAAGACTCAAAATGGCAGCAGTAGAACGGATTCAGCAGTTTGTATAGCTGTTATCTAAAGGATGGCGGCTATAAGACTTAAAACTTCGGCTGTAGAATGGTTCCAGCAGCTTCTATAGCTTTTATATAAAAGATGGCCGCTATAAGACAAAATGGCGGCTGTATTTTGGTTCCAGCAGCTTCTATAGCTGTTATCTAAAGGATGGCGGCTATAAGACTTAAAATGGCGGCAGTAGAACGGGTCCAGCAGCTTGTACAACTATTATATAAAGGATGGCGGCTATAAGACTCAAAATGGCGGCTGTATTATGTTTGCAGCAGCTGGTATAATTATTGTATAAAAGATGGCGGCTACAAGACGCAAAATGGCGGCTGTATTATCGGTCCAGCAGCTTGTATAACTGTCTTTTAAAGGATGGCGGTTATAAGACTTAAAGTGGCGGCAGTAGAACGGTTCCAGCAGCTTGTTTAACTATTATATAAAGGACTCAAAATGGCTGTACTATGTTTCCAGCTGCTTGTATAGCTGTTATTTAAAGAATGTCTGCTATGAGACTTAAAATGGCGACAATGAAATGGTTCCAGCTGCTTCCATAGCTGTTATTTAAAGATCGGCTGCTATAAGACTCAAAATGGCAGCAGTAGAACGGATTCAGCAGTTTGTATAGCTGTTATCTAAAGGATGGCAGCTATAAGACTTAAAACTTCGGCTGTAGAATGGTTCCAGCAGCTTCTATAGCTTTTATATAAAAGATGGCGACTATAAGACTTAAAATGGCGGTTGTATTAAGCTTCCTGCAGCTTCTATATCCGTTATATGAGGTATGGCGGCTATAAGACTGCAAATGACGGCTGTAGAATGGTTCCAGCAATTTGTATAACTATTATATAAAGGATGGCAGCTGTAAGACTCAAAATGGCGGTTGTATTAAGCTTCCTGCAGCTTCTATATCCGTTATATGAGGTATGGCGGCTATAAGACTGCAAATGACGGCTGTAGAATGGTTCCAGCAGCTTATTTAGCTGTTATATAAAGTATGTCGGCTATAAGACTCAAAATGGCGGCTGTATTATGGTTTCAGCAGCTTTAATAGCTGTTATATAAAGGATGTCGGCTATAAGACTCAAAATGGCGGCAGTAAAACGTTTCCAGCAGCTTCTATAGCTGTTATCTAAAGGATGTCGGCTATAAGACTCAAAATGGCGGCAATAGAACGGTTTCAGCAGCTTGTATAGCTGTTATCTAAAGGATGGCGGCTATAAGACTTAAAATGGCGGCAGTAGAACGGGTTCAGCAGCTTGTATAGCTGTTATCTAAAAGATGGCAACTATAAGACTCAAAAGGGCGGCAGTAGAACGGTTTCAGCAGCTTGTATAGCTGTTATCTAAAGGATGGCCGCTATAAGACTTAAAATGGCGGCAGTAGAACGGTTTCAGGAGCTTGTATAGCTGTTATCTAAAGAATGGGGGCTATAAGACTTAAATTGGCGGCATTAGAACAATTCCAGCAGCTTGTATATGTATTATATAAAGGATGGCGGCTATAAGACTCAAAATATAACTATTATATAAAGGCTGGTGGCTATAAGACTCAAAATGGCGGCTGTATTATGTTTCCAGCAGCTGGTATAATTATTATATAAAGGTCGGCGGCTACAAGACCCAAAATGGCGGCTTTATTATTGGTCCAGCAGCTTGTATAACTGTCTTATAAAGGATGGCGGCTATAAGACTTAAAATGGGGACAGTAGAACGGTTCCAGCAGCTTGTATAACAATTATATAAAGGATGGCGGCTATAAGACTCAAAATTGCGGCTTTACTATGTTTTCAGCAGATTGTATAGCTGTTATATAAAGGATGGCAGCTATAAAACTCAAAATGGCGGTTGTATTAAGCTTCCTGCAGCTTCTATATCCGTTATATGAGGTATTGCGGCTATAAGACTGCAAATGACGGCTGTAGAATGGTTCCAGCAGCTTATATAGCTGCTATATTAAGTATGTCGGCTGTAAGACTCAAAATGGCGGCTGTAATATGGTTTTAGTAGCTTTAATAGCTGTTATATAAAGGATGTCGGCTATAAGACTCAAAATGGCGGCTATAGTATGGTTGCAGCAGCTTTTATAGCTGTTATATAAAGGATGTCGGCTATAAGACTCAGAATAGCGGCTGTATTATGAATCTAGCAGCTTGTGTAACTGTTATATAAAGGATGGCCGCTATAAGACTTAAAATGGCGGCAGTAGAACGGTATCAGCAGCTTCTATATCTGTTATTTAAAGGATGGCGGCTATAAGACTCAAAATGGCGGCAGTAGAACGGTTTCAGCAGCTTGTATAGCTGCTATCTAAAGAATGGCAGATATAAGACTTAAAATAGCGGCTGTATTTTGGTTCTAGCAGCTTGTGCAGCTTTTATATAAAGGATGGCCGCTATAAGACTAAAAAAGGCGGCTATATTATGGTTGCAGCAGCTTGTATAGCTGTTATATAAAGGATGTCGGCTATAAAACTCAGAATAGCGGCTGTTCTAGCAGTTTGTGTAACTGTTATATAAAGGATGTCGGCTATAAGACCCAAAATGGCGGCAGTAGAACGGTTTCAGCAGCTTTTATAGGTGTTATCTAAAGGATGGCCGCTATAAGACTTAAACTGGCGGCAGTAAAATGGTTCCAGCAGCTTCTATAGCTGTTATCTAAAGGATGGCGGCTATAAGACTCCAAATGGCGGCTGTAGAACGGTTTCAGCAGCTTGTATAGCTGTTATCTAAAGGATGGCGGCTATAAGACTCAAAATGGCGGCAGTAGAACGGTTTCAGCAGCTTGTATGGCTGTTATATAAAGGATGGCCGCTTTAAGACTTAAAATGGCAGAAGTAGAGCGGTTCCAGCAGCTTCTATAGCTGTTATCTAAAGAATGGCGGCTAAAAGACGCAAAATGGCTGCAGTAGAACGGTTTCAGCAGCTTGTATAGCTGTTATCTGAAGGATGTTGCCTATAAGACTCAAAATGGCGGCTATATTATGGTTTCAGCAGCTTGTATAGCTGTTATCTAAAGGATGCCGGCTATAAGACTCAGAATAGCGGCTTAATTATAGTTCTAGCAGCTTGTGTAGCTGTTATATAAAGGATGGCCACTATAAGACTTAAAATGGCGGCAGTAGAACGGTTTCAGCAGATTGTGAAGCTGTTATCTAAACAATGGTGGCTATAAGACTTGAAATGGCGACAGTAGAACGGTTCCAGCAGCTTGTATAACTATTATATAAAGGATGGCGGCTATAAGACTCAAAATGGCGGCTATATTATGGTTTCAGTAGCTTGTATAGCTGATATCTAAAGGATGTCGGCTAAAAGACTCAGAATAGCGGCTGTATTATAGTTCTAGCAGCTTGTGTAGCTGTTATATAATGGATGGCCGCTATAAGACTTAAAATGGCGGCAGTAGAACGATTCCAGCAGCTTCTATAGCTGTAATATAAAGGATGGCCGCTATAAGACTTAAAATGGCGGCAGTAGAACGGTTCCAGCAGCTTCTATAGCTGTTATATAAAGGATGTCGGCTATAAGACTCAGAATAGCGGCTGTATTATGGTTCTAGCAGCTTGTGTAGCTGTTATATAAAGGATGGCGGCTATAAGACTTAAAATGGCGGCAGTAGAACGTTTTCAGCAGCTTGTATAGCTGTTATCTAAAGGATGTTGCCTATAAGACTCAAAATGGCGGCTATACTATGGTTTCAGCAGCTTGTATAGCTGTTATCTAAAGGATGTCGGCTATAAGACTCAGAATAGCGGCTGAATTATAGTTCTAGCAGTTTGTGTAGCTGTTATATAAAAAATGGCCGCTATAAGACTTAAAATGGCGGCAGTAGAGCGGTTCCAGCAGCTGTTATAGCTGTTATCTAAAGGATGGCGGCTATAAGACTCAAAATGGCGGTAGTAGAACGGTTTCAGCAGCTTGTATAGCTGTTATCTAAAGGATGTTGCCTATAAGACTCAAAATGGCGGCAGTAAAACGGTTTCAGCAGATTGTATAGCTATCTAAAGGATGGCGACTATAAGACTCAAAATGGCCGTTCTACTGCCGCCATTTTGAAACGGGTTCAGCAGCTTGTATAGCTGTTATCTAAAGGATGGCCGCTATAAGACTTAAAATGGCGGCAGTAGAACGGTTCCAGCAGCTTTTATAGCTGTTATATAAAGGATGTCGGCTATAAGACTCAGAATAGCGGCTGTATTATGGTTCTAGCAGCTTGTGTAGCTGTTATATAAAGGATGGCGGCTATAAGACTTAAAATGTTATATAAAAAATGGCCGTTATAAGACTTAAAATGGCGGCAGTAGAGCGGTTCCAGCAGCTTCTATAGCTGTTATCTAAAGGATGTTGGCTATAAGACGCAGAATAGCGGCTATATTATAGTTCTAGCTGCTTGTGTAGCTGTTATCTAAAGGATGTCGGCTAAAAGACTCAAAATGGCGGCAGTAGAACCGTTTCAGCAGCTTGTATAACTGTCTTATAAAGGATGGCGGCTATAAGACTTAAAATGGCGGCAGTAGAACGGTTTCGGCAGCTTGTATAGCTGTAATCTAAAGGATGGCGTCTATGCTATACTATGGTTCCAGCAGCTTGTATAGCTGTTATTTAAAGAATGGCTACTACGAGACTCAAAATGGCGATTATGAAACGGTTCCATTTGCTTCTATAGCTGTTATTTAAAGAACGGCGGCAATAAGACTCAAAATGGCAGTAGTAGAACGGATTCAGCAGTTTGTATAATTGTATCTAAAGGATGGCGGCTATAAGACTTAAAATGGCGGCAGTAGAACGGTTTCAGCAGCTTGTATAGTTGTATCTAAAGTATGTCGACTATAAGACTCAAAATGGCGGCAGTAGAACGGTTTCAGCAGCTTGTATAGCTGTTATCCAAAGGATGTTGCCTATAAGACTCAAAATGGCGGCTATATTATGGTTTCAGCAGCTTGTATAGCTGTTATATAAAGGATGTCGGCTATAAGACTCAGAATAGCGGCTGAATTATAGTTCTAGCAGTTTGTGTAGCTGTTATATAAAGGATGGCCGCTATAAGACTTAAAATGGCGGCAGTAGAGCGGTTCCAGCAGCTTCTATAGCTGTTATCTAAAGGATGGCGGCTATAAGACTCAAAATGGCGGCAGTAGAACGGTTTCAGCAGCTTGTAAGGCTGTTATCTAAAGGATGTTGCCTATAAGACTCAAAATGGCGGCTATATTATGGTTTCAGTAGCTTGTATAGCTGTAATCTAAAGGATGGCGGCTATGAGACTCAAAATGGCGGCAGTAGAACGGTTTCAGCAGATTGTGTAGTTGTATCTAAAGGATGTCGGCTATAAGACTCAGAATAGCGGCTGTATTATAGATCTAGCAGCTTGTGTAGCTGTTATATAAAGGATGGCCGCTATAAGACTTAAAATGGCGGCAGTAGAACGATTCCAGCAGATTCTATAGCTGTTATCTAAAGGATGGCGGCTATAAGACTCAAAATGGCGGCAGTAGAACGGGTTCAGCAGCTTGTATAGCTGTTATTTAATGGATGGCGGCTATAAGACTCAAAATGGCGGCAGTAGAACGGTTTCAGCAGCTTGTATAATTGTATCTAAAGGTTGGCGGCTATACGACTCAAAATGGCGGCTATATTATGGTTCCAGCAGCTTGTATAGCAGTTATATAAAGGATGTCGGCTATAAGACTTAGAATAGCGGCTGTATTATGGTTCTAGCAGCTTGTGTAGCTGTTATATAAAGGATGGCGGCTATAAGACTTAAAATGGCGGCAGTAGAACGGTTTCAGCAGCTTGTATAGCTGTTATCTAAAGGATGGCGGCTATAAGAATCAAAATGGCTGCTATATTATGGTTTCAGCAGCTTGTATAGCTGTTATGTAAAGGATATCGGCTATAAGACTCAGAATAGCGGCTGTATTATAGTTCTAGCAGCTTGTGTAGCTGTTATATAAAGGATGGCGGCTATAAAACTTAAAATAGTGGCAGTAGAACAGTTCCAGCAGTTTCTATAGCTGTAATATAAAGGATGGCGGCTATAAGACTTCAAATGGAGGCAGTAGAACGGTTCCAGCAGCTTGTATAGCTGTTAGCTAAAGGATGGCGGCTATAAAACTCAAAATGGCAGCTATATTATGGTTTCAGCGGCTTGTATAGCTGTTATCTAAAGGATGTCGGCTATACGACTCAGAATAGCGGCTGTATTATGGTTCTAGCAGATTGTGTAGCTGTTATATAAAGGATGGCGGCTATAAAACTTAAAATGGTGGCAGTAGAACAGTTCCAGCAGTTTCTATAGCTGTAATATAAAGGATGGCGGCTAGAACGGTTCCAGCAGCTTGTATAACTATTATATAAAGGATGGCGGCTATAAGACTCAAAATGGCTGTACTATGTTTTCAGCAGTTTGTATAATTGTATCTAAAGGATGGCGGCTATAAGACTTAAAATGGCGGCAGTAGAACGGCTTGTATAGTTGTCTCTAAAGGATGTCGGCTATAAGACTCAAAATGGCGGCAGTAGAACTGTTTCAGCAGCTTGTATAGCTGTTATCCAAAGGATGTTGCCTATAAGACTCAAAATGGCGGCTATATTATGGTTTCAGCAGCTTGTGTAGCTGTTATCTAAAGGATGTCGGCTATAAAACTCAGAACTAGTAGAACGGATTCAGCAGTTTGTATAATTGTATCTAAAGGATGGCGGCTCTAAGACTTAAAATGGCGGCAGTAGAACGATTTCAGCAGCTTGTATAGTTGTCTCTAAAGGATGTCGGCTATAAGACTCAAAATGGCGGCAGTAGAACTGTTTCAGCAGCTTGTATAGCTGTTATCCAAAGGATGTTGCCTATAAGACTCAAAATGGCGGCTATATTATGGTTTCAGCAGCTTGTATAGCTGTTATCTAAAGGATGTCGGCTATAAAACTCAGAACTAGTAGAACGGATTCAGCAGTTTGTATAATTGTATCTAAAGGATGGCGGCTCTAAGACTTAAAATGGCGGCAGTAGAACGATTTCAGCAGCTTGTATAGTTGTATCTAAAGGATGTCGGCTATAAGACTCAAAATGGCGGCAGTAGAACGGTTTCAGCAGCTTGTATAGCTGTTATCCAAAGGATGTCGGCTATAAGACTCAGAATAGCGGCTTAATTATAGTTCTAGAAGTTTTGGAAGCTGTTATATAAAGGATGGCCGCTATAAGACCTAAAATGGCGGCAGTAGAACGGTTTCAGCAGCTTGTATAGCTGTTATCTAAAGGATGTTGCCTATTGTCACTCATCGAAGTCGGTCGTGTTTTTTTTGCGCTCTCGCTTAATTACTGTCATTTCGTTCTTTTGTGAAGTTAATCTATAATATTCAATTTAAATTCATTGTTTTATAAATTTTTAATAATTCGCTATACTGATCGCGAAGTTTGTGTTAAATTTATTAACATTTATATTTATTAATATCAAAACTTTAACAAACGCAAATATAATTTTGTTGTTGCGCTGCTTACTTTTTGATTTCGTTCTATTTTTTGCTCCCACCCGCGCTCTCAATTTACAGTTCATAGTTTGTTTTTGTTTGTGTGGTGTTGGTGCTCTCTATTCTTCTGCTTTCTCTTTTGATCGCGCTCGCGGCCGTTAACTTCGCGCTTGTGACAAGTTTTTGTTGTTGTGTGTTGTAATACAAAAATAATAAATATTCTCGTTTTCTTCTCTTTCTAATTTGCATATTGCAGTTAGCTTTTGCTTTGGTCTGTAAACGCCTCTCTTAATTTAACATTTTTCCCTTTTATTTACATATTGATTTATAATTTGATTGTGATTAATCAATTATTTAATAATGTCTGTCTGTTGCAAATATAATTGCAATAATCCCAGCAAGACCAGTGAAGACTTTCTTTACTGTTGGCTGTGTGACAATGTAATGCACTTTAAATGTGCTGGTTACACAGTCAAGGTGCGGGATAGTATTGCACAGGGTGGCGGCCTTAAATGGAGCTGTGATTCGTGTCGTGGCTTGGAGCTCGAGATGCGAAGTTTTATGAAACGGACTGGGGATGCGTTTAAAACTCTGTCAGCTGGCGTTCATAAGCTCCAAGAAGAGCTTTTTGGCGATGGAGGTTCAATTCAGAAGTTCTAAACTTTTGATTGAAGCTCCGACCCGAAAGAGGGCCAGGTTTCAGGGCGCGTCCCTCAGTCCGTTGGCACATCGTTGTCTACCAGTTCCGGCTCCCGACAATGACCCTACGTCACCAAATGCACAGCAGCTAATATCGTTTAGGAGTCCGGCTTTGGAAGGTGTGGAGTCTCTTCCCATTTCCCCTGGAGACAGTATCCCACCTACTAACACGATATCGGTTGTAGTTTCCAAACCGTCCGGGCAAACATCCGTTTCCAGGAATATTGCCAATAAAGTAGTTACAAGAGGAGCTAGTAAAGTGTTGGCTGCTTCAGCTGCTGCTGCATCCGCTGTTGCTGCTACTGCTGTGCCTGGCACTTCTAGTTCCCTTGTTGTAGTTCCACCCAAAAAATTTTTATTTCGCGGCTTGATCCCAATACTACTTCTGAAGAAGTCATAGCCTACATCCAGGGCAAAGTTCAAGCACCAAACATTGCTGTGGAAAAGTTCCGTTTTTCATATACTCGGGACATATCGTCCTTTAAAATAAGTGTTTCCCCAGATCTTTTGGGCAAATATGTCATAAAGACTTTTGGCCGGAACACCTCATTGTAAAAGAGTATACAATAAAAAAGAAGAATCGGTCTCCGATTAGCCTGCTACCTGCCTCTGTGAATAACGTTCCTTCCGGCTCGTCTGCACCTGTTGGCGAGTCAAAAACTAATTTCGTCCCTAACTCTGGCCTATCAGAACGTACGGGGACTAAAGTCGAAACTCTCTAGACTTTATGTAGATAGTTTAGCTTTTGACTTTCAAATTCTTGCCTTTACTGAGACTTGGTTGAAGCCTGATATTGCCGATGCTTCAATTCTCCCCTCAAAATATTTAATATATAGACATGATCGGACTATCCGTAATGGTGGTGGCGTTTTGATCGGTGTTGATTCGGCGTTCTCATCTGAAATTGTACAGTCTTCCAATCAGGAGATTGAATTTGTTTGTGTTAAAATATCTCTTAATTCTTTTTCTGCGTATATTACTTGTTCGTATATTCCACCACAGTCCGACTTGGCAGTATACATTCACTATTTGGAAGCTATTCAACTTGTTTCCTCATATATCTCTGACAAAGACTTGTTCGTAGTTCTGGGAGATTTTAATTTACCTGAGATTGCCTGGACCCTCTCATATGATTCCTTATTACTGTGGCCCTCCTCGTCACACTGTTTCGTAGATGGTCTGTTTGAGTTGTCCCTAACTCAAATAAATCCTGTCCGGAATAGTCGTAACAGATCACTAGATCTGGTATTTGTGTTGGATTCTTCCAACTGTGATATTTCCAGGACTGATCCCTTAGTTATCCCTGAAGACAACTTTCATCCAACTCTGGATGTAACCATTGACCTTCCTTTTGGGTTTATGCCTCGATATAATAATTCAATGCCTCCAAACCGATGTTTTCGCAAGACAAACTTTACTAAACCTAAAAACCTCTTATTAACTAATGATTGGACATATCTGTATACTTGCACGGATATGGACTCTGCCATGTCTGTCTTCTATAAAACTCTTGAGTCGTTCTTTGATGTTTGTGTCCCGCGTGTGACTCAAGGATGGTAACTTGAAGAACGTAAAATCGAGATGCTATAAAAGATTTAAAAAATCCGGTAAAGCATCGGATTTTTCCCTATACATAGTTGCTCGATCAAATTTTATGGTGCTGAATTCACAATGCTATAAGGATTATCTTCAGAGATGTAAACCTAGGTTTTCTCGCGATCCTAAGCAATTTTATAAATTCGTCAATGGAAAACGTAAGACATCAGTGCACCCGTCTTACTTGACTTTCGAAAACAATAAAGCTGACAATGATCAGGCAATTGCTGATATGTTTGCTGATTTTTTCAAAACAACTTATTCCTCTTCGATTTATCAAGCAAATTCTCCCTATCCTTATCACTTGCAATCGTCTAATTGCATTTTAGACCCTGTGTTTGAAGAAAGTTCGATTTTTAGCGTTCTTAGTTCCGTCAAACCAATATATGATCCTGGCCCTGATGGAATACCAGGCTGCGTATTAAGGTTTTGCGCAGAGGCCCTATGTAAGCCAATACTTAAGTTGTTTACACTGTCCGTTACATATTCCGCCTTCCCGTCCATCTGGAAGGAATCATATATTATTCCTCTTCATAAAAAGGGGAAAAAGTCCGAAGCCTCCAATTATAGGGGTATTTCTAAATTGTCTGCCATACCCAAAGCATTTGAGAAAATAATAACGTCTCAATTGCAGCATTTTTGTAGCTCAATCATTTCGTCATCCCAACACGGGTTTAAAAAACGTAGATCGACAACTACTAACCTATTAGAATTTACATCTCACTCAATCAAAGGGTTTAAGACTGCCGTGCAAACTGATGTCATTTATACTGACTTTAGCAAGGCCTTTGACTCTGTTAATCACACTCTACTTTTATATAAGTTAAATGCACTTGGCATCCCCAGCCTTTTGCTAGATTGGATTCTTCAATATCTTTCTAAGCGTACACAAAAGGTCCTCTTTAAGTCTTCATTTTCTAAGACCATCCAAGTGACTTCTGGAGTACCTCAGGGTAGTCATTTGGGTCCATTGCTATTCACTCTTTTTATAAATGATCTTCCATTGGTAGTGTCACATTCTCGGGTGCTTATGTACGCGGATGATGTTAAGCTTTACCTCAGTTTTAAAGACATATCGTCTTCTTGCCTACTTCAATCGGATCTTAATGATCTTCAGAGTTGGTGTGAAACCAACCTATTAAACCTTAACGGCTCTAAATGTAAAGTTATGTCTTTTTATAGGTGCACTCCACACTTAGCAACTTATTATCTTAACGACACTGCCTTAGAGCGGTTAGATATTATCAATGACTTAGGTGTTCTTATGGACCATAAATTAACCTTTAATCCTCATATTTCTGCTACAGTTAGTAAAGCTATGAATGTTTTTGGGTTTGTGAAACGATGGTCAAAAGAGTTTGACGATCCGTACACAACCAAACTTCTGTATACTTCATTAATCCGTCCTATCTTAGAGTACGGATCTTGCATATGGTCACCTCAATATGAGACGCACCAAAGTAAAATTGAATCTGTTCAAAAGCAATTTCTGCTATTTGCTCTTCGTGGTCTAAATTGGGATCGCAATGTCAATTTGCCATCATACTCCAGTAGGCTTCTTTTAATCAATCTTCCTTCATTAATTAATCGTAGAGTAATGCTTGGTGCTATCTTTACTCATAAACTTTTAATAGGTAAAATAGACTCTCCTGAGCTATTGAACCAGTTAAACCTATCTGTACCCCGTAGACCTACTAGAAATTTTATTCGTCTATCTTTAAAACATTGTAGTTCTAACTATTCTTTGCATGAACCTTTTCGAGTCCTATGTTCTGATTACAATCTTCTGTATTCCGTAATCAGTTCAGAAGCCTCTCTTTCTCTTGTGAAAACCTCTATTTTAGCACATTCAGCTCGTAATTAGCTGTAGTTAATGTAATTCTTAATTGTTTGTCCGTTATACTTGTATTTGTCCACGCGATCGTTCCGTCCGATATACGGCTGCGCCCCACGGTCGGTCGGGCGGGAGGTGGAAAGCGCTCTGCTTGGGCTCGCGCGAAACAGGCTATGTCCTGGTGTCGTAAGGGCCACTAGAACGTACTTCGCATTGTACGCGTCAACGTCCAGATAATATTGTAAAAAAAAAAAAAAAAAAAAGACTCAAAATGGCGGCTATATTATGGTTTCAGCAGCTTGTATAGCTGTTATCTAAAGGATGTCGGCTATAAGACTCAGAAAAGCGGCTGAATTATAGTTCTAGCAGTTTGTGTAGCTGTTATATAAAGGATGGCCGCTATAAGACTTAAAATGACGGCAGTAGAGCGGTTCCAGCAGCTTCTATAGCTGTTTTCTAAAGGATGGCGGCTATAAGACTCAAAATGGCGTCAGTAGAACGGTTTCAGTAGCTTGTATAGCTGTTATCTAAAGAATGGCGGCTATAAGACTCAAAATGGCGGCAGTAGAATGATTCCAGCAGATTCTATACCTGTTATCTAAAGGATGGCGGCTATAAGACTCAAAATGGCGGCAGTAGAATGGGTTCAGCAGCTTGTATAGCTGTTATCTAAAGGATGGCGGCTATAAGACTCAAAATGGCGGCTGTACTATGTTTCCAGCAGCTTGTATAGCTGTTATTAAAAGAATGGCTGCTATGAGCCTCAAAATGGCGACAATGAAACGGTTCCAGCTGCTTCTATAGCTGTTATTTAAAGAACGGCGGCAATAAGACTCAAAATGGCAGTAGTAGAACGGATTCAGCAGTTTGTTTAATTGTATCTAAAGGATGGCGGCTATAAGACTTAAAATGGCGGCAGTAGAACTGTTTCAGCAGCTTGTATAGTTGTATCTAAAGGATGTCGGCTATAAGACTCAAAATGGCGGCAGTAGAACGGTTTCAGCAGCTTGTATAGCTGTTATCCAAAGGATGTTGCCTATAAGACTCAAAAGGGCGGCTATATTATAGTTTCAGCAGCTTGTATAGCTGTTATCTAAAGGATGTCGGCTATAAGACTCAGAATAGCGGCTGTATTATGGTTCTAGCAGCTTGTGTAGCTGTTATATAAAGGATGGCGGCTATAAGACTCAAAATGGCGGCAGTAGAACGGTTTCAGCAGCTTGTATAATTGTATCTAAAGGATGGCGGCTATAAGACTTAAAATGGCGGCAGTAGAACGGTTTCAGCAGCTTGTATAGCTGTAATCTAAGGGATGGCGGCTATACGACTCAAAATGGCGGCTATATTATGGTTCCAGCAGCTTGTATAGCTGTTATGTAAAGGATATCGGCTATAAGACTCAGAATAGCGGCTGTATTATAGTTCTAGCAGCTTGTGTAGCTGTTATATAAAGAATAGCCGCTATAAGACTCAAAATAGCGGCAATAAAACGGTTTCAGCAGCTTGTATAGCTGTTAGCTAAGGGATGGCGGCTATAAGACTCAAAATGGCAGCTATATTATGGTTTCAGCAGCTTGTATAGCTGTTATCCAAAGGATGTCGGCTATAAGACTCAAAATAGCGGCTGTATTATAGTTCTAGCAGCTTCTATAGCTGTTATCTAAAGGATGGCGGCTATAAGACTCAAAATGGCGGCTGTATTTTGGTTCCAGCAGCTTGTATAACTATTATATAAAGGATGGCGGCTATAAGGCTCAAAATGGCGGCTGTACTATGTTTCCAGCAGCTTGTATAGCTGTTATTTAAAGAATGGCTGCTATGAATCTCAAAATGGCGACAATGAAACGGATCCAGCTGCTTCTATAGCTGTTATTTAAAGAACGGCGGCAATAAGTATCAAAATTGCAGTAGTAGAACGGATTCAGCAGTTTGTATAATTATATCTAAAGGATGGCGGCTATAAGACTTAAAATGGCGGCAGTAGAACGGTTTCAGCAGCTTGTATAGTTGTATCTAAAGGATGTCGGCTATAAGACTCAAAATGGCGGCAGTAGAACGTTTTCAGCAGCTTGTATAGCTGTTATCCAAAGGATGTTGCCTACAAGACTCAAAATGGCGGCTATATTATGGTTTCAGCAGCTTGTATAGCTGTTATCTAAAGGATGTCGGCTATAAGACTCAGAATAGCGGCTGTATTATGGTTCTAGCAGCTTGTGTAGCTGTTATATAAAGGATGGCCGCTATAAGACTTAAAATGGCGGCAGTAGAGCGGTTCCAGCAGCTTCTATAGCTGTTATCTAAAGGATGGCGGCTAAAAGACTTAAAACGGTTTCAGCAGCTTGTATAGTTGTTATCTAAAGGATGTCGGCTATAAGACTCAAAATGGCGGCAGTAGAACGGTTTCAGCAGCTTGTATAGCTGTTATCCAAAGGATGTTGCCTATAAGACTCAAAATGGCGGCTATATTATGGTTTCAGCAGTTTGTATAGCTGTCATCTAAAGGATGCCGGCTATAAGACTCAGAATAGCGGCTGAATTATAGTTCTATCAGTTTGTGTAGTTGTTATATAAAGGCTGGCAGCTATAAGACTTAAAATGGCGGCAGTAGAGCGGTTCCAGCAGCTTGTATAACTATTATATAAAGGATGGCGGCTATAAGGCTCAAAATGGCGGCTGTACTATGTTTCCAGCAGCTTGTATAGCTGTTATTTAAAGAATGGCTGCTATGAATCTCAAAATGGCGACAATGAAACGGATCCAGCTGCTTTTATAGCTGTTATCTAAAGAACGGCGGCAATAAGTCTCAAAATTGCAGTAGTAGAACGGATTCAGCAGTTTGTATAATTATATCTAAAGGATGGCGGCTATAAGACTTAAAATGGCGGCAGTAGAACGGTTTCAGCAGCTTGTATAGTTGTATCTAAAGGATGTCGGCTATAAGACTCAAAATGGCGGCAGTAGAACGGTTTCAGCAGCTAGTATAGCTGTTATCCAAAGGATGTTGCCTACAAGACTCAAAATGGCGGCTATATTATGGTTTCAGCAGCTTGTATAGCTGTTATCTAAAGGATGTCGGCTATAAGACTCAGAATAGCGGCTGTATTATGGTTCTAGCAAAGGATGTTGCCTATAAGACTCAAAATGGCGGCTGTATTATGGTTTCAGCAGTTTGTATAGCTGTCATCTAAAGGATGCCGGCTATAAGACTCAGAATAGCGACTGAATTATAGTTCTATCAGTTTGTGTAGTTGTTATATAAAGGCTGGCCGCTATAAGACTTAAAATGGCGGCAGTAGAGCGGTTCCAGCAGCTTCTATAGCTGTTATCTAAATGATGGCGGCTACAAGACTCAAAATGGCGGCAGTAGAACGGTTTCAGCAGTTTGTATAGCTGTTATCTAAAGGATGTTGCCTATAAGACTCAAAATGGCGGCTATATTATGGTTTCAGTAGCTTGTATAGCTGTTATCTAAAGGATGGCGGCTATGAGACTCAAAATGGCGGCAGTAGAACGGTTTCAGCAGATTTTATAGTTGTATCTAAAGGATGTCGGCCATAAGACTCAGAATAGCGGCTGTATTATAGTTCTAGCAGCTTGTGTAGCTATTATATAAAGAATAGCCGCTATAAGACTTAAAATGGCAGCAGTAGAACGATTCCAGCAGCTTCTATAGCAGTTATCTAAAGGATGGCGGCTATAAGACTCAAAATAGCGGCAATAAAACGGTTTCAGCAGCTTGTATAGCTGTTAGCTAAAGGATGGCGGCTATAAGACTCAAAATGGCAGCTATATTATGGTTTTAGCAGCTTGTATAGCTGTTATCTAAAGGATGTCGGCTATAAAACTCAGAATAGCGGCTGTATTATAGTTCTAGCAGCTTCTGTAGCTGTTATATAAAGAATAGCCGTTTATATAAGACTTAAAATGGCAGCAGTAGAACGATTCCAGCAGCTTCTATAGCTGTTATCTAAAGGATGGCGGCTATAAGACTCAAAATAGCGGCAATAAAACGGTTTCAGCAGCTTGTATAGCTGTTAGCTAAAGGATGGCGGCTATAAGACTCAAAATGGCAGCTATATTATGGTTTCAGCAGCTTGTATAGCTGTTATCTAAAGGATGTCGGCTATAAAACTCAGAATAGCGGCTGAATTATAGTTCTAGCAGCTTCTATAGCTGTTATCTAAAGGATGGCGGCTATAAGACTCAAAATGGCGGCTGTATTTTGGTTCCAGCAGCTTGAATAACTATTATATAAAGGATGTCGGCTATAAGACTCAGAATAGCGGCTGTATTATGGTTCTAGCAGATTGTGTAGCTGTTATATAAAGCCCAACAAGACCAATTAGCCAGATACAACCCAAACAGACAGAACAGGGTGTTTGATGTAGGTGAGAAAGTTTACCTCAAAAATAACAAAAGATTAGGTAACAAACTATCTCCCTTGTGCACGGAGGGCGCCATACAAGCAGACCTGGGAACGTCTTTACTTGTTAAGGGGAGGGTGGTCCATAAGGACAATGTGAGGTAAACATAGGTCATAACACATAAGATTATTACAGAAAGTTTATAGATGGCGGCTATAAAACTTAAAATGGCGGCAGTAGAACAGTTCCAACAGCTTCTATAGCTGTAATATAAAGGATAGCGGCTATAAAACTTCAAATGGCGGCAGTAGAATGGTTCCAGCAGCTTGTGTAACTATTATATAAAGGATGGCGGCTATAAGACTCAAAATGGCGGCTGTACTATGGTTCCAGCAGCTTGTATAGCTGTTATTTAAAAAATGGCTGCTATGAGACTCAAAATGGCGACAATGAAACGGTTCCAGCTGCTTCTATAGCTGTTATTTAAAGAACGGCGGCAATAAGACTTAAAATGGCAGTAGTAGAACGGATTCAGCAGTTTGTATAATTGTATCTAAAGGATGGCGACTATAAGACTTAAAATGGCGGCAGTAGAACGGTTTCAGCAGTTGTATCTAAAGGATGTCGGCTATAAGACTCAAAATGGCGGCAGTAGAACGTTTTCAGCAGCTTGTATAGCTGTTATTCAAAGGATGTTGCCTATAAGACTCAAAATGGCGGCTATATTATGGTTTCAGCAGCTTCTATAGCTGTTATCTAAAGGATGTCGCCTATAAGACTCAAAATGGCGGCAGTAGAACGCTTTCAGCAGCCTGTGTAGCTGTTATCTAAAGGATGACGGTTATAAGACTTGAAATGGCGGTATTAGAACGGTTCCAGCAGCTTGTATAACTATTATATAAAGAATGGCGGCTAAAAGACTCAAAATGGCTGCAGTAGAACGGTTTCAGCAGCTTGTATAGTTGTTATCTGAAGGATGTTGCATATAAGACTCAAAATGGCGGCTATATTATGGTTTCAGCAGCTTGTATAGCTGTTATCTAAAGGATGCCGGGTATAAGACTCAGAATAGCGGCTGAATTATAGTTCTAGCAGCTTGTATAGCTGTTATCAAAAGGATGGCCGCTATAAGACTTAAAATGGCGGCAGTAGAACGGTTCCAGCAGCTTGTATAGCTGTTATCTAAAGGATGGCGGCAGTAGAACGACTTCAGCAGCTTGTATAGCTGTTATCTAAAGGATGACGGTTATAAGACTTGAAATGGCGGCATTAGAACGGTTCCAGCAGCTTGTATAACTATTATATAAAGAATGGCGGCTAAAAGACTCAGAAGAGCGGCTGAATTATAGTTCTAGCAGTTTGTGTAGCTGTTATATAAAAGATGGCCGCTATAAGACTTAAAATGGCGGCAGTAGAGCGGTTCCAGCAGTTTGTATAATTGTATCTAAAGGATGGCGACTATAAGACTTAAAATGGCGGCAGTAGAACGGTTTCAGCAGTTGTATCTAAAGGATGTCGGCTATAAGACTCAAAATCGCGGCAGTAGAACGGTTTCAGCAGCTTGTATAGCTGTTATCCAAAGGATGTTGCCTATAAGACTCAAAATGGCGGCTATATTATGGTTTCAGCAGCCTGTATAGCTGTTATATAAAGGATGTCGGCTATAAAACTCAGAATAGCGGCTGTATTATGGTTCTAGCAGCTTGTGTAGCTGTTATATAGAGGATGTCCGCTATAAGACTTAAAATGGAGTCAGTAGAGCGGTTCCAGCAGCTTCTATAGCTGTTATCTAAAGGATGGCGGCTAAAAGACTCAAAATGGCGGCAGTAGAACGGTTTCAGCAGCTTGTATAGCTGTTATCTAAAGGATGTTGCCTATAAGACTCAAAATGGCGACTATATTATGGTTTCAGCAGCTTGTATAGCTGTTATCTAAAGGATGTCGGCTATAAGACTCAGAACAACGGCTGAATTATAGTTCTAGCAGTTTGTGTAGCTGTTATCCAAAGGATGGCCGCTATAAGACTTAAAATGGCGGCAGTAGAACAGTTCCAGCAGCTTGTGTAACTATTATATAAAGGAGGGCAGCTATAAGACTCAAAATGCTGGTTGTATTATGCTTCCTGCAGCTTCTATATCCGTTATATGAGGTATGGCGGCTATAAGACTTCAAATGGCGGCTGTAGAATGGTTCCAGCAGCTAATATAGCTGTTATATAAAGTATGTCGGCTATAAGACTCAAAATAGCGACTGTATTATGGTTTCAGCAGCTTCTATAGCTGTTATCTAAAGGATGTCGCCTATAAGACTCAAAATGGCGGCAGTAGAACGGTTTCAGCAGCTTGTGTAGCTGTTATCTAAAGGATGACGGTTATAAGACTTAAAATTGCGGCATTAGAACGGTTCCAGCAGCTTGTATAACTATTATATAAAGAATTGCGGCTAAAAGACTCAAAATGGCTGCAGTAGAACGGTTTCAGCAGCTTGTATAGCTGTTATCTGAAGGATGTTGCATATAAGACTCAAAATGGCGGCTATATTATGGTTTCAGCAGCTTGTATAGCTGTTATCTAAAGGATGCCGTGTATAAGACTCAGAATAGCGGCTGAATTATAGTTCTAGCAGCTTGTATAGCTGTTATCAAAAGGATGGCCGCTATAAGACTTAAAATGGCGGCAGTAGAACGGTTCCAGCAGCTTGTATAGCTGTTATCTAAAGGATGGCGGCAGTAGAACGACTTCAGCAGCTTGTATAGCTGTTATCTAAAAGATGGCGGCTAAAATAGTCAAAATAGCGGCAATAAACGGTTCCAGCAGCTTATATAGCTGTTACATAAAGTATGTCGGCTATAAGACTCAAAATAGCGACTGTATTATGGTTTCAGCAGCTTTAATAGCTGATATAAAGAATGTCGGCTATAAGACTCTAAATGGCGGCTATATTATGGTTTCAGCAGCTTGTATAGTTGTATCTAAAGGATGTCGGCTATAAGACTCAAAATGGCGGCAGTAGAACGGTTTCAGCAGCTTGTATAGCTGTTATCAATAGGATGGCCGCTATAAGACTTAAAATGGCGGCAGTAGAACGGTTTCAGCAGCTTGTATAGCTGTTATCTAAAGGATGGCGGCTATGAGACTCAAAATGGCGGCAGTAGAACGAATTCAGCAGATTGTATAGTTGTATCTAAAGGATGTCGGCTATAAGACTCAGAAAAGCGGCTGTATTATAGTTCTAGCAGCTTCCATAGCTGTTATCTAAAGGATGGCGGCTATAATACTCAAAATAGCGGCAATAAACGGTTCCAGCAGCTTGTATAACTATTATATAAAGGATGTCGGCTAAAAGAATCAGAATAGCGGATGTATTATGGTTCTACCAGATTGTGTAGCTGTTATAGTAGTAGAACAGTTCCAGCAGCTTCTATAGCTATAATATAAAGGATGGCGGCTATAAGACTTCAAATGGCGGCAGTAGAACGGTTCCAGCAGCTTGTATAACTATTATATAAAGGATGGCGGCTATAAGACTCAAAATGGCGGCTGTACTATGTTTCCAGCTGCTTCTATAGCTGTTATTTAAAGAACGGCGGCAATAAGATTCAAAATGGCAGTAGTAGAACGGATTCAGCAGTTTGTATAATTGTATCTAAAGGATGGCGGCTATAAGACTTAAAATGGCGGCAGTAGAACGGTTTCAGCAGCTTGTATAGTTGTATCTAAAGGACGTCGGCTATAAGACTCAAAATAGCGGCAGTAGAACGGTTTCAGCAGCTTGTATAGCTGTTATCCAAAGGATGTTGCCTATAAGACTCAAAATGGCGGCTATATTATGGTTTCAGCAGCTACTATAGCTGTTATCTAAAGGATGTTGGCTATAAAACTCAGAATAGCGGCTGTATTATGGTTCTAGCAGCTTGTGTAGCTGTTATATAAAGGATGGCCGCTATAAGACTTGAAATGGCGGATGTAGAGCGGTTCCAGCAGCTTCTATAGCTGTTATCTAAAGGATGGCGGCTAAAAGACTCAAAATGGCGGCAGTAGAACGGTTTCAGCATCTTGTATAGCTGTTATCTAAAGGATGTTGCCTATAAGACCCAAAACGGCGGCTATATTATGGTTTCAGCAGCTTGTATAGCTGTTATCTAAAGGATGTCGGCTATAAGACTCAGAATAGCGGCTGAATTATAGTTCTAGCAATTTGTGTAGCTGTTATATAAAGGATGGCCGCTATAAGACTTAAAATGGCGGCAGTAGAGCGGTTCCAGCAGATTCTATAGCTGTTATCTAAAGGATGGCGGCTATAAGACTCAAAATGGCGGCAGTAGAACGGTTTCAGCAGATTGTATAGCTATTATCTAAAGGATGTTGCCTATAAGACTCAAAATGGCGGCTATTTTATGGTTTCAGTAGCTTGTATAGCTGTTATCTAAAGGATGGCGGCTATGAGACTCAAAATGGCGGCAGTAAAACGGTTTCAGCAGATTGTATAGTTGTATCTAAAGGATGTCGGCTATAAGACTCAGAATAGCGGCTTTATTATAGTTCTAGCAGCTTGTGTAGCTGTTATATAAAGGATGGCCGCTATAAGACTTAAAATGGCGGCAGTAGAACGATTCCAGCAGATTCTATAGCTGTTATCTAAAGGATGACGGCTATAAGACTCAAAATGGCGGTAGTAGAACGGGTTCAGCAGCTTGTATAGCTGTTATATAAAGAATGTCGGCTATAAAACTCAGAATAGCGGCTGTATTATGGTTCTAGCAGCTTGTGTAGCTGTTATATAGAGGATGTCCGCTATAAGACTTAAAATGGAGTCAGTAGAGCGGTTCCAGCAGCTTCTATAGCTGTTATCTAAAGGATGGCGGCTAAAAGACTCAAAATGGCGGCAGTAGAACGGTTTCAGCAGCTTGTATAGCTGTTATCTAAAGGATGTTGCCTATAAGACTCAAAATGGCGACTATATTATGGTTTCAGCAGCTTGTATAGCTGTTATCTAAAGGATGTCGGCTATAAGACTCAGAACAACGGCTGAATTATAGTTCTAGCAGTTTGTATAGCTGTTATCAAAAGGATGGCCGCTATAAGACTTAAAATGGCGGCAGTAGAACGGTTCCAGCAGCTTGTATAGCTGTTATCTAAAGGATGGCGGCAGTAGAACGACTTCAGCAGCTTGTATAGCTGTTATCTAAAGGATGGCGGCTATAATACTCAAAATAGCGGCAATAAACGGTTCCAGCAGCTTATATAGCTGTTATATAAAGTATGTCGGCTATAAGACTCAGAAGAGCGGCTGAATTATAGTTCTAGCAGTTTGTGTAGCTGTTATATAAAAGATGGCCGCTATAAGACTTAAAATGGCGGCAGTAGAGCGGTTCCAGCAGTTTGTATAATTGTATCTAAAGGATGGCGACTATAAGACTTAAAATGGCGGCAGTAGAACGGTTTCAGCAGTTGTATCTAAAGGATGTCGGCTATAAGACTCAAAATCGCGGCAGTAGAACGGTTTCAGCAGCTTGTATAGCTGTTATCCAAAGGATGTTGCCTATAAGACTCAAAATGGCGGCTATATTATGGTTTCAGCAGCTTGTATAGCTGTTATATAAAGGATGTCGGCTATAAAACTCAGAATAGCGGCTGTATTATGGTTCTAGCAGCTTGTGTAGCTGTTATATAGAGGATGTCCGCTATAAGACTTAAAATGGAGTCAGTAGAGCGGTTCCAGCAGCTTCTATAGCTGTTATCTAAAGGATGGCGGCTAAAAGACTCAAAATGGCGGCAGTAGAACGGTTTCAGCAGCTTGTATAGCTGTTATCTAAAGGATGTTGCCTATAAGACTCAAAATGGCGACTATATTATGGTTTCAGCAGCTTGTATAGCTGTTATCTAAAGGATGTCGGCTATAAGACTCAGAACAACGGCTGAATTATAGTTCTAGCAGCTTGTATAGCTGTTATCAAAAGGATGGCCGCTATAAGACTTAAAATGGCGGCAGTAGAACGGTTCCAGCAGCTTGTATAGCTGTTATCTAAAGGATGGCGGCAGTAGAACGACTTCAGCAGCTTGTATAGCTGTTATCTAAAGGATGACGGTTATAAGACTTGAAATGGCGGCATTAGAACGGTTCCAGCAGCTTGTATAACTATTATATAAAGAATGGCGGCTAAAAGACTCAAAATGGCTGCAGTAGAACGGTTTCAGCAGCTTGTATAGCTGTTATCCAAAGGATGTTGCCTATAAGACTCAAAATGGCGGCTATATTATGGTTTCAGCAGCTTGTATAGCTGTTATATAAAGGATGTCGGCTATAAAACTCAGAATAGCGGCTGTATTATGGTTCTAGCAGCTTGTGTAGCTGTTATATAGAGGATGTCCGCTATAAGACTTAAAATGGAGTCAGTAGAGCGGTTCCAGCAGCTTCTATAGCTGTTATCTAAAGGATGGCGGCTAAAAGACTCAAAATGGCGGCAGTAGAACGGTTTCAGCAGCTTGTATAGCTGTTATCTAAAGGATGTTGCCTATAAGACTCAAAATGGCGACTATATTATGGTTTCAGCAGCTTGTATAGCTGTTATCTAAAGGATGTCGGCTATAAGACTCAGAACAACGGCTGAATTATAGTTCTAGCAGTTTGTGTAGCTGTTATCCAAAGGATGGCCGCTATAAGACTTAAAATGGCGGCAGTAGAACAGTTCCAGCAGCTTGTGTAACTATTATATAAAGGAGGGCAGCTATAAGACTCAAAATGCTGGTTGTATTATGCTTCCTGCAGCTTCTATATCCGTTATATGAGGTATGGCGGCTATAAGACTTCAAATGGCGGCTGTAGAATGGTTCCAGCAGCTAATATAGCTGTTATATAAAGTATGTCGGCTATAAGACTCAAAATAGCGACTGTATTATGGTTTCAGCAGCTTCTATAGCTGTTATCTAAAGGATGTCGCCTATAAGACTCAAAATGGCGGCAGTAGAACGGTTTCAGCAGCTTGTGTAGCTGTTATCTAAAGGATGACGGTTATAAGACTTAAAATTGCGGCATTAGAACGGTTCCAGCAGCTTGTATAACTATTATATAAAGAATGGCGGCTAAAAGACTCAAAATGGCTGCAGTAGAACGGTTTCAGCAGCTTGTATAGCTGTTATCTGAAGGATGTTGCATATAAGACTCAAAATGGCGGCTATATTATGGTTTCAGCAGCTTGTATAGCTGTTATCTAAAGGATGCCGGGTATAAGACTCAGAATAGCGGCTGAATTATAGTTCTAGCAGCTTGTATAGCTGTTATCAAAAGGATGGCCGCTATAAGACTTAAAATGGCGGCAGTAGAACGGTTCCAGCAGCTTGTATAGCTGTTATCTAAAGGATGGCGGCAGTAGAACGACTTCAGCAGCTTGTATAGCTGTTATCTAAAAGATGGCGGCTAAAATAGTCAAAATAGCGGCAATAAACGGTTCCAGCAGCTTATATAGCTGTTACATAAAGTATGTCGGCTATAAGACTCAAAATAGCGACTGTATTATGGTTTCAGCAGCTTTAATAGCTGATAAAATGGCGGCAGTAGAACGGTTTCAGCAGCTTGTATAGCTGTTATCAATAGGATGGCCGCTATAAGACTTAAAATGGCGGCAGTAGAACGGTTTCAGCAGCTTGTATAGCTGTTATCTAAAGGATGGCGGCTATGAGACTCAAAATGGCGGCAGTAGAACGAATTCAGCAGATTGTATAGTTGTATCTAAAGGATGTCGGCTATAAGACTCAGAAAAGCGGCTGTATTATAGTTCTAGCAGCTTCCATAGCTGTTATCTAAAGGATGGCGGCTATAATACTCAAAATAGCGGCAATAAACGGTTCCAGCAGCTTGTATAACTATTATATAAAGGATGTCGGCTAAAAGAATCAGAATAGCGGATGTATTATGGTTCTACCAGATTGTGTAGCTGTTATAGTAGTAGAACAGTTCCAGCAGCTTCTATAGCTATAATATAAAGGATGGCGGCTATAAGACTTCAAATGGCGGCAGTAGAACGGTTCCAGCAGCTTGTATAACTATTATATAAAGGATGGCGGCTATAAGACTCAAAATGGCGGCTGTACTATGTTTCCAGCTGCTTCTATAGCTGTTATTTAAAGAACGGCGGCAATAAGATTCAAAATGGCAGTAGTAGAACGGATTCAGCAGTTTGTATAATTGTATCTAAAGGATGGCGGCTATAAGACTTAAAATGGCGGCAGTAGAACGGTTTCAGCAGCTTGTATAGTTGTATCTAAAGGACGTCGGCTATAAGACTCAAAATAGCGGCAGTAGAACGGTTTCAGCAGCTTGTATAGCTGTTATCCAAAGGATGTTGCCTATAAGACTCAAAATGGCGGCTATATTATGGTTTCAGCAGCTACTATAGCTGTTATCTAAAGGATGTTGGCTATAAAACTCAGAATAGCGGCTGTATTATGGTTCTAGCAGCTTGTGTAGCTGTTATATAAAGGATGGCCGCTATAAGACTTGAAATGGCGGATGTAGAGCGGTTCCAGCAGCTTCTATAGCTGTTATCTAAAGGATGGCGGCTAAAAGACTCAAAATGGAGGCAGTAGAACGGTTTCAGCATCTTGTATAGCTGTTATCTAAAGGATGTTGCCTATAAGACCCAAAACGGCGGCTATATTATGGTTTCAGCAGCTTGTATAGCTGTTATCTAAAGGATGTCGGCTATAAGACTCAGAATAGCGGCTGAATTATAGTTCTAGCAATTTGTGTAGCTGTTATATAAAGGATGGCCGCTATAAGACTTAAAATGGCGGCAGTAGAGCGGTTCCAGCAGATTCTATAGCTGTTATCTAAAGGATGTTGCCTATAAGACTCAAAATGGCGGCTATTTTATGGTTTCAGTAGCTTGTATAGCTGTTATCTAAAGGATGGCGGCTATGAGACTCAAAATGGCGGCAGTAAAACGGTTTCAGCAGATTGTATAGTTGTATCTAAAGGATGTCGGCTATAAGACTCAGAATAGCGGCTTTATTATAGTTCTAGCAGCTTGTGTAGCTGTTATATAAAGGATGGCCGCTATAAGACTTAAAATGGCGGCAGTAGAACGATTCCAGCAGATTCTATAGCTGTTATCTAAAGGATGACGGCTATAAGACTCAAAATGGCGGTAGTAGAACGGGTTCAGCAGCTTGTATAGCTGTTATCTAAAGGATGGCGGCTATAAGACTCAAAATGGCGGCTGTACTATGTTTCCAGCAGCTTGTATAGCTGTTATTTAAAGAATTGCTGCTATGAGACTCAAAATGGCAACAATGAAACGGTTCCAGCTGCTTCTATAGCTGTTATTTAAAGAACGGCGGCAATAAGACTCAAAATGGCAGTAGTAGAACGGATTCAGCAGTTTGTATAATTGTATCTAAAGGATGGCGGCTATAAGACTTAAAATGGCGGCAGTAGAAAGGTTTCAGCAGCTTGTATTGTTGTATCTAAAGGATGTCGGCTATAAGACTCAAAATGGCGGCAGTAGAACGGTTTCAGCAGCTTGTATAGCTGTTATCCAAAGGATGTTGCATATAAGACTCAAAATGGCGGCTATATTATGGTTTCAGCAGCTTGTATAGCTGTTATCTAAAGGCTGTCGGCTATAAGACTCAGAATAGCGGCTGTATTATGGTTCTAGCAGCTTGTGTAGCTGATATATAAAGGATGGCGGCTATAAGACTCAAAATGGCGGCAGTAGAACGGTTTCAGCAGCTTGTATAATTGTATCTAAAGGATGGCGGCTATAAGACTTAAAATGGCGGCAGTGGAACGGTTTCAGCAGCTTGTATAGCTGTAATCTAAAGGATGCGGCTATACGACTCAAAATGGCGGCTATATTATAGTTCCAGAAGCTTGTATAGCTTTTATATAAAGGATGTCGGCTATAAGACTCAGAATAGCGGCTGTATTATGGTTGTTGCGGCTTGTGTAGCTGTTATATAAAGGATGGCGGCTATAAGACTAAAAATGGCGGCAGTAGAAGGGTTTCAGCAGCTTGTATAACTATTATATAAACTATGGCGGCTATAAGACTCAAAATGGCGGCTGTTCTATGGTTTCAGCAGATTGTATAGCTGTTATGTAAAGGATATCGGCTATAAGACTCAGAATAGCGGCTGTATTATAGTTCTAGCAGCTTGTGTAGCTGTTATATAAAGAATAGCCGCTATAAGACTTAAAATGGCAGCAGTAGAACGATTCCAGCAGATTCTATAGCTGTTATCTAAAGGATGGCGGCTATAAGACTCAAAATAGCGGCAATAAAACGGTTTCAGCAGCTTGTATAGCTGTTAGCTAAGAGATGGCGGCTATAAGACTCAAAATGGCAGCTATATTATGGTTTCAGCAGCTTGTATAGCTGTTATCTAAAGGATGTCGGCTATAAGACTCAGAATAGCGGCTGTAATATAGTTCTAGCAGCTTCTATAGCTGTTATCTAAAGGATGGCGGCTATAAGACTCAAATTGGCGGCTGTATTTTGGTTCCAGCAGCTTGTATAACTATTATATAAAGGATGGCAGCTATAAGACTCAAAATGGCGGTTGTATTATGCTTCCTGCAACTTCTATATCCGTTATATGAGGTATTGCGGCTATAAGACTTCAAAGGGCGGCTGTAGAATGGTTCCAGCAGCTTATATAGCTGTTATATAAAGCATGTCGGCTATAAGACTCAAAATAGCGACTGTATTATGGTTTCAGCAGCTTTAATAGCTGTTATATAAAGAATGTCGGCATAAGACTCTAAATGGCGGCTATATTATGGTTCCAGCAGCTTGTATAGCAGTTGTATAAAGGATGTCGGCTATAAGACTCAGATTAGCGGCTGTATTATGGTTCTAGCAGATTGTGTAGCTGTTATATAAAGGATGGCGGCTATAAAACTTAAAATGGCGGCAGTAGAACAGTTCCAGCAGCTTCTATAGCTGTAATATAAAGGATGGCGGCTATAAGACTTCAAATGGCGGCAGTAGAACGGTTCCAGCAGCTTGTATAACTATTATATAAAGGATGGCGGCTATAAGACTCAAAATGGCGGCTGTACTATGTTTCCAGCAGCTTGTAAAGCTGTTATTTAAAGAATGGCTGCTATGAGACTAAAAATGGCGACAATGAAACGGTTCCAGCTGCTTCTATAGCTGTTATTTAAAGAACGGCGGCAATAAGAGTCAAAATGGCAGTAGTAGAACGGATTCAGCAGTTTGTATAATTGTATCTAAAGGATGGCGGCTATAAGACTTAAAATGGTGGCAGTAGAACGGTTTCAGCAGCTTGTATAGTTGTATCTAAAGGATGTCGGCTATAAGACTCAAAATGGCGGCAGTAGAACGGTTTCAGCAGCTTGTATAGCTGTTATCTAAAGGATGGCGGCTATGGGACTTAAAATGGCGGCAGTAGAACGGTTTCAGCAGATTGTATAGTTGTATCTAAAGGATGTCGGCTATAAGACTCAGAATAGCGGCTGTATTATAGTTCTAGCAGCTTGTGTAGATGTTATATAAAGGATGGCCGGTATGAGACTTAAAATGGCGGCAGTAGAACGATTCCAGCAGATTCTATAGCTGTTATCTAAAGGATGGCGGCTATAAGACTCAAAATGGCGGCAGTTGAACGGGTTCAGCAGCTTGTATAGCTGTTATCTAAAGGATGGCGGCTATAAGACTCAAAATGGCGGCTATATTATGGTTCCAGAAGCTTGTATAGCTGTTATATAAAGGATGTCGGCTATAAGACTCAGAATAGCGGCTGTATTATGGTTCTTGCAGCTTGTGTAGCTGTTATATAAAGGATGGCGGCTATAAGACTTAAAATGGCGACAGTAGAAAGGTTTCAGCAGCTTGTATTGTTGTATCTAAAGGATGTCGGCTATAAGACTCAAAATGGCGGCAGTAGAACGGTTTCAGCAGCTTGTACAGCTGTTATCCAAAGGATGTTGCCTATAAGACTCAAAATGGCGGCTATATTATGGTTTCAGCAGCTTGTATAGCTGTTACCTAAAGGCTGTCGGCTATAAGACTCAGAATAGCGGCTGTATTATGGTTCTAGCAGCTTGTGTAGCTGATATATAAAGGATGGCGGCTATAAGACTCAAAATGGCGGCAGTAGAACGGTTTCAGCAGCTTGTATAATTGTATTTAAAGGACGGCGGCTATAAGACTTAAAATGGCGGCAGTGGAACGGTTTCAGCAGCTTGTATTGCTGTAATCTAAAGGATGCGGCTATACGACTCAAAATGGCGGCTATATTATGGTTCCAGGAGCTTGTATAGCTGTTATATAAAGGATGTCGGCTATAAGACTCAGAATAGCGGCTGTATTATGATTCTTGCAGCTTGTGTAGCTGTTATATAAAGGATGGCGGCTATAAGACTTAAAATGGCGGCAGTAGAAGGGTTTCAGCAGCTTGTATAACAATTATATAAACTATGGCGGCTATAAGACTCAAAATGGCGGCTGTTCTATGGTTTCAGCAGATTGTATAGCTGTTATGTAAAGGATATCGGCTATAAGACTCAGAATAGCGGCTGTATTATAGTTCTAGCAGCTTGTGTAGCTGTTATATAAAGAATAGCCGCTATAAGACTTAAAATGGCAGCAGTAGAACGATTCCAGCAGATTCTATAGCTGTTATCTAAAGGATGGCGGCTATAAGACTTCAAATGGCGGCAGTAGAACGGTTCCAGCAGCTTGTATAACTATTATATAAAGGATGGCGGCTATAAGACTCAAAATGGCGGCTGTACTATGTTTCCAGCAGCTTGTAAAGCTGTTATTTAAAGAATGGCTGCTATGAGACTAAAAATGGCGACAATGAAACGGTTCCAGCTGCTTCTATAGCTGTTATTTAAAGAACGGCGGCAATAAGACTCAAAATGGCAGTAGTAGAACGGATTCAGCAGTTTGTATAATTGTATCTAAAGGATGGCGGCTATAAGACTTAAAATGGCGGCAGTAGAACGGTTTCAGCAGCTTGTATAGTTGTATCTAAAGGATGTCGGCTATAAGACTCAAAATGGCGGCAGTAGAACGGTTTCAGCAGCTTGTATAGCTGTTATCCAAAGGATGTTGCCTATAAGACTCAAAATGGCGGCTATATTATGATTTCAGCAGCTTGTATAGCTGTTATCTAAAGGATGTCGGCTATAGGACCCAGAATAGCGGCTGTATTATGGTTCTAGCAGCATGTGTAGCTGTTATATAAAGGATGGCCGCTATAAGACTTAAAATGGTGGCAGTAGAGCGGTTCCAGCAGCTTCTATAGCTGTTATCTAAAGGATGGCGGCTAAAAGACTCAAAATGGCGGCAGTAGAACGGTTTCAGTAGCTTGTATAGCTGTTATCTAAAGTATGGCGGCTATGAGACTTAAAATGGCGGCAGTAGAACGGTTTCAGCAGATTGTATAGTTGTATCTAAAGGATGTCGGCTATAAGACTCAGAATAGCGGCTGTATTATAGTTCTAGCAGCTTGTGTAGCTGTTATATAAAGGATGGCCGCTATAAGACTTAAAATGGCGGCAGTAGAACGATTCCAGCAGATTCTATAGCTGTTATCTAAAGGATGCCGGCTATAAGACTCAAAATGGCGGCAGTTGAACGGGTTCAGCAGCTTGTATAGCTGTTATCTAAAGGATGGCGGCTATAAGACTCAAAATGGCGGCAGTAGAACGGGTTCAGCAGCTTGTATAGCTGTTATCTAAAGGATGGCGGCTATAAGACTTAAAATGGCGGCAGTAGAACGGTTTCAGGAGCTTGAATAGCTGTAATCTAAAGGATGGCGGCTATACGACTCAGAAAAGCGGCAATAAAACGGTTTCAGCAGCTTGTATAGCTGTTATCTAAAGGATGGCGGCTATAAGACTCAAAATGGCGGCTATAGTATGGTTTTAGCAGCTTGTGTAGCTGTTATATAAAGGATGCCGGCTATAAAACTTAAAATGGCGGCAGTAGAACGGTTTCAGCAGCTTGTATAGCTGTTATCTAAAGGATGGCGGCTATAAGACTTAAAATGGCGGCTATAGTATGGTTTTAGCAGCTTGTATAGCTGTTATATAAAGGATGTCGGCTATAAGACTCAGAATAGCGGCTGTATTATCTTTCCAGCAGCTTGTGTAGCTGTTATATAAAGAATAGCCGCTATAAGACTTAAAATGGCGGCAGTAGAACGATTCCAGCAGATTCTATAGCTGTTATCTAAAGGATGGCGGCTATAAGACTCAAAATAGCGGCAATAAAACGGTTTCAGCAGCTTGTATAGCTGTTAGCTAAAGGATGGCGGCTATAAAACTCAAAATGGCAGCTATATTATGGTTTCAGCAGCTTGTATAGCTGTTATCTAAAGGATGTCGGCTATAAAACTCAGAATAGCGGCTGTATTATAGTTCTAGCAGCTTCTATAGCTGTTATCTAAAGGATGGCGGCTATAAGACTCAAAATGGCGGCTGAATTTTGGTTCCAGCAGCTTGTATAACTATTATATAAAGGATGGCAGCTATAAGACTCAAAATGGCGGTTGTATTATGCTTCCTGCAGCTTCTATATCCGTTATATGAGGTATGGCGGCTATAAGACTTCAAATAGCGGCTGTAGAATGGTTCCAGCAGCTTATATAACTGTTATATAAAGTATGTCGGCTATAAGACTCAAAATAGCGACTGTATTATGGTTCTAGCAGATTGTGTAGGATGGCGGCTATGAAACTTAAAATGGCGGCAGTAGAACAGTTCCAGCAGCTTCTATAGCTGTAATATAAAGGATGGCGGCTATAAGACTTAAAATGGCGGCAGTAGAACGGTTCCAGCAGCTTGTACAACTATTATATAAAGGATGGCGGCTATAAGACTCAAAATGGCGGCTGTATTATGTTTGCAGCAGCTGGTATAATTATTGTATAAAAGATGGCGGCTACAAGACGCAAAATGGCGGCTGTGTTATCGGTCCAGCAGCTTGTATAACTGTCTTTTAAAGGATGGCGGCTATAAGACCTAAAGTGGCGGCAGTAGAACGGTTCCAGCAGCTTGTATAACTATTATATAAAGGATGGCGGCTATAGGACTCAAAATGGCTGTACTATGTTTCCAGCAGCTTGTATAGCTGTTATTTAAAGAATGCCTGCTATGAGACTTAAAATGGCGACAATGAAATGGTTCCAGCTGCTTCTATAGCTGTTATTTAAAGAACGGCGGCTATAAGACTCAAAATGGCAGCAGTAGAACGGATTCAGTAGTTTGTATAGCTGTTATCCAAAGGATGGCGGCTATAAGGCTTAAAACTTCGGCTGTAGAATGGTTTTAGCAAAATGGCGGTTGTATTAAGCCTCCTGCAGCTTCTATACCCGTTATATGAGGTATGGCGGCTATAAGACTGCAAATGGCGGCCAGCAGCTTATATAGCTGTTATATAAAGTATGTCGGCTATAAGACTCAAAATGGCGGCTGTATTATGGTTTCAGCAGCTTTAATAGCTGTTATATAAAGGATTTCGGCTGTAAGACTCAAAATGGCGGCTATAGTATGGTTGCAGCAGCTTATATAGCTGTTATATAAAGGATGTCGGCTATAAGACTCAGAATAGCGGCTGTAGTATGTTTCCAGCAGCTTGTATAGCTGTTATTTAAAGAATGTCTGCTATGAGACGCAAAATGGCAGCAGTAGAACGGATTCAGCAGTTTGTATAGCTGTTATTTAAAGAACGGCGGCTATAAGACTCAAAATGGCAGCAGTAGAACGGATTCGGCAGTTTGTATAGCTGTTATCTAAAGGATGGCGGCTATAAGACTTAAAACTTTGGCTGTAGAATGGTTCCAGCAGCTTCTATAGCTTTTATATAAAAGATGGCGGCTATAAGACTTAAAATGGCGGCTGTATTTTGGTTCCAGCAGCTTCTATAGCTGTTATTTAAGGAATGTCTGCTATGAGACGCAAAATGGCAGCAGTAGAACGGATTCAGCAGTTTGTATAGCTGTTATTTAAAGAACGGCGGCTATAAGACTCAAAGGCTGTATTATGGTTCTAGTAGCTTGTGTAACTGTTATATAAAGGATGAGGGCTATAAGACTTAAAATGGCGGCAGTAGAACGGTTCCAGCAGCTTCTATATCTGTTATCTAAAGGATGGCGGCTATAAGACTCAAAATGGCGGCAGTAGAACGGTTTCAGCAGCTTGTATAGCTGCTATCTGAAGAATGGCAGATATAAGACTTAAAATGGCGGCACTAGAACGGTTTCAGCAGCTTGTATAGCTGTTGGCGGCTATACGACTCAAAATGGCGACTATATTTTGTTTCCAGCAGCTTGTATAGTTGTTATTTAAAGGATGTCAGCTATAAAACTCAGAATAGCGGCTGTATTATGGTTCTAGCAGCTTGTGTAGTTGGTATATAAAGGATGGCCGCTATAAGACTTAAAATGGCGGCAGTAGAACAGTTCCAGCAGCTTCTATAACTGTAATATAAAGGATGGCGGCTATAAGACTCAAAATGGCGGCGGTAGAACGGTTTCAGCAGCTTGTATAGCTGTTATCTAAAGGATGGCGGCAGTAGAACGACTTCAGCAGCTTGTATAACTGTTATCTAAGGATGGCCGCTATAGGACTTTAAATGGCGGCAGTAAAACGGTTCCAGCAGCTTCTATAGCTGTTATTTAAAGGATGTCGGCTATAAGACTGAAAATGGCGGCAGTAGAACGGTTTCAGCAGCTTGTATAGGTGTTATCTAAAGGATGGCCGCTATAAGACTTAAAATGGCGGCAGTAAAACGGTTCCAGCAGCTTCTATAGCTGTTATCTAAAAGATGGCGGCTATAAGACTCAAAACGGCGGCAGTAGAACGGTTTCAGCAGCTTGTATAGCTGTTATCTAAAGGATGGCGGCTATAAGACTCAAAATGGCGGCAGTAGAACGGATTCAGCAGTTTCTATAGCTGTTATCTAAAGGATGGTGGCAATAAGACTTAAAACTTCGGCTGTAGAATGGTTCCAGCAGCTTCTATAGCTTTTATATAAAAGATGGCGTCTATAAGACTTAAAATGGCGTCTGTATTTTGGTTCCAGCAGCATCTGTAGCTGTTATCTAAAGGATGGCGGCTATAAGACTCAAAATGGCGGCAGTAGAACGGTTTCAGCAGCCTTAATAGCTGTTATATAAAGGATGTCGGCTATAAGACTCAGAAAAGCGGCTGTATTATGGTTCTAGCAGCTTGTGTAGCTGTTATATAAAGGATGACCGCTATAAGACTTAAAATGGCGGCAGTAGAACGGTTCCAGCAGCTTGTACAACTATTATATAAATGATGGCGGCAATAAGACTCAAAATGGCGGCTGTATTATCGGTCCAGCAGCTTGTATAACTGTCTTTTAAAGGATGGCGGCTATAAGACTTAAAATGGCGGCAGTAGAACGGTTCCAGCAACTTGTATAACTATTATATAAAGGATGGCGGCTATAAGACTCAAAATGGCTGTACTATGTTTCCAGCAGCTTCTATAGCTGTTATTTAAAGAATGTCTGGTATGAGACTTAAATGGCGACAATGAAATGGTTCCAGCTGCTTCTATAGCTGTTATTTAAAGAACGGCGGCTATAAGACTCAAAATGGCAGCAGTAGAACGGATTCAGCAGCTTGTATAGCTGTTATCTAAAGGATGGCGGCTAAAAGACTTCAAACTTCGGCTGTAGAATGGTTCCAGCAGCTTCTATAGCTTTTATATAAAAGATGGCGGCTATAAGACTTAAAATGGCGGCTGTATTTTGGTTCCAGCAGTTTGTATAACTATTATATAAAGGATGGCAGCTATAAGACTCAAAATGGCGGTTGGATTAAGCTTCCTGCAGCTTTTTTATCCGTTATATAAGGTATTGCGGCTATAAGACTGCAAATGACGGCTGTAGAATGGTTCCAGCAGCTTATATAGCTTTTATATAAAGGAAGTCGGCTATAAGACTCAGAATAGCGGCTGTATTATGGTTTTAGCAGCTTGTGTAACTGTTATATAAAGGATGGCCGCTATAAGACTTAAAATGGCGGCAGTAGAACGGTTCCAGCAGCTTGTATAGCTGTTATCTAAAGGATGGCGGCAGTAGAACGACTTCAGCAGCTTGTATAGCTGTTATCTAAAAGATGGCCGCTAGAGGACTTAAAATGGCGGCAGTAAAACGCCACCAGCAGCTTCTATAGCTGTTATTTAAAGGATGTCGGCTTTAAGACTCAAAATGGCGGCAGTAGAACGGTTTCAGCAGCTTGTGTAGGTGTTATCTAAAGGATGGCCGCTATAAGACTTAAAATGGCGGCAGTAAAACGGTTCCAGCAGCTTCTATAGCTGTTATCTAAAGGATGGCGGCTATAAGACTCAAAATGGCGGCAGTAGAACGGTTTCTGCAGCTTGCATAGCTGTTATCTAAAGGATGGCGGCAGTAGAACAATTCCAGCAGCTGCTATATGTATTATATAAAGGATGGTGGCTATGAGACACAAAACGGCGGCTGTATTATGTTTCCAGCAGCTGGTATAATTATTATATAAAGGATGGCAGCTATAAGACTCAAAATGGCAGTTGTATTAAGCTTCCTGCAGCTTCTATACCCGTTAAATGTGGTATAGCGGCTATAAGACTTAAAATGGCGGCAGTAGAACAGTTCCAGCAGCTTCTATAACTGTAATATAAAGGATGGCGGCTATAAGACTCAAAATGGCGGCGGTAGAACGGTTTCAGCAGCTTGTATAGCTGTTATCTAAGCGATGGCGGCTATAAGACTTAAAATGGCGGCGGTAGAACAATTCCAGCAGCTTGTATATGTATTATATAAAGGATAGCGGCTATAAGACTTAAAATGGCGGCAGTAGAACAATTCCAGCAGCTTGTATAACTAATTTATATAGGATAGCAGCTATAAGACTCAAAATGGCGGTTGTATTAAGCTTCCTGCAGCTTCTATATCCGTTATATGAGGTATTGCGGCTATAAGACTGCAAATGACGGCTGTAGAATGGTTCCAGCAGCTTATATAGCTGCTATATAAAGTATGTCGGCTATAAGACTCAAGATGGCGGCTGTATTATGGTTTCAGCAGCTTTAATAGCTGTTATAAAAAGGATGTCGGCTATAAGACTCAAAATGGCGGCTATAGTATGGTCGCAGCAGCTTGTATAGCTGTTATATAAAGGATGTCGGCTATAAGACTCAGAATAGCGGCTGTATTATGGTTCCAGCAGCTTCTATAACTGTAATATAAAGAATGGCGGCTATAAGACTTAAAATGGCGGCAGTAGAACGGTTCCAGCAGCTTCAATATCTGTTATCTAAAGGAAGGCGGCTATAAGAGTCAAAATGGCGGCAGTAGAACGGTTTCAGCAGCTTGTATAGCTGCTATCTAAAGAATGGCAGATATAAGACTTAAAATGGCGGCACTAAAAAGGTTTCAGCAGCTTGTATAGCTGTTATCTAAAGGATGGCGGGTGGAAGACTTAAAATGGCGACTATATTATGTTTCCAGCAGCTTGTATAGTTGTTATTTAAAGGATGTCAGCTATAAGACTCAGAATAGCGGCTGTATTATGGTTCTAGCAGCTTGTGTAGTTGTTATATAAAGGATGGCCGCTATAAGACTTAAAATGGCGGCAGTAGAACAGTTCCAGCAGCTTCTATATCTGTAATATAAAGGATCGCGGCTATAAGACTCAAAATGGCGGCGGTAGAACGGTTTCAGCAGCTTGTATAGCTGTTATCTAAAGGATGGCGGCAGTAGAATGACTTCAGCAGCTTGTATAGCTGTTATCTAAAGGATGGCCGCTATAGGACTTAAAATGGCGGCAGTAAAACGATTCCAGCAGCTTCTATAGCTGTTATTTAAAGGATGTCGGCTATAAGACTCAAAATGGCGGCAGTAGAACGGTTTCAGCAGCTTGTATAGGTGTTATCTAAAGGATGGCCGCTATAAGACTTAAAATGGCGGCAGTAAAACGGTTCCAGCAGCTTCTATAGCTGTTATCTAAAGGATGGCGGCTATATGACTCAAATTGGCGGCAGTAGAACGGTTTCAGCAGCTTGTATAGCTGTTATCTAAAGGATGGCGGCTATAAGACTCAAAATGGCGGGAGTAGAACGGTTTCAGCAGCTTGTATAGCTGTTATTTAAAGGATGGCCGCTATAAGACTTAAAATGGCGGCAGTAGAACGGTTTCAGCAGCTTCTATAGCTGTTAACTAAAGGATGGCGGCAGTAGAACAATTCCAGCAGCTTGTATATGTATTATATAAAGGATGGCGGCAATAAGACTCAAAATGGCCGTATTATGGTTCCAGCAGCTTGTATAACTATTATCTAAAGGATGGTGCCTATAAGACTCAAAATGGCGGCTGTATTATGTTTCCAGCAGCTGGTATAATTATTATATAAAAGATGGCAGCTATAAGACTCAAAATGGCGGTTGTATTAAACTTCCTGCAGCTTCTATACCCGTTAAATGTGGTATGGCGCCATTAAGACTTAAAATGGCGGCAGTAGAACAGTTCCAGCAGCTTCTATAACTGTAATATAAAGGATGGCGGCTATTGGACTCAAAATGGCGGCGGTAGAACGGTTTCAGCAGCTTGTATAGCTGTTATCTAAGCGATGGTGGCTATAAGACTTAAAATGGCGGCAGTAGAACAATTCCAGCAGCTTGTATATGTACTATATAAAGGATGGCGGCTATAAGACTTAAAATGGCGGCAGTAGAACAATTCCAGCAGCTGGTATATGTATTATATAAAGGATGGCGGCTATAATGCTCAAAATGGCGGCCGTATTTCGGTTCCAGCAGTTTGTATAACTAATTTATATAGGATGGCAGCTATAAGACTCAAAATGGCGGTTGTATTAAGCTTCCTGCAGCTTCTATACCCGTTATATGAGGTATGGCGGCTATAAGACTGCAAATGGCGGCTGTAGAATGGTTCCAGCAGCTTATATAGCCGTTATATAAAGTATGTCGGCTATAAGACTCAAAATGGCGGCTGTCTTATGGTTTCAACAGCTTTAATAGCTATTATATAAAGGATGTCGGCTATAAGACTTAAGATGGCGGTTATAGTATGGTTGCAGCAGCTTGTATAGCTGTTATATAAAGGATGTCGGCTATAAGACTCAGAATAGCGGCTGTATTATGTTTCCAGCAGTTTGTATAGCTGTTATTTAAAGAACTGCGGCTATAAGACTCAAAATGGCAGCAGTAGAACGGATTCAGCAGTTTGTATAGCTGTTATCTAAAGGATGGAGGCTATAAGACTTAAAACTTCGGCTGTAGAATGGTTCCAGCAGCTTCTATAGCTTTTATATAAAAGATGGCCGCTATAAGACTTAAAATGGCGGCTGTATTTTGGTCCAGCAGCTTCTATAGCTGTTATCTAAAGGATGGCGGCTATAAGACTTAAAATGGCGGCAGTAGAACGGTTCCAGCAGCTTGTACAACTATTATATAAAGGATGCGGGTATAAGACTCAATATGGCGGCTGTATTATGTTTGCAGCAGCTGGTATAATTATTGTATAAAAGATGGCGGCTACAAGACGCAAAATGGAGGCTGTATTATCGGTCCAGCAGCTTGTATAACTGTCTTTTAAAGGATGGCGGTTGTAAGACTTAAAGTGGCGGCAGTAGAACCGTTCCAGCAGCTTGTTTAACTATTATATAAAGGATGGTGGCTAAAGTACTCAAAATGGCTGTACTATGTTTCCAGCTGCTTGTATAGCTGTTATTTAAAGAATGTCTGCTATGAGACTTAAAATGCCGACAATGAAATGGTTCCAGCTGCTTCCATAGCTGTTATTTAAAGATCGGCTGCTATAAGACTCAAAATGGCAGCAGTAGAACGGATTCAGCAGTTTGTATAGCTGTTATCTAAAGGATGGCAGCTATAAGACTTAAAACTTCGGCTGTAGAATGGTTCCAGCAGCTTCTATAGCTTTTCTATAAAAGATGGCGACTATAAGACTTAAAATGGCGGATGTATTAAGCTTCCTGCAGCTTCTATATCCGTTATATGAGGTATGACGGCTATAAGACTGCAAATGACGGCTGTAGAATGGCTCCAGCAGTTTGTATAACTATTATATAAAGGATGGCAGCTGTAAGACTCAAAATGGCGGTTGTATTAAGCTTCCTGCAGCTTCTATATCCGTTATATGAGGTATGGCGGCTATAAGACTGCAAATGACGGCTGTAGAATGGTTCCAGCAGCTTATTTAGCTGTTATATAAAGTATGTCGGCTATAAGACTCAAAATGGCGGCTGTATTATGGTTTCAGCAGCTTTAATAGCTGTTATATAAAGGATGTCGGCTATAAGACTCAAAATGGCGGCAGTAAAACGTTTCCAGCAGCTTCTATAGCTGTTATCTAAAGGATGTCGGCTATAAGACTCAAAATGGCGGCAGTAGAACGGTTTCAGCAGCTTGTATAGCTGTTATCTAAAGGATGGCGGCTATAAGACTTAAAATGACGACAGTAAAATGGTTCCAGCAGCTTCTATAGCTGTTATCTAAAGGATGGCGGCTATAAGACTTAAAATGGCGGCAGTAGAACGGGTTCAGCAGCTTGTATAGCTGTTATCTAAAAGATGGCAACTATAAGACTCAAAAGGGCGGCAGTAGAACGGTTTCAGCAGCTTGTATAACTGTTATCTAAAGGATGGCCGCTATAAGACTTAAAATGGCGGCAGTAGAACGGTTTCAGGAGCTTGTATAGCTGTTATCTAAAGGATGAGGGCTATAAGACTTAAATTGGCGGCATTAGAACAATTCCAGAAGCTTGTATATGTATTATATAAAGGATGGCGGCTATAAGACTCAAAATATAACTATTATATAAAGGATGGTGGCTATAAGACTCAAAATGGCGGCTGTATTATGTTTCCAGCAGCTGGTATAATTATTATATAAAGGATGGCAGCTATAAGACTCAAAATGGCAGTTGTATTATGCTTCCTGCAGCTTCTAGATCCGCTATATGAGGTATGGCGGCTATAAGACTTCAAATGGGGGCAGTAGAACGGTTCCAGCAGCTTCTATAGCTGTTATCTAAAGGATGTCGGCTATAAGACTCAGAATAGCGGCTGTATTATGTTTCTAGAAGCTTGTGTAGCTGTTATTTAAAGGATGACCGCTATAAGATTTAAAATGGCGGCAGTAGAATGGTTTCAGCAGCTTGTATAGCTGTTATCTAAAGGATGGCGGCTATAAGACACAAAATGGCGGCAGTAGAACGGTTTCAGCAGCTTTAATAGCTGTTATATAAAGGATGTCGGCTATAAGACTCAGAATAGCGGCTGTATTATGTTTCTAGAAGCTTGTGTAGCTGTTATTTAAAGGATGACCGCTATAAGATTTAAAATGGCGGCAGTAGAACGGTTCCAGCAGCTTGTACAACTATTATATAAAGGATGGCGGCTATAAGACTCAAAATGTCGGCTGTATTATGTTTGCAGCAGCTGGTATAATTATTGTATAAAAGATGGCGGCTACAAGACGCAAAATGGCGGCTGTGTTATCGGTCCAGCAGCTTGTATAACTGTCTTTTAAAGGATGGCGGCTATAGGACTCAAAATGGCTGTACTATGTTTCCAGCAGCTTGTATAGCTGTTATTTAAAGAATGTCTGCTATGAGACTTAAAATGGCGACAATGAAATGGTTCCAGCTGCTTCTATAGCTGTTATTTAAAGAACGGCGGCTATAAGACTCAAAATGGCAGCAGTAGAACGGATTCAGTAGTTTGTATAGCTGTTATCTAAAGGATGGGGGCTATAAGGCTTAAAACTTCGGCTGTAGAATGGTTTTAGCAGCTTCTATAGCTTTTATGTAACAGATGGCGGCTATAAGACTTAAAATGGCGGCTGTATTTTGGTTCCAGCAGTTTGTATAACTATTATATAAGGGATGGCAGCTATAAGACTCAAAATGGCGGTTGTATTAAGCCTCCTGCAGCTTCTATACCCGTTATATGAGGCATGGCGGCTATAAGACTGCAAATGGCGGCTGTAGAATGGTTCCAGCAGCTTATATAGCTGTTATATAAAGGATTTCGGCTGTAAGACTCAAAATGGCGGCTATAGTATGGTTGCAGCAGCTTATATAGCTGTTATATAAAGGATGTCGGCTATAAGACTCAGAATAGCGGCTGTAGTATGTTTACAGCAGCTTCTATAGCTGTTATTTAAAGAATGTCTGCTATGAGACCCAAAATGGCAGCAGTAAAACGGATTCAGCAGTTTGTATAGCTGTTATTTAAAGAACGGCGGCTATAAGACTCAAAATGGCAGCAGTAGAACGGATTCAGCAGTTTGTATTGCTGTTATCTAAAGGATGGCGGCTATAAGACTTAAAACTTCGGCTGTAGAATGGTTCCAGCAGCTTCTTTAGCTTTTATATAAAAGATGGCGGCTATAAGACTTAAAATGGCGGCTGTGTTTTGGTTCCAGCAGCTTCTATAGCTGTTATTTAAGAAATGTCTGCTATAAGACGCAAAATGGCAGCAGTAGAACGGATTCAGCAGTTTGTATAGCTGTTATTTAAAGAACGGCGGCTATAAGACTCAAAATGGCGGCAGTAGAACGGTTTCAGCAGCTTTAATAGCTGTTATATAAAGGATGTCGGCTATAAGACTCAGAAAAGCGGCTGTATAATAATTCTAGAAGCTTGTGTAGCTGTTATATAAAGGATGACCGCTATAAGACTGAAAATGGCGGCAGTAGAACGGTTTCAGCAGCTTGTGCAACTATTATATAAAGGATGGCGGCTATAAGACTCAAAATGGCGGCTGTATTATGTTTGCAGCAGCTGGTATAATTATTGTATAAAAGATGGTGGCTACAAGACGCAAAATGGCGGCTGTATTATCGGTCCAGCAGCTTGTATAACTATTATATAAAGGATGGCAGCTATAAGACTCAAAATGGCGGTTGTATTAAGCTTCCTGCAGCTTCTATATCCGTTATATGAGGTATTGCGGCTATAAGACTGCAAATGACGGCTGTAGAATGGTTCCAGCAGCTTATATAGCTGTTATATAAAAGATGGCGGCTATAAGACTTAAAATGGCGGCTGTATTTTGGTTCCAGCAGTTTGTATAACTATTATATAAAGGATGGCAGCTATAAGACTCAAAATGGCGGTTGTATTAAGCTTCCTGCAGCTTTTATATCCGTTATATAAGGTATTGCGGCTATAAGACTGCAAATGACGGCGGAATGGTTCCAGCAGCTTATATAGCTGTTATATAAAGTATGTCGGCTATAAGACTCAAAATGGCGGCTGTATTATGGTTTCAGCAGCTTTAATAGCCGTTATATAAAGGATGTCGGCTATAAGCTGTCGGCAAAAAAAGCTTCTGCTCTCTGACGTGACGGTCGTGTTTTTGCTTAGCTCCTGAGTTTTATTAATATATATTGTTTTTTCCCAATTTTTAATTGTGCCTAGTTTGTTTTCGTTTTCGCTGGTGTCATTTGCTTGAAACCCTTGTGTTTTATTTGCATAATTCGCCAAATTAAACAGTTTTGTTTTTTTCTTTTTGTGATTAGTGTTTGGTGCATCTAAATTGTTTTTATTTTTTTTCTTATTGTTCTCTCCCGTCATTGCTTCTGCAGTTGCTCCCCTCATCGCCCCCATCATACCATCAGTGCTAGTGGTTTTGTTGTTCTCTCTGCTTTGTGCTTGTGCTCAGCTTCCCTCCCGCGTAATTACTTTTCTAAGGCCGCCTCTCAAAGCTCGTCTTATAACTGTTCTTGCACTCTCTCTTGTGCTGTGTACTCTAGCTGTCTCTTTGTTTTATTTGTAATTATTGATTTTTTATCGATAATTATCTTTGTGCTGTTTATTTAAATTTTTATATATATTTTTTTTTTTGTTTTTTTTTTTTGCCTTGTGTTTATTTTGGCTTTTCAATGGCTTGTTGTCTACCCAATTGCAAGCATTCTGATCGTTTTGACGATCAGTATAGAGCAATATCGTGTTGGCTTTGCGACAATCTTATTCACTTAAAATGTGCTGGCCTCAACGGCCGTGATTACGACAAATTTTCTGGTTTGTCTGTGTCTAAGCCTGAGCTTGGCTTAATGCGCTGGACTTGCCCATCTTGTGCCAGCCAGCAGCTTGATTTTAGCCGAATGTACAGGGATCTTCGTTTAAAGTTTCTTTCTCTAAATAAAATGGCCAAACAGCTGTCTAATGAGTGTGACTCTAGCATAAATTTATTGTCGCAATTCAAGTTTGATCCACCTTCTAAGGAATTGCCCAAGAAATGTACCCTTGAGTTGCCTCATAAGCAGTCGCCCGCACTTTCTATTACATCTTCTCCCATTTTACTTTCGCCTACACCATCTTCTTGTCCCTCTTTATGCTCTTCTTTTCAGATTGATGTACCCACTACAAGCCCTGGTGTACCTCAATCTATCCCTCACGGGAACTCTGATCAATTACTGGATCATGCTGGCTTTCAATCACTTGCGGATCCCAATGCTCCTCCGCCTCCACTAACTGTAGTGCCTCATCGTAAACAATTATTTATCTCTAGGCTTGCTCCAGATACTTCTGAATCGTCTGTGGCAGCTTACATTGGTAATATATGCCCTGCTAAGGTTTTAATTCAAAAGTTTAAGTTTTCTAGGCCTCGCGAAATCTCCTCTTTTAAAATTACTGTACCAAATGAGTATTTCTCAAACTATTCTGCGATAGCCAAACCTTTTCGGCTGACATATTAGCTTTCTCTGAAACTTGGCTTAACTCCTCTGTTCTGGATAATGAAATTCTTTCTAATAACTTTATTTCTTATAGGCTTGATCGTGTTGGTCGTCGTGGCGGCGGAGTACTCATTGCAGTCAACTCGAATCTGTGCTCAAGTGTTGTGCCGATTGATCTCCCCTTAGGTGTTGAGGTTATTTGCGTCGAAGTTACATGTTCTAACTTTAGCTTATATATCTCTTGTTCATACATTCCTCCAGCTTCTGATATGATGATCTACATGCACCATGCTGATGCTTTGCGAACTATTTTTAGTCGTCTTAAAGATCGTGATTTTTTATAGCTTTAGGTGATTTTAACTTGCCTAATGTTTCTTGGCTTGCTGATGATAATCTATCTTTCTTAATTCCTTCATCTCAACATGTTTTTCTTGATAGCCTACTTGAATGTCCGCTATATCAGTTGAATTCTTTTCTTAACTCTTCTAAAAGAATCCTCGATCTTGTTTTTGTCTCTGATCCCACTGTTAGTGCTGTATCACAAACACAGCCCCTAGTGAAGCCTGAAGATACTTATCACCCTACCATTGAAATTACTATTTCTTACAATTCCGTTAATAATTCATTCAATAACATCTCAAATTCTCGTCGCAGATGTTTTCGTAAAACAAATTTCAATCTTCTTAACAGCCTTATTTTCTCTTTTGATTGGTCATTTCTATTTGAGTGCTGTGATATAGATTGTGCAGTAAATTTTTTCTACTCTGCTCTTAATTCTCTAATTGATAAATGCGTTCCTTATGTGAATGTCTCTACCGTCTCCAGTGCGCCAGTCTGGTTCACACGTAGGCTCTCTAATCTCCGTAACATTAAATCGAGATATTTTAAAAGATTTAAAAAACTGGTTCGCGACTTGACTATGCAAATTATTGTGTAGCCAAATCTCAATTTTGCCTTTTAAATACTCAATGCTACAATAATTATATCGTTCGCTGTAAGGTTGAATTTTATAATAACCCCAAAAGATTTTATAACTTTGTTAATTCCAAAAGACGCTGTAATTTACTACCTTCCACCTTCAGACTTAATGACCAGACTGCTAATTGTGATTCAGATATTGCAGATCTGTTTGCTAAATTCTTTCAGTCGACTTATTCTTCTACTGCTTCGGATCCCACACCTTATCCCTTCACAATTCCACATTTAAATTGTATGTTTTTTCCTAATATTACTGAAGACTGTATTATCTCTAGCTTGTCATCTATGACGTCTTCCTTCGTACCCGGGCCTGATAATATACCTAGTTGCATCCTTAAAATGTGTTCGATTTCCCTATCTAAGCCTTTATCTCGGTTATTCTTTATATCGAGTGAGACTTGTCGCTTCCCTGATATTTGGAAGGAGTCTTTTATTATTCCGCTTTTTAAAAAGGGTAACAAATCGGATATTTCTAACTACCGTGGCATTGCCAAACTTTCGGCAATACCTAAGCTGTTTGAGAAAATTATTACGTCTTCCCTTCAACACCTATCCAGATCCGCTATTTCTGCTTGTCAGCATGGCTTCATGAAAGGTCGTTCGTCGCTTACCAACCTTTTAGAATTGACTACCCTTGTACACCATGGCTTCCGTAAAAAGTGTCAAACTGATGTTATTTATACTGACTTTAGTAAGGCTTTCGATACGGTTGATCATTCCTTGCTTCTCATGAAACTTAACATCATGGGTTTTTCCCCGAAACTATTGGCTTGGTTAAAGTCGTATCTTATTGGCAGAACCCAAAAGGTGTCTTTTCGTTCCTCGATATCTAAAACTGTTCGAGTTACGTCAGGTGTCCCCCAAGGCAGTCATCTGGGCCCACTGTTATTTACCTTGTTTATAAACGATTTGCCTTTGGCCTTGGCTCATTCACGCGTGCTCATGTTTGCGGATGACGTGAAGATTTGCTATTCATATAATGATCCTTCTTTCCAACAGTACTTGCAATCAGATCTCGATGCGTTCTGTGTTTGGTGTCACGTTAATAAATTACACCTTAATGCCTCTAAATGCTCTTTTATGACTTTCAGTCGTTTGTCGCCGTTCCTAGCTCAATACTCTATTAAGTCTGTTCTGTTAGATTGTGTACCATCATTTAAAGACTTAGGCGTTATGTTTGACCCAAAACTTTCTTTTAATATTCATATATCTTCAATTGTTAATAGAGCATGCAGTCTTCTTGGCTTCATTAAACGTTGGGCCAAAGAATTTGATGATCCATATGTGACAAAGGTTTTATACACTTCGTTAGTTCGCCCTACTCTAGAATATTGCTCACCAGTGTGGAACCCTCAATATGATGTTCACCAGCGTAGTATTGAATCGGTACAGAAGCAATTCCTTAAGTTTGCGTTACGCGGTCTTAATTGGGACCCGAATCTTCGCCTACCTTCTTATTCTGACAGACTTCTTCTTATTAATCTTCCTTCACTTTACAACCGTAGGCTCGTATTTGGGATTCTCTTTCTACATAAAGTAGTCAACGGCGAAGTCAGTTCTACCAATTTACTAGATACGCTATATTTTTGTGTTCCCTCACGTCGGACCAGAAACTTTTTTCCTCTTCACCTTAGTAGATGTTTGACTAACTACTCTCTTCACGAACCTCTTCGTGTTCTTTGCCAATCTTTTAACAACCTTTCTCACCTTATTTCTCCTCATCTATCTGTCACTTCTCTTCGCGCTATACTTTTTAATTATCTACAGCGTAACCACTGAAAGTATTCTGGACTGGATATTTGATTGGCTGCAACTCATCCCTGACCACATTGGCTGTGAATCGGGGCATAGCTGGCACCTTGTTGCAAATAAAACACCTCCATCGGGTCGGGGATGTTGTGCATATAGCTAAGCTACCTTAATGAATTAATTACTATTTGTATTTTAGCTTAAGCTTTTTCGTCGACTGCTGACTTAGTTGACGTAAATAAATAAATAAATAAATAAATAAAATAAAGACTCAAAATGGCGGCTATAGTATGGTTGCAGCAGCTTGTATAGCTGTTATATAAAGGATGTCGGCTATAAGACTCAGAATAGCGGCTGTATTATGGTTCTAGCAGCTTGTGTAACTGTTATATAAAGGATGAGGGCTATAAGACTTAAAATGGCGGCAGTAGAGCGGTTCCAGCAGCTTCTATATCTGTTATCTAAAGGATGGCGGCTATAAGACTCAAAATGGCGGCAGTAGAACGGTTTCAGCAGCTTGTATAGCTGCTATCTAAAGAATGGCAGATATAAGACTTAAAATGGCGGCACTAGAACGGTTTCAGCAGCTTGTATAGCTGTTATCTAAAGGATGACGGCTATAAGACTCAAAATGGCGACTATATTTTGTTTCGTGCAGCTTGTATAGCTGTTATTTAAAGAATGTCAGCTATAAGACTTAGAATAGCGGCTGTATTATGGTTCTAGCAGCTTGTGTAGTTGTTATATAAAAGATGGCCGCTATAAGACTTAAAATGGCGGCAGTAGAACAGTTCCAGCAGCTTCTATAACTGTAATATAGAGGATGGCGGCTATAAGACTCAAAATGGCGGCGGTAGAACGGTTTCAGCAGCTTGTATAGCTGTTATCTAAAGGATGGCGGCAGTAGAACGACTTCAGCAGCTTGTATAGCTGTTATCTAAAGGATGGCCGCTATAGGACTTAAAATGGCGGCAGTAAAACGGTTCCAGCAGCTTCTATAGCTGTTATTTAAAGGATGTCGGCTATAAGACTGAAAATGGCGGCAGTAGAACGGTTTCAGCAGCTTGTATAGGTGTTATCTAAAGGATGGCCGCTATAAGACTTAAAATGGCGGCAGTAAAACGGTTCCAGCAGCTTCTATAGCTGTTATCTAAAGGATGGCGGCTATGAGACTCAAAACGGCGGCAGTAGAACGGTTTCAGCAGCTTGTATAGCTGTTATCTAAAGGATGGCGGCTATAAGACTCAAAATGGCGGCAGTAGAACGGATTCAGCAGTTTCTATAGCTGTTATCTAAAGGATGGTGGCAATAAGACTTAAAACTTCGGCTGTAGAATGGTTCCAGCAGCTTCTATAGCTTTTATATAAAAGTTGGCGTCTATAAGACTTAAAATGGCGGCTGTATTTTGGTTCCAGCAGCTTCTATAGCTGTTATCTAAAGGATGGCGGCTATAAGACTCAAAATGGCGGCAGTAGAACGGTTTCAGCAGCCTTAATAGCTGTTATATAAAGGATGTCGGCTATAAGACTCAGAAAAGCGGCTGTATTATGGTTCTAGAAGCTTGTGTAGCTGTTATATAAAGGATGACCGCTATAAGACTTAAAATGGCGGCAGTAGAACGGTTCCAGCAGCTTGTACAACTATTATATAAAGGATGGCGGCAATAAGACTCAAAATGGCGGCTTTATTATCGGTCCAGCAGCTTGTATAACTGTCTTTTAATGGATGGCGGCTATAAGACTTAAAATGGCGGCAGTAGAACAGTTCCAGCAACTTGTATAACTATTATATAAAGGATGGCGGCTATAGGACTCAAAATGGCTGTACTATGTTTCCAGCAGCTTGTATAGCTGTTATTTAAAGAATGTCTGGTATGAGACTTAAAATGGCGACAATGAAATGGTTCCAGCTGCTTCTATAGCTGTTATTTAAAGAACGGCGGCTATAAGACTCAAAATGGCAACAGTAGAACGGATTCAGCAGTTTGTATAGCTGTTATCTAAAGGATGGCGGCTATAAGAATTCAAACTTCGGCTGTAGAATGGTTCCAGCAGCTTCTATAGCTTTTATATAAAAGATGGCGGCTATAAGACTTAAAATGGCGGCTGTATTTTGGTTCCAGCAGTTTGTATAACTATTATATAAAGGATGGCAGCTATAAGACTCAAAATGGCGGTTGTATTAAGCTTCCTGCAGCTTTTATATCCGTTATATAGGTATTGCGGCTATAAGACTGCAAATGACGGCTGTAGAATGGTTCCAGCAGCTTATATAGCTTTTATATAGAGGATGTCGGCTATAAGACTCAAAATGACGGCTATAGTATGGTTGCAGCAGCTTGTATAGCTGTTATATAAAGGAAGTCGGCTATAAGACTCAGAATAGCGGCTGTATTATGGTTCTAGAAGCTTGTGTAGCTGTTATATAAAGGATGACCGCTATAAGACTTAAAATGGCGGCAGTAGAACGGTTCCAGCAGCTTGTACAACTATTATATAAAGGATGGCGGCAATAAGACTCAAAATGGCGGCTTTATTATCGGTCCAGCAGCTTGTATAACTGTCTTTTAATGGATGGCGGCTATAAGACTTAAAATGGCGGCAGTAGAACAGTTCCAGCAACTTGTATAACTATTATATAAAGGATGGCGGCTATAGGACTCAAAATGGCTGTACTATGTTTCCAGCAGCTTGTATAGCTGTTATTTAAAGAATGTCTGGTATGAGACTTAAAATGGCGACAATGAAATGGTTCCAGCTGCTTCTATAGCTGTTATTTAAAGAACGGCGGCTATAAGACTCAAAATGGCAACAGTAGAACGGATTCAGCAGTTTGTATAGCTGTTATCTAAAGGATGGCGGCTATAAGAATTCAAACTTCGGCTGTAGAATGGTTCCAGCAGCTTCTATAGCTTTTATATAAAAGATGGCGGCTATAAGACTTAAAATGGCGGCTGTATTTTGGTTCCAGCAGTTTGTATAACTATTATATAAAGGATGGCAGCTAAAAGACTCAAAATGGCGGTTGTATTAAGCTTCCTGCAGCTTTTATATCCGTTATATAGGTATTGCGGCTATAAGACTGCAAATGACGGCTGTAGAATGGTTCCAGCAGCTTATATAGCTTTTATATAGAGGATGTCGGCTATAAGACTCAAAATGGCGGCTATAGTATGGTTGCAGCAGCTTGTATAGCTGTTATATAAAGGAAGTCGGCTATAAGACTCAGAATAGCGGCTGTATTATGGTTCTAGCAGCTTGTGTAACTGTTATATAAAGGATGGCCGCTATAAGACTTAAAATGGCGGCAGTAGAACGGTTCCAGCAGCTTGTATAGCTGTTATCTAAAGGATGGCGGCAGTAGAACGACTTCAGCAGCTTGTATAGCTGTTATCTAAAGGATGGCCGCTATAGGACTTAAAATGGCGGCAGTAAAACGGTCCCAGCAGCTTCTATAGCTGTTATTTAAAGGATGTCGGCTATAAGACTCAAAATGGCGGCAGTAGATCGGTTTCAGCAGCTTGTGTAGGTGTTATCTAAAGAATGGCCGCTATAAGACTTAAAATGGCGGCAGTAAAACGGTTCCAGCAGCTTCTATAGCTGTTATCTAAAGGATGGCGGCTATAAGACTCAAAATGGCGGCAGTAGAACGGTTTCTGCAGCTTGCATAGCTGTTATCTAAAGGATGGCGGCAGTAGAACAATTCCAGCAGCTTGTATATGTATTATATAAAGGATGGCGGCTATAAGACTCAAAATGGCGGCCGTACTATGGTTCCAGCAGCTTGTATAACTATTATCTAAAGGATGGTGGCTATGAGACACAAAACGGCGGCTGTATTAAGCTTCCTGCAGCTTCTATACCCGTTAAATGTGGTATGGCGTCTATAAGACTTAAAATGGCGGCAGTAGAACAGTTCCAGCAGCTTCTATAACTGTAATATAAAGGATGGCGGCTATAAGACTCAAAATGGCGGCGGTAGAACGGTTTCAGCAGCTTGTATAGCTGTTATCTAAGCGATGGCGGCTATAAGACTTTAAATGGCGGCGGTAGAACAATTCCAGCAGCTTGTATATGTATTATATAAAGGATGGCGGCTATAAGACTTAAAATGGCGGCAGTAGAACAATTCCAGCAGCTTGTATAACCAATTTATATAGGATGGCAGCTATAAGACTCAAAATGGCGGTTGTATTAAGCTTCCTGCAGCTTCTATATCCGTTATATGAGGTATTGCGGCTATAAGACTGCAAATGACGGCTGTAGAATGGTTCCAGCAGCTTATATAGCTGTTATATAAAGTATGTCGGCTACAAGACTCAAAATGGCGGCTATAGTATGGTTGCAGCAGCTTGTATAGCTGTTATATAAAGGATGTCGGCTATAAGACTCAGAATAGCGGCTGTATTATGGTTCTAGCAGCTTGTGTAACTGTTATATAAAGGATGGCCGCTATAAGACTTAAAATGGCGGCAGTAGAACGGTTCCAGCAGCTTCAATATCTGTTATCTAAAGGATGGCGGCTATAAGACTCAAAATGGCGGCAGTAGAACGGTTTCAGCAGCTTGTATAGCTGCTATCTAAAGAATGGCAGATATAAGACTTAAAATGGCGGCACAAAAAAGGTTTCAGCAGCTTGTATAGCTGTTATCTAAAAGATGGCGGGTGGAAGACTTAAAGTGGCGACTATATTATGTTTCCAGCAGCTTGTATAGTTGTTATTTAAAGGATGTCAGCTATAAGACTCAGAATAGCGGCTGTATTATGGTTCTAGCAGCTTTTGTAGTTGTTATATAAAGGATGGCCGCTATAAGACATAAAATGGCGGCAGTAGAACAGTTCCAGCAGCTTCTATATCTGTAATATAAAGGATCGCGGCTATAAGACTCAAAATGGCGGCGGTAGAACGGTTTCAGCAGCTTGTATAGCTGTTATCTAAAGGATGGCGGCAGTAGAATGACTTCAGCAGCTTGTATAGCTGTTATCTAAAGGATGGCCGCTATAGGACTTAAAATGGCGGCAGTAAAACGATTCCAGCAGCTTCTATAGCTGTTATTTAAAGGATGTCGGCTATAAGACTCAAAATGGCGGCAGTAGAACGGTTTCAGCAGCTTGTATAGGTGTTATCTAAAGGATGGCCGCTATAAGAATTAAAATGGCGGCAGTAAAACGGTTCCAGCAGCTTCAATAGCTGTTATCTAAAGGATGGCGGCTATATGACTCAAATTGGCGGCAGTAGAACGGTTTCAGCAGCTTATCTAAAGGATGGCGGCTATAAGACTCAAAATGGCGGGAGTAGAACGGTTTCAGCAGCTTGTATAGCTGTTATTTAAAGGATGGCCGCTTAAGACTTAAAATGGCGGCAGTAGAACGGTTTCAGCAGCTTCTATAGCTGTTATCTAAAGGATGGCGGCAGTAGAGCAATTCCAGCAGCTTGTATATGTATTATATAAAGGATGTAGCAGCTTGTATAGCTGTTAGTTAAAGAATGTCTGCTATGAGACTTAAAATGGCGACAATGAAATGGTTCCAGCTGCTTCTATAGCTGTTATTTAAAGAACGGCGGCTATAAGACTCAAAATGGCAACAGTAGAACGGATTCAGCAGTTTGTATAGCTGTTATCTAAAGGATGGCGGCTATAAGACTCAAAATGGCGGCTTTATTATCGGTCCAGCAGCTTGTATAACTGTCTTTTAATGGATGGCGGCTATAAGACTTAAAATGGCGGCAGTAGAACAGTTCCAGCAACTTGTATAACTATTATATAAAGGATGGCGGCTATAGGACTCAAAATGGCTGTACTATGTTTCCAGCAGCTTGTATAGCTGTTATTTAAAGAATGTCTGGTATGAGACTTAAAATGGCGACAATGAAATGGTTCCAGCTGCTTCTATAGCTGTTATTTAAAGAACGGCGGCTATAAGACTCAAAATGGCAACAGTAGAACGGATTCAGCAGTTTGTATAGCTGTTATCTAAAGGATGGCGGCTATAAGAATTCAAACTTCGGCTGTAGAATGGTTCCAGCAGCTTCTATAGCTTTTATATAAAAGATGGCGGCTATAAGACTTAACTGTTATATAAAGGATGGCCGCTATAAGACTTAAAATGGCGGCAGTAGAACGGTTCCAGCAGCTTGTATAGCTGTTATCTAAAGGATGGCGGCAGTAGAACGACTTCAGCAGCTTGTATAGCTGTTATCTAAAGGATGGCCGCTATAGGACTTAAAATGGCGGCAGTAAAACGGTCCCAGCAGCTTCTATAGCTGTTATTTAAAGGATGTCGGCTATAAGACTCAAAATGGCGGCAGTAGAACGGTTTCAGCAGCTTGTGTAGGTGTTATCTAAAGAATGGCCGCTATAAGACTTAAAATGGCGGCAGTAAAACGGTTCCAGCAGCTTCTATAGCTGTTATCTAAAGGATGGCGGCTATAAGACTTAAAATGGCGGCAGTAGAACAGTTCCAGCAACTTGTATAACTATTATATAAAGGATGGCGGCTATAGGACTCAAAATGGCTGTACTATGTTTCCAGCAGCTTGTATAGCTGTTATTTAAAGAATGTCTGGTATGAGACTTAAAATGGCGACAATGAAATGGTTCCAGCTGCTTCTATAGCTGTTATTTAAAGAACGGCGGCTATAAGACTCAAAATGGCAACAGTAGAACGGATTCAGCAGTTTGTATAGCTGTTATCTAAAGGATGGCGGCTATAAGAATTCAAACTTCGGCTGTAGAATGGTTCCAGCAGCTTCTATAGCTTTTATATAAAAGATGGCGGCTATAAGACTTAAAATGGCGGCTGTATTTTTGGTTCCAGCAGTTTGTATAACTATTATATAAAGGATGGCAGCTATAAGACTCAAAATGGCGGTTGTATTAAGCTTCCTGCAGCTTTTATATCCGTTATATAGGTATTGCGGCTATAAGACTGCAAATGACGGCTGTAGAATGGTTCCAGCAGCTTATATAGCTTTTATATAGAGGATGTCGGCTATAAGACTCAAAATGGCGGCTATAGTATGGTTGCAGCAGCTTGTATAGCTGTTATATAAAGGAAGTCGGCTATAAGACTCAGAATAGCGGCTGTATTATGGTTCTAGCAGCTTGTGTAAATGTTATATAAAGGATGGCCGCTATAAGACTTAAAATGGCGGCAGTAGAACGGTTCCAGCAGCTTGTATAGCTGTTATCTAAAGGATGGCGGCAGTAGAACGACTTCAGCAGCTTGTATAGCTGTTATCTAAAGGATGGCCGCTATAGGACTTAAAATGGCGGCAGTAAAACGGTCCCAGCAGCTTCTATAGCTGTTATTTAAAGGATGTCGGCTATAAGACTCAAAATGGCGGCAGTAGAACGGTTTCAGCAGCTTGTGTAGGTGTTATCTAAAGAATGGCCGCTATAAGACTTAAAATGGCGGCAGTAAAACGGTTCCAGCAGCTTCTATAGCTGTTATCTAAAGGATGGCGGCTATAAGACTCAAAATGGCGGCAGTAGAACGGTTTCTGCAGCTTGCATAGCTGTTATCTAAAGGATGGCGGCAGTAGAACAATTCCAGCAGCTTGTATATGTATTATATAAAGGATGGCGGCTATAAGACTCAAAATGGCGGCCGTACTATGGTTCCAGCAGCTTGTATAACTATTATCTAAAGGATGGTGGCTATGAGACACAAAACGGCGGCTGTATTAAGCTTCCTGCAGCTTCTATACCCGTTAAATGTGGTATGGCGTCTATAAGACTTAAAATGGCGGCAGTAGAACAGTTCCAGCAGCTTCTATAACTGTAATATAAAGGATGGCGGCTATAAGACTCAAAATGGCGGCGGTAGAACGGTTTCAGCAGCTTGTATAGCTGTTATCTAAGCGATGGCGGCTATAAGACTTTAAATGGCGGCGGTAGAACAATTCCAGCAGCTTGTATATGTATTATATAAAGGATGGCGGCTATAAGACTTAAAATGGCGGCAGTAGAACAATTCCAGCAGCTTGTATAACCAATTTATATAGGATGGCAGCTATAAGACTCAAAATGGCGGTTGTATTAAGCTTCCTGCAGCTTCTATATCCGTTATATGAGGTATTGCGGCTATAAGACTGCAAATGACGGCTGTAGAATGGTTCCAGCAGCTTATATAGCTGTTATATAAAGTATGTCGGCTACAAGACTCAAAATGGCGGCTATAGTATGGTTGCAGCAGCTTGTATAGCTGTTATATAAAGGATGTCGGCTATAAGACTCAGAATAGCGGCTGTATTATGGTTCTAGCAGCTTGTGTAACTGTTATATAAAGGATGGCCGCTATAAGACTTAAAATGGCGGCAGTAGAACGGTTCCAGCAGCTTCAATATCTGTTATCTAAAGGATGGCGGCTATAAGACTCAAAATGGCGGCAGTAGAACGGTTTCAGCAGCTTGTATAGCTGCTATCTAAAGAATGGCAGATATAAGACTTAAAATGGCGGCACAAAAAGGTTTCAGCAGCTTGTATAGCTGTTATCTAAAAGATGGCGGGTGGAAGACTTAAAGTGGCGACTATATTATGTTTCCAGCAGCTTGTATAGTTGTTATTTAAAGGATGTCAGCTATAAGACTCAGAATAGCGGCTGTATTATGGTTCTAGCAGCTTTTGTAGTTGTTATATAAAGGATGGCCGCTATAAGACTTTAAATGGCGGCAGTAGAACAGTTCCAGCAGCTTCTATATCTGTAATATAAAGGATCGCGGCTATAAGACTCAAAATGGCGGCGGTAGAACGGTTTCAGCAGCTTGTATAGCTGTTATCTAAAGGATGGCGGCAGTAGAATGACTTCAGCAGCTTGTATAGCTGTTATCTAAAGGATGGCCGCTATAGGACTTAAAATGGCGGCAGTAAAACGATTCCAGCAGCTTCTATAGCTGTTATTTAAAGGATGTCGGCTATAAGACTCAAAATGGCGGCAGTAGAACGGTTTCAGCAGCTTGTATAGGTGTTATCTAAAGGATGGCCGCTATAAGAATTAAAATGGCGGCAGTAAAACGGTTCCAGCAGCTTCAATAGCTGTTATCTAAAGGATGGCGGCTATATGACTCAAATTGGCGGCAGTAGAACGGTTTCAGCAGCTTATCTAAAGGATGGCGGCTATAAGACTCAAAATGGCGGGAGTAGAACGGTTTCAGCAGCTTGTATAGCTGTTATTTAAAGGATGGCCGCTTAAGACTTAAAATGGCGGCAGTAGAACGGTTTCAGCAGCTTCTATAGCTGTTATCTAAAGGATGGCGGCAGTAGAGCAATTCCAGCAGCTTGTATATGTATTATATAAAGGATGTAGCAGCTTGTATAGCTGTTAGTTAAAGAATGTCTGCTATGAGACGCAAAATGTCAGCAGTAGAACGGATTCAGCAGTTTGTATAGCTGTTATTTAAAGAACGGCGGCTATAAGAATCAAAATGGCAGCAGTAGAACGGATTCAGCAGTTTGTATAGCTGTTATCTAAAGGATGGCGGCTATAAGACTTAAAACTTCGGCTGTAGAATGGTTCCAGCAGCTTCTATAGCTTTTATATAAAAGATGGCCGCTATAAGACAAAATGGCGGCTGTATTTTTGGTTCCAGCAGCTTCTATAGCTGTTATCTAAAGGATGGCGGCTATAAGACTTAAAATGGCGGCAGTAGAACGGGTCCAGCAGCTTGTACAACTATTATATAAAGGATGGCGGCTATAAGACTCAAAATGGCGGCTGTATTATGTTTGCAGCAGCTGGTATAATTATTGTATAAAAGATGGCGGCTACAAGACGCAAAATGGCGGCTGTATTATCGGTCCAGCAGCTTGTATAACTGTCTTTTAAAGGATGGCGGTTATAAGACTTAAAGTGGCGGCAGTAGAACGGTTTCAGCAGCTTGTTTAACTATTATATAAAGGATGGTGGCTAAAGGACTCAAAATGGCTGTACTATGTTTCCAGCTGCTTGTATAGCTGTTATTTAAAGAATGTCTGCTATGAGACTTAAAATGGCGACAATGAAATGGTTCCAGCTGCTTCCATAGCTGTTATTTAAAGATCGGCTGCTATAAGACTCAAAATGGCAGCAGTAGAACGGATTCAGCAGTTTGTATAGCTGTTATCTAAAGGATGGCAGCTATAAGACTTAAAACTTCGGCTGTAGAATGGTTCCAGCAGCTTCTATAGCTTTTATATAAAAGATGGCGACTATAAGACTTAAAATGGCGGTTGTATTAAGCTTCCTGCAGCTTCTATATCCGTTATATGAGGTATGGCGGCTATAAGACTGCAAATGACGGCTGTAGAATGGTTCCAGCAGTTTGTATAACTATTATATAAAGGATGGCAGCTGTAAGACTCAAAATGGCGGTTGTATTAAGCTTCCTGCAGCTTCTATATCCGTTATATGAGGTATGGCGGCTATAAGACTGCAAATGACGGCTGTAGAATGGTTCCAGCAGCTTATTTAGCTGTTATATAAAGTATGTCGGCTATAAGACTCAAAATGGCGGCTGTATTATGGTTTCAGCAGCTTTAATAGCTGTTATATAAAGGATGTCGGCTATAAGACTCAAAATGGCGGCAGTAAAACGTTTCCAGCAGCTTCTATAGCTGTTATCTAAAGGTTGTCGGCTATAAGACTCAAAATGGCGGCAACAGAACGGTTTCAGCAGCTTGTATAGCTGTTATCTAAAGGATGGCGGCTATAAGACTTAAAATGGCGACAGTAAAATGGTTCCAGCAGCTTCTATAGCTGTTATCTAATGAATGGCGGCTATAAGACTTAAAATGGCGGCAGTAGAACGGGTTCAGCAGCTTGTATAGCTGTTATCTAAAAGATGGCAACTATAAGACTCAAAAGGGCGGCAGTAGAACGGTTTCAGCAGCTTGTATAGCTGTTATCTAAAGGATGGCCGCTATAAGACTTAAAATGGCGGCAGTAGAACGGTTTCAGGAGCTTGTATAGCTGTTATCTAAAGAATGAGGGCTATAAGACTTAAATTGGCGGCATTAGAACAATTCCAGCAGCTTGTATATGTATTATATAAAGGATGGCGGCTATAAGACTCAAAATATAACTATTATATAAAGGCTGGTGGCTATAAGACTCAAAATGGCGGCTGTATTATGTTTCCAGCAGCTGGTATAATTATTATATAAAGGTCGGCGGCTACAAGACCCAAAATGGCGGCTTTTTTATTGGTCCAGCAGCTTGAATCACTGTCTTATAAAGGATGGCGGCTATAAGACTTAAAATGGGGACAGTAGAACGGTTCCAGCAGCTTGTATAACAATTATATAAAGGATGGCGGCTATAAGACTCAAAATTGCGGCTTTACTATGTTTTCAGCAGATTGTATAGCTGTTATATAAAGGATGGCAGCTATAAAACTCAAAATGGCGGTTGTATTAAGCTTCCTGCAGCTTCTATATCCGTTATATGAGGTATTGCGGCTATAAGACTGCAAATGACGGCTGTAGAATGGTTCCAGCAGCTTATATAGCTGCTATATTAAGTATGTCGGCTATAAGACTCAAAATGGCGGCTGTAATATGGTTTTAGTAGCTTTAATAGCTGTTATATAAAGGATGTCGGCTATAAGACTCAAAATGGCGGCTATAGTATGGTTGCAGCAGCTTTTATAGCTGTTATATAAAGGATGTCGGCTATAAGACTCAGAATAGCGGCTGTATTATGAATCTAGCAGCTTGTGTAACTGTTATATAAAGGATGGCCGCTATAAGACTTAAAATGGCGGCAGTAGAACGGTATCAGCAGCTTCTATATCTGTTATCTTAAGGATGGCGGCTATAAGACTCAAAATGGCGGCAGTAGAACGGTTTCAGCAGCTTGTATAGCTGCTATCTAAAGAATGGCAGATATAAGACTTAAAATAGCGGCTGTATTTTGGTTCTAGCAGCTTGTGCAGCTTTTATATAAAGGATGGCCGCTATAAGACTCAAAAAGGCGGCTATATTATGGTTGCAGCAGCTTGTATAGCTGTTATATAAAGGATGTCGGCTATAAAACTCAGAATAGCGGCTGTTCTAGCAGTTTGTGTAACTGTTATATAAAGGATGTCGGCTATAAGACCCAAAATGGCGGCAGTAGAACGGTTTCAGCAGCTTTTATAGGTGTTATCTAAAGGATGGCCGCTATAAGACTTAAACTGGCGGCAGTAAAACGGTTCCAGCAGCTTCTATAGCTGTTATCTAAAGGATGGCGGCTATAAGACTCCAAATGGCGGCTGTAGAACGGTTTCAGCAGCTTGTATAGCTGTTATCTAAAGGATGGCGGCTATAAGACTCAAAATGGCGGCAGTAGAACGGTTTCAGCAGCTTGTATGGCTGTTATTTAAAGGATGGCCGCTATAAGACTTAAAATGGCAGCAGTAGAACGGTTTCAGCAGCTTCTATAGCTGTTATCTAAAGGATGGCGGCTATAAAACTTAAAATGGCGGCAGTAGAACAATTCCAGCAGCTTGTATATGTATTATATAAAGGATGGCGGCTATAAGACTCAAAATGGCGGCCGTATTATGGTTCCAGCAGCTTGTATAACTATTATCTAAAGGATGGCAGCTATAAGACTCAAAATGGCGGTTTTATTAAGCTCCCTGCAGCTTCTATACTCGTTATATGTGGTATGGCGGCTATAAGACTTAAAATGGCGGCAGTAGAACAGTTCCAGCAGCTTCTATAACTGTAATATTAAGGATGGCGGCTATATGACTCAAAATGGCGGCGGTAGAACGGTTTTAGCAGCGTGCATAGCTGTTATCTAAAGGATGGCGGCAGTAGAGCAATTCCAGCAGCTTGTATATGTATTATATAAAGGATGGCGGCTATAATGCTCAAAATGGCGGCCGTATTTTGGTTCCAGCAGTTTGTATAACTAATTTATATAGGATGGCAGCTATAAGACTCAAAATGGCAGTTGTATTAAGCTTCCTGCAGCTTCAATACCCGTTATATGAGGTATGGCGGCTATAAGACTGCAAATGGCGGCTGTAGAATGGTTCCAGCAGCTTATATAGCCGTTATATAAAGTATGTCGGCTACGAGACTCAAAATGGCGGCTGTATTATGGTTTCAACAGCTTTAATAGCTATTATATAAAGGATGTCGGCTATAAGACTTAAGATGGCGGCTATAGTATGGTTGCAGCAGCTTGTATAGCTGTTATATAAAGAATGTCGGCTATAAGACTCAGAATAGCGGCTGTATTATGTTTCCAGCAGCTTGTATAGCTGTTAGTTAAAGAATGTCTGCTATGAGACTCAAAATGGCAGCAGTAGAACGGATTCAGCAGTTTGTAGAGCTGTTATTTAAAGAACGGCGGCTATAAGACTCAAAATGGCAGCAGTAGAACGGATTCAGCAGTTTGTATAGCTGTTATCTAAAGGATGGCGGCTATAAGACTTAAAACTTCGGCTGTAGAATGGTTCCAGCAGCTTCTATAGCTTTTATATAAAAGATGGCCGCTATAAGACAAAATGGCGGCTGTATTTTGGTTCCAGCAGCTTCTATAGCTGTTATCTAAAGGATGGCGGCTATAAGACTTAAAATGGCGGCAGTAGAACGGGTCCAGCAGCTTGTACAACTATTATATAAAGGATGGCGGCTATAAGACTCAAAATGGCGGCTGTATTATGTTTGCAGCAGCTGGTATAATTATTGTATAAAAGATGGCGGCTACAAGACGCAAAATGGCGGCTGTATTATCGGTCCAGCAGCTTGTATAACTGTCTTTTAAAGGATGGCGGTTATAAGACTTAAAGTGGCGGCAGTAGAACGGTTCCAGCAGCTTGTTTAACTATTATATAAAGGATGGTGGCTAAAGGACTCAAAATGGCTGTACTATGTTTCCAGCTGCTTGTATAGCTGTTATTTAAAGAATGTCTGCTATGAGACTTAAAATGGCGACAATGAAATGGTTCCAGCTGCTTCCATAGCTGTTATTTAAAGATCGGCTGCTATAAGACTCAAAATGGCAGCAGTAGAACGGATTCAGCAGTTTGTATAGCTGTTATCTAAAGGATGGCAGCTATAAGACTTAAAACTTCGGCTGTAGAATGGTTCCAGCAGCTTCTATAGCTTTTATATAAAAGATGGCGACTATAAGACTTAAAATGGCGGTTGTATTAAGCTTCCTGCAGCTTCTATATCCGTTATATGAGGTATGGCGGCTATAAGACTGCAAATGACGGCTGTAGAATGGTTCCAGCAGTTTGTATAACTATTATATAAAGGATGGCAGCTGTAAGACTCAAAATGGCGGTTGTATTAAGCTTCCTGCAGCTTCTATATCCGTTATATGAGGTATGGCGGCTATAAGACTGCAAATGACGGCTGTAGAATGGTTCCAGCAGCTTATTTAGCTGTTATATAAAGTATGTCGGCTATAAGACTCAAAATGGCGGCTGTATTATGGTTTCAGCAGCTTTAATAGCTGTTATATAAAGGATGTCGGCTATAAGACTCAAAATGGCGGCAGTAAAACGTTTCCAGCAGCTTCTATAGCTGTTATCTAAAGAATGTCGGCTATAAGACTCAAAATGGCGGCAATAGAACGGTTTCAGCAGCTTGTATAGCTGTTATCTAAAGGATGGCGGCTATAAGACTTAAAATGGCGACAGTAAAATGGTTCCAGCAGCTTCTATAGCTGTTATCTAAAGGATGGCGGCTATAAGACTTAAAATGGCGGCAGTAGAACGGGTTCAGCAGCTTGTATAGCTGTTATCTAAAAGATGGCAACTATAAGACTCAAAAGGGCGGCAGTAGAACGGTTTCAGCAGCTTGTATAGCTGTTATCTAAAGGATGGCCGCTATAAGACTTAAAATGGCGGCAGTAGAACGGTTTCAGGAGCTTGTATAGCTGTTATCTAAAGAATGCGGGCTATAAGACTTAAATTGGCGGCATTAGAACAATTCCAGCAGCTTGTATATGTATTATATAAAGGATGGCGGCTATAAGACTCAAAATATAACTATTATATAAAGGCTGGTGGCTATAAGACTCAAAATGGCGGCTGTATTATGTTTCCAGCAGCTGGTATAATTATTATATAAAGGTCGGCGGCTACAAGACCCAAAATGGCGGCTTTATTATTGGTCCAGCAGCTTGAATCACTGTCTTATAAAGGATGGCGGCTATAAGACTTAAAATGGGGACAGTAGAACGGTTCCAGCAGCTTGTATAACAATTATATAAAGGATGGCGGCTATAAGACTCAAAATTGCGGCTTTACTATGTTTTCAGCAGATTGTATAGCTGTTATATAAAGGATGGCAGCTATAAAACTCAAAATGGCGGTTGTATTAAGCTTCCTGCAGCTTCTATATCCGTTATATGAGGTATTGCGGCTATAAGACTGCAAATGACGGCTGTAGAATGGTTCCAGCAGCTTATATAGCTGCTATATTAAGTATGTCGGCTGTAAGACTCAAAATGGCGGCTGTAATATGGTTTTAGTAGCTTTAATAGCTGTTATATAAAGGATGTCGGCTATAAGACTCAAAATGGCGGCTATAGTATGGTTGCAGCAGCTTTTATAGCTGTTATATAAAGGATGTCGGCTATAAGACTCAGAATAGCGGCTGTATTATGAATCTAGCAGCTTGTGTAACTGTTATATAAAGGATGGCCGCTATAAGACTTAAAATGGCGGCAGTAGAACGGTATCAGCAGCTTCTATATCTGTTATTTAAAGGATGGCGGCTATAAGACTCAAAATGGCGGCAGTAGAACGGTTTCAGCAGCTTGTATAGCTGCTATCTAAAGAATGGCAGATATAAGACTTAAAATAGCGGCTGTATTTTGGTTCTAGCAGCTTGTGCAGCTTTTATATAAAGGATGGCCGCTATAAGACTCAAAAAGGCGGCTATATTATGGTTGCAGCAGCTTGTATAGCTGTTATATAAAGGATGTCGGCTATAAAACTCAGAATAGCGGCTGTTCTAGCAGTTTGTGTAACTGTTATATAAAGGATGTCGGCTATAAGACCCAAAATGGCGGCAGTAGAACGGTTTCAGCAGCTTTTATAGGTGTTATCTAAAGGATGGCCGCTATAAGACTTAAACTGGCGGCAGTAAAATGGTTCCAGCAGCTTCTATAGCTGTTATCTAAAGGATGGCGGCTATAAGACTCCAAATGGCGGCTGTAGAACGGTTTCAGCAGCTTGTATAGCTGTTATCTAAAGGATGGCGGCTATAAGACTCAAAATGGCGGCAGTAGAACGGTTTCAGCAGCTTGTATGGCTGTTATTTAAAGGATGGCCGCTATAAGACTTAAAATGGCAGCAGTAGAACGGTTTCAGCAGCTTCTATAGCTGTTATCTAAAGGATGGCGGCTATAAAACTTAAAATGGCGGCAGTAGAACAATTCCAGCAGCTTGTATATGTATTATATAAAGGATGGCGGCAATAAGACTCAAAATGGCGGCCGTATTATGGTTCCAGCAGCTTGTATAACTATTATCTAAAGGATGGCAGCTATAAGACTCAAAATGGCTTTTTTATTAAGCTCCCTGCAGCTTCTATACCCGTTATATGTGGTATGGCGGCTATAAGACTTACAATGGCGGCAGTAGAACAGTTCCAGCAGCTTCTATAACTGTAATATTAAGGATGGCGGCTATAAGACTCAAAATGGCGGCGGTAGAACGGTTTTAGCAGCTTGCATAGCTGTTATCTAAACGATGGTGACTATAAGACTTAAAATGGCGGCAGTAGAACAATTCCAGCAGCTTGTATATGTATTATATAAAGGATGGCGGCTATAAGACTCAAAATGGCGGCCGTATTTTGTTTCCAGCAGTTTGTATAACTATTATATAAAGGATGGCAGCTATAAGACTCAAAATGGCGGTTGTATTAAGCTTTCTGCAGCTTCTATACCCGTTATATGAGGTATGGCGTCTATAAGACTGCAAATGGCGGCTGTATATAGCTGTTATATAAAGTATGTCGGCTATAAGACTCAAAATGGCGGCTATAGTATGGTTGCAGCAGCTTGTATAGCTGTTATATAAAGGATGTCGGCTATAAGACTCAGAATAGCGGCTGTATTATGTTTTCAGCAGCTTGTATAGCTGTTATTTAAAGAATGTCTGCTATGAGACTCAAAATGGCAGCAGTAGAACGGATTCAGCAGTTTGTATAGCTGTTATTTAAAGAACGGCGGCTATAAGACTCAAAATGGCAGCAGTAGAACGGAATCAGCAGTTTGTATAGCTGTTATCTAAAGGATGGCGGATATAAGACTTAAAACTTCGGCTGTAGAATGGTTCTATAGCTTTTATATAAAAGATGGCGGATATAAGATGAAAAATGGCGGCTGTATTTTGGTTCCAGCAGCTTCTATAGCTGTTATCTAAAGGATGGCGGCTATAAGACTCAAAATGGCGGCAGTAGAACGGTTTCAGCAGCTTTAATAGCTGTTATATAAAGGATGTCGGCTATAAGACTCAGAATAGCGGCTGTATTATGGTTCCAGAAGCTTGTGTAGCTGTTATATAAAGGATGACCGCTATAAGACTTAAAATGGCGGCAGTAGAACGGTTCCAGCAGCTTGTACAACTATTATATAAAGGATGGCGGCTATAAGACTCAAAATGGCGGCTGTATTATGTTTGCAGCAGCTGGTATATTTATTGTATAAAAGATGGCGGATATAAGATTCAAAATGGCGGCAGTAAAACGGTTCCAGCAGCTTCTATAGCTGTTATATAAAGGATGTCGGCTATAAGACTCAGAATAGCTGTATTATGGTTCTAGCAGCTTGTGTAGCTGTTATATAAAGGATGGCCGCTATAAGACTTAAAATGGCGGCAGTAGAACAGTTCCAGCAGCTACTATAACTGTAATATAAAGGATGGCGGCTATAAGACTCAAAATGGCGGCGGTAGAACGGTTCCAGCAGCTTATATAGCTGTTATATAAAGTATGTCGGCTATAAGACTCAAAATGGCGGCTGTATTATGGTTTCAGCAGCTTTAATAGCTGTTATTTAAAGGATGACGGCTTTAAGACTCAAAATGGCGGTTACAGTATGGTTGCAGCAGCTTGTATAGCTGTTATATAAAGGATGTCGGCTATAAGACTCAGAATAGCGGCTGTATTATGGTTCTAGCAGCTTGTGTAACTGTTATATAAAGGATGGCCGCTATAAGACTTAAAATGGCGGCAGTAGAACGGTTCCAGCAGCTTCTATATCTGTTATCTAAAGGATGGCGGCTATAAGACTCAAAATGGCGGCAGTAGAACGGTTTCAGCAGCTTGTATAGCTGCTATCTAAAGAATGGCAGATATAAGACTTAAAATGGCGGCACTAGAACGGTTTCAGCAGCTTGTATAGCTGTTATCTAAAGGATAGCGGCTATAAGACTCAAAATGGCGACTATATTATGTTTCCAGCAGCTTGTATAGTTGTTATTTAAAGGATGTCAGCTATAAGACTCAGAATAGCGGCTCTATTATGGTTCTAGCAGCTTCTATAACTGTAATATAAAGGATGGCGGCTATAAGACTCAAAATGGCGGCGGTAGAACGGTTTCAGCAGATGGTATAGCTGTTATCTAAACGATGGCAGCTATAAGACTTAAAACTTCGGCTGTAGAATGGTTCCAGCAGCTTCTATAGCTTTTATATAAAAGATGGCGACTATAAGACTTAAAATGGCGGTTGTATTAAGCTTCCTGCAGCTTCTATATCCGTTATATGAGGTATGGCGGCTATAAGACTGCAAATGACGGCTGTAGAATGGTTCCAGCAGTTTGTATAACTATTATATAAAGGATGGCAGCTGTAAGACTCAAAATGGCGGTTGTATTAAGCTTCCTGCAGCTTCTATATCCGTTATATGAGGTATGGCGGCTATAAGACTGCAAATGACGGCTGTAGAATGGTTCCAGCAGCTTATTTAGCTGTTATATAAAGTATGTCGGCTATAAGACTCAAAATGGCGGCTGTATTATGGTTTCAGCAGCTTTAATAGCTGTTATATAAAGGATGTCGGCTATAAGACTCAAAATGGCGGCAGTAAAACGTTTCCAGCAGCTTCTATAGCTGTTATCTAAAGAATGTCGGCTATAAGACTCAAAATGGCGGCAATAGAACGGTTTCAGCAGCTTTAATAGCTGTTATATAAAGGATGTCGGCTATAAGACTCAAAATGGCGGCAGTAAAACGTTTCCAGCAGCTTCTATAGCTGTTATCTAAAGAATGTCGGCTATAAGACTCAAAATGGCGGCAATAGAACGGTTTCAGCAGCTTGTATAGCTGTTATCTAAAGGATGGCAGCTATAAGACTTAAAACTTCGGCTGTAGAATGGTTCCAGCAGCTTCTATAGCTTTTATATAAAAGATGGCGACTATAAGACTTAAAATGGCGGTTGTATTAAGCTTCCTGCAGCTTCTATATCCGTTATATGAGGTATGGCGGCTATAAGACTGCAAATGACGGCTGTAGAATGGTTCCAGCAGTTTGTATAACTATTATATAAAGGATGGCAGCTGTAAGACTCAAAATGGCGGTTGTATTAAGCTTCCTGCAGCTTCTATATCCGTTATATGAGGTATGGCGGCTATAAGACTGCAAATGACGGCTGTAGAATGGTTCCAGCAGCTTATTTAGCTGTTATATAAAGTATGTCGGCTATAAGACTCAAAATGGCGGCTGTATTATGGTTTCAGCAGCTTTAATAGCTGTTATATAAAGGATGTCGGCTATAAGACTCAAAATGGCGGCAGTAAAACGTTTCCAGCAGCTTCTATAGCTGTTATCTAAAGAATGTCGGCTATAAGACTCAAAATGGCGGCAATAGAACGGTTTCAGCAGCTTGTATAGCTGTTATCTAAAGGATGGCGGCTATAAGACTTAAAATGGCGACAGTAAAATGGTTCCAGCAGCTTCTATAGCTGTTATCTAAAGGATGGCGGCTATAAGACTTAAAATGGCGGCAGTAGAACGGGTTCAGCAGCTTGTATAGCTGTTATCTAAAAGATGGCAACTATAAGACTCAAAAGGGCGGCAGTAGAACGGTTTCAGCAGCTTGTATAGCTGTTATCTAAAGGATGGCCGCTATAAGACTTAAAATGGCGGCAGTAGAACGGTTTCAGGAGCTTGTATAGCTGTTATCTAAAGAATGCGGGCTATAAGACTTAAATTGGCGGCATTAGAACAATTCCAGCAGCTTGTATATGTATTATATAAAGGATGGCGGCTATAAGACTCAAAATATAACTATTATATAAAGGCTGGTGGCTATAAGACTCAAAATGGCGGCTGTATTATGTTTCCAGCAGCTGGTATAATTATTATATAAAGGTCGGCGGCTACAAGACCCAAAATGGCGGCTTTATTATTGGTCCAGCAGCTTGAATCACTGTCTTATAAAGGATGGCGGCTATAAGACTTAAAATGGGGACAGTAGAACGGTTCCAGCAGCTTGTATAACAATTATATAAAGGATGGCGGCTATAAGACTCAAAATTGCGGCTTTACTATGTTTTCAGCAGATTGTATAGCTGTTATATAAAGGATGGCAGCTATAAAACTCAAAATGGCGGTTGTATTAAGCTTCCTGCAGCTTCTATATCCGTTATATGAGGTATTGCGGCTATAAGACTGCAAATGACGGCTGTAGAATGGTTCCAGCAGCTTATATAGCTGCTATATTAAGTATGTCGGCTGTAAGACTCAAAATGGCGGCTGTAATATGGTTTTAGTAGCTTTAATAGCTGTTATATAAAGGATGTCGGCTATAAGACTCAAAATGGCGGCTATAGTATGGTTGCAGCAGCTTTTATAGCTGTTATATAAAGGATGTCGGCTATAAGACTCAGAATAGCGGCTGTATTATGAATCTAGCAGCTTGTGTAACTGTTATATAAAGGATGGCCGCTATAAGACTTAAAATGGCGGCAGTAGAACGGTATCAGCAGCTTCTATATCTGTTATTTAAAGGATGGCGGCTATAAGACTCAAAATGGCGGCAGTAGAACGGTTTCAGCAGCTTGTATAGCTGCTATCTAAAGAATGGCAGATATAAGACTTAAAATAGCGGCTGTATTTTGGTTCTAGCAGCTTGTGCAGCTTTTATATAAAGGATGGCCGCTATAAGACTCAAAAAGGCGGCTATATTATGGTTGCAGCAGCTTGTATAGCTGTTATATAAAGGATGTCGGCTATAAAACTCAGAATAGCGGCTGTTCTAGCAGTTTGTGTAACTGTTATATAAAGGATGTCGGCTATAAGACCCAAAATGGCGGCAGTAGAACGGTTTCAGCAGCTTTTATAGGTGTTATCTAAAGGATGGCCGCTATAAGACTTAAACTGGCGGCAGTAAAATGGTTCCAGCAGCTTCTATAGCTGTTATCTAAAGGATGGCGGCTATAAGACTCCAAATGGCGGCTGTAGAACGGTTTCAGCAGCTTGTATAGCTGTTATCTAAAGGATGGCGGCTATAAGACTCAAAATGGCGGCAGTAGAACGGTTTCAGCAGCTTGTATGGCTGTTATTTAAAGGATGGCCGCTATAAGACTTAAAATGGCAGCAGTAGAACGGTTTCAGCAGCTTCTATAGCTGTTATCTAAAGGATGGCGGCTATAAAACTTAAAATGGCGGCAGTAGAACAATTCCAGCAGCTTGTATATGTATTATATAAAGGATGGCGGCAATAAGACTCAAAATGGCGGCCGTATTATGGTTCCAGCAGCTTGTATAACTATTATCTAAAGGATGGCAGCTATAAGACTCAAAATGGCTTTTTTATTAAGCTCCCTGCAGCTTCTATACCCGTTATATGTGGTATGGCGGCTATAAGACTTACAATGGCGGCAGTAGAACAGTTCCAGCAGCTTCTATAACTGTAATATTAAGGATGGCGGCTATAAGACTCAAAATGGCGGCGGTAGAACGGTTTTAGCAGCTTGCATAGCTGTTATCTAAACGATGGTGACTATAAGACTTAAAATGGCGGCAGTAGAACAATTCCAGCAGCTTGTATATGTATTATATAAAGGATGGCGGCTATAAGACTCAAAATGGCGGCCGTATTTTGTTTCCAGCAGTTTGTATAACTATTATATAAAGGATGGCAGCTATAAGACTCAAAATGGCGGTTGTATTAAGCTTTCTGCAGCTTCTATACCCGTTATATGAGGTATGGCGTCTATAAGACTGCAAATGGCGGCTGTATATAGCTGTTATATAAAGTATGTCGGCTATAAGACTCAAAATGGCGGCTATAGTATGGTTGCAGCAGCTTGTATAGCTGTTATATAAAGGATGTCGGCTATAAGACTCAGAATAGCGGCTGTATTATGTTTTCAGCAGCTTGTATAGCTGTTATTTAAAGAATGTCTGCTATGAGACTCAAAATGGCAGCAGTAGAACGGATTCAGCAGTTTGTATAGCTGTTATTTAAAGAACGGCGGCTATAAGACTCAAAATGGCAGCAGTAGAACGGAATCAGCAGTTTGTATAGCTGTTATCTAAAGGATGGCGGATATAAGACTTAAAACTTCGGCTGTAGAATGGTTCTATAGCTTTTATATAAAAGATGGCGGATATAAGATGAAAAATGGCGGCTGTATTTTGGTTCCAGCAGCTTCTATAGCTGTTATCTAAAGGATGGCGGCTATAAGACTCAAAATGGCGGCAGTAGAACGGTTTCAGCAGCTTTAATAGCTGTTATATAAAGGATGTCGGCTATAAGACTCAGAATAGCGGCTGTATTATGGTTCCAGAAGCTTGTGTAGCTGTTATATAAAGGATGACCGCTATAAGACTTAAAATGGCGGCAGTAGAACGGTTCCAGCAGCTTGTACAACTATTATATAAAGGATGGCGGCTATAAGACTCAAAATGGCGGCTGTATTATGTTTGCAGCAGCTGGTATATTTATTGTATAAAAGATGGCGGATATAAGATTCAAAATGGCGGCAGTAAAACGGTTCCAGCAGCTTCTATAGCTGTTATATAAAGGATGTCGGCTATAAGACTCAGAATAGCTGTATTATGGTTCTAGCAGCTTGTGTAGCTGTTATATAAAGGATGGCCGCTATAAGACTTAAAATGGCGGCAGTAGAACAGTTCCAGCAGCTACTATAACTGTAATATAAAGGATGGCGGCTATAAGACTCAAAATGGCGGCGGTAGAACGGTTCCAGCAGCTTATATAGCTGTTATATAAAGTATGTCGGCTATAAGACTCAAAATGGCGGCTGTATTATGGTTTCAGCAGCTTTAATAGCTGTTATTTAAAGGATGACGGCTTTAAGACTCAAAATGGCGGTTACAGTATGGTTGCAGCAGCTTGTATAGCTGTTATATAAAGGATGTCGGCTATAAGACTCAGAATAGCGGCTGTATTATGGTTCTAGCAGCTTGTGTAACTGTTATATAAAGGATGGCCGCTATAAGACTTAAAATGGCGGCAGTAGAACGGTTCCAGCAGCTTCTATATCTGTTATCTAAAGGATGGCGGCTATAAGACTCAAAATGGCGGCAGTAGAACGGTTTCAGCAGCTTGTATAGCTGCTATCTAAAGAATGGCAGATATAAGACTTAAAATGGCGGCACTAGAACGGTTTCAGCAGCTTGTATAGCTGTTATCTAAAGGATAGCGGCTATAAGACTCAAAATGGCGACTATATTATGTTTCCAGCAGCTTGTATAGTTGTTATTTAAAGGATGTCAGCTATAAGACTCAGAATAGCGGCTCTATTATGGTTCTAGCAGCTTCTATAACTGTAATATAAAGGATGGCGGCTATAAGACTCAAAATGGCGGCGGTAGAACGGTTTCAGCAGATGGTATAGCTGTTATCTAAACGATGGCGGCTATAAGACTTGAAATGGCGGCTGTAGAACAGTTCCAGCAGCTTCTATATCTGTAATATAAAGGATCGCGGCTATAAGACTCAAAATGGCGGCGGTAGAACGGTTTCAGCAGCTTGTATAGCTGTTATCTAAAGGATGGCGGCAGTAGAATGACTTCAGCAGCTTGTATAGCTGTTATCTAAAGGATGGCCGCTATAGGACTTAAAATGGCGGCAGTAAAACGATTCCAGCAGCTTCTATAGCTGTTATTTAAAGGATGTCGGCTATAAGACTCAAAATGGCGGCAGTAGAACGGTTTCAGCAGCTTGTATAGGTGTTATCTAAAGGATGGCCGCTATAAGAATTAAAATGGCGGCAGTAAAACGGTTCCAGCAGCTTCTATAGCTGTTATCTAAAGGATGGCGGCTATATGACTCAAATTGGCGGCAGTAGAACGGTTTCAGCAGCTTATCTAAAGGATGGCGGCTATAAGACTCAAAATGGCGGGAGTAGAACGGTTTCAGCAGCTTGTATAGCTGTTATTTAAAGGATGGCCGCTTAAGACTTAAAATGGCGGCAGTAGAACGGTTTCAGCAGCTTCTATAGCTGTTATCTAAAGGATGGCGGCAGTAGAGCAATTCCAGCAGCTTGTATATGTATTATATAAAGGATGGCGGCTATAATGCTCAAAATGGCGGCCGTATTTTGGTTCCAGCAGTTTGTATAACTAATTTATATAGGATGGCAGCTATAAGACTCAAAATGGCAGTTGTATTAAGCTTCCTGCAGCTTCTATACCCGTTATATGAGGTATGGCGGCTATAAGACTGCAAATGGCGGCTGTATTATGGTTTCAACAGCTTTAATAGCTATTATATAAAGGATGTCGGCTATAAGACTCAGAATGGCGACTATATTATGTTTCCAGCAGCTTGTATAGTTGTTATTTAAAGGATGTCAGCTATAAGACTCAGAATAGCGGCTCTATTATGGTTCTAGCAGCTTCTATAACTGTAATATAAAGGATGGCGGCTATAAGACTCAAAATGGCGGCGGTAGAACGGTTTCAGCAGATGGTATAGCTGTTATCTAAACGATGGCGGCTATAAGACTTGAAATGGCGGCTGTAGAACAGTTCCAGCAGCTTCTATATCTGTAATATAAAGGATCGCGGCTATAAGACTCAAAATGGCGGCGGTAGAACGGTTTCAGCAGCTTGTATAGCTGTTATCTAAAGGATGGCGGCAGTAGAATGACTTCAGCAGCTTGTATAGCTGTTATCTAAAGGATGGCCGCTATAGGACTTAAAATGGCGGCAGTAAAACGATTCCAGCAGCTTCTATAGCTGTTATTTAAAGGATGTCGGCTATAAGACTCAAAATGGCGGCAGTAGAACGGTTTCAGCAGCTTGTATAGGTGTTATCTAAAGGATGGCCGCTATAAGAATTAAAATGGCGGCAGTAAAACGGTTCCAGCAGCTTCTATAGCTGTTATCTAAAGGATGGCGGCTATATGACTCAAATTGGCGGCAGTAGAACGGTTTCAGCAGCTTATCTAAAGGATGGCGGCTATAAGACTCAAAATGGCGGGAGTAGAACGGTTTCAGCAGCTTCTATAGCTGTTATTTAAAGGATGGCGGCTATAAGACTCAAAATGGCGGCGGTAGAACGGTTTCAGCAGATGGTATAGCTGTTATCTAAACGATGGCGGCTATAAGACTTGAAATGGCGGCTGTAGAACAGTTCCAGCAGCTTCTATATCTGTAATATAAAGGATCGCGGCTATAAGACTTAAAATGGCGGCAGTAGAACGGTTTCAGCAGCTTCTATAGCTGTTATCTAAAGGATGGCGGCAGTAGAGCAATTCCAGCAGCTTGTATATGTATTATATAAAGGATGGCGGCTATAAGACTCAAAATGGCGGCTGTATTATGGTTTCAGCAGCTTTAATAGCTGTTATTTAAAGGATGACGGCATTAAGACCCAAAATGGCGGCTGTAGAATGGTTCCAGCAGCTTATATAGCCGTTATATAAAGTATGTCGGCTATGAGACTCAAAATGGCGGCTGTATTATGGTTTCAACAGCTTTAATAGCTATTATATAAAGGATGTCGGCTATAAGACTTAAGATGGCGGCTATAGTATGGTTGCAGCAGCTTGTATAGCTGTTATATAAAGAATGTCGGCTATAAGACTCAGAATAGCGGCTGTATTATGTTTCCAGCAGCTTGTATAGCTGTTAGTTAAAGAATGTCTGCTATGAGACGCAAAATGGCAGCAGTAGAACGGATTCAGCAGTTTGTATAGCTGTTATTTAAAGAACGGCGGCTATAAGAATCAAAATGGCAGCAGTAGAACGGATTCAGCAGTTTGTATAGCTGTTATCTAAAGGATGGCGGCTATAAGACTTAAAACTTCGGCTGTAGAATGGTTCCAGCAGCTTCTATAGCTTTTATATAAAAGATGGCCGCTATAAGACAAAATGGCGGCTGTATTTTGGTTCCAGCAGCTTCTATAGCTGTTATCTAAAGGATGGCGGCTATAAGACTTAAAATGGCGGCAGTAGAACGGGTCCAGCAGCTTGTACAACTATTATATAAAGGATGGCGGCTATAAGACTCAAAATGGCGGCTGTATTATGTTTGCAGCAGCTGGTATAATTATTGTATAAAAGATGGCGGCTACAAGACGCAAAATGGCGGCTGTATTATCGGTCCAGCAGCTTGTATAACTGTCTTTTAAAGGATGGCGGTTATAAGACTTAAAGTGGCGGCAGTAGAACGGTTCCAGCAGCTTGTTTAACTATTATATAAAGGATGGTGGCTAAAGGACTCAAAATGGCTGTACTATGTTTCCAGCTGCTTGTATAGCTGTTATTTAAAGAATGTCTGCTATGAGACTTAAAATGGCGACAATGAAATGGTTCCAGCTGCTTCCATAGCTGTTATTTAAAGATCGGCTGCTATAAGACTCAAAATGGCAGCAGTAGAACGGATTCAGCAGTTTGTATAGCTGTTGTCTAAAGGATGGCAGCTATAAGACTTAAAACTTCGGCTGTAGAATGGTTCCAGCAGCTTCTATAGCTTTTATATAAAAGATGGCGACTATAAGACTTAAAATGGCGGTTGTATTAAGCTTCCTGCAGCTTCTATATCCGTTATATGAGGTATGGCGGCTATAAGACTGCAAATGACGGCTGTAGAATGGTTCCAGCAGTTTGTATAACTATTATATAAAGGATGGCAGCTGTAAGACTCAAAATGGCGGTTGTATTAAGCTTCCTGCAGCTTCTATATCCGTTATATGAGGTATGGCGGCTATAAGACTGCAAATGACGGCTGTAGAATGGTTCCAGCAGCTTATTTAGCTGTTATATAAAGTATGTCGGCTATAAGACTCAAAATGGCGGCTGTATTATGGTTTCAGCAGCTTTAATAGCTGTTATATAAAGGATGTCGGCTATAAGACTCAAAATGGCGGCAGTAAAACGTTTCCAGCAGCTTCTATAGCTGTTATCTAAAGGATGTCGGCTATAAGACTCAAAATGGCGGCAACAGAACGGTTTCAGCAGCTTGTATAGCTGTTATCTAAAGGATGGCGGCTATAAGACTTAAAATGGCGACAGTAAAATGGTTCCAGCAGCTTCTATAGCTGTTATCTAATGAATGGCGGCTATAAGACTTAAAATGGCGGCAGTAGAACGGGTTCAGCAGCTTGTATAGCTGTTATCTAAAAGATGGCAACTATAAGACTCAAAAAGGGCGGCAGTAGAACGGTTTCAGCAGCTTGTATAGCTGTTATCTAAAGGATGGCCGCTATAAGACTTAAAATGGCGGCAGTAGAACGGTTTCAGGAGCTTGTATAGCTGTTATCTAAAGAATGAGGGCTATAAGACTTAAATTGGCGGCATTAGAACAATTCCAGCAGCTTGTATATGTATTATATAAAGGATGGCGGCTATAAGACTCAAAATATAACTATTATATAAAGGCTGGTGGCTATAAGACTCAAAATGGCGGCTGTATTATGTTTCCAGCAGCTGGTATAATTATTATATAAAGGTCGGCGGCTACAAGACCCAAAATGGCGGCTTTATTATTGGTCCAGCAGCTTGTATAACTGTCTTATAAAGGATGGCGGCTATAAGACTTAAAATGGGGACAGTAGAACGGTTCCAGCAGCTTGTATAACAATTATATAAAGGATGGCGGCTATAAGACTCAAAATTGCGGCTTTACTATGTTTTCAGCAGATTGTATAGCTGTTATATAAAGGATGGCAGCTATAAAACTCAAAATGGCGGTTGTATTAAGCTTCCTGCAGCTTCTATATCCGTTATATGAGGTATTGCGGCTATAAGACTGCAAATGACGGCTGTAGAATGGTTCCAGCAGCTTATATAGCTGCTATATTAAGTATGTCGGCTATAAGACTCAAAATGGCGGCTGTAATATGGTTTTAGTAGCTTTAATAGCTGTTATATAAAGGATGTCGGCTATAAGACTCAAAATGGCGGCTATAGTATGGTTGCAGCAGCTTTTATAGCTGTTATATAAAGGATGTCGGCTATAAGACTCAGAATAGCGGCTGTATTATGAATCTAGCAGCTTGTGTAACTGTTATATAAAGGATGGCCGCTATAAGACTTAAAATGGCGGCAGTAGAACGGTATCAGCAGCTTCTATATCTGTTATCTAAAGGATGGCGGCTATAAGACTCAAAATGGCGGCAGTAGAACGGTTTCAGCAGCTTGTATGGCTGTTATTTAAAGGATGGCCGCTATAAGACTTAAAATGGCAGCAGTAGAACGGTTTCAGCAGCTTCTATAGCTGTTATCTAAAGGATGGCGGCTATAAAACTTAAAATGGCGGCAGTAGAACAATTCCAGCAGCTTGTATATGTATTATATAAAGGATGGCGGCTATAAGACTCAAAATGGCGGCCGTATTATGGTTCCAGCAGCTTGTATAACTATTATCTAAAGGATGGCAGTTATAAGACTCAAAATGGCGGTTTTATTAAGCTCCCTGCAGCTTCTATAAGACTTAAAATGGCGGCAGTAGAACAGTTCCAGCAGCTTCTATAACTGTAATATTAAGGATGGCGGCTATAAGACTCAAAATGGCGGCGGTAGAACGGTTTTAGCAGCGTGCATAGCTGTTATCTAAAGGATGGCGGCAGTAGAGCAATTCCAGCAGCTTGTATATGTATTATATAAAGGATGGCGGCTATAATGCTCAAAATGGCGGCCGTATTTTGGTTCCAGCAGTTTGTATAACTAATTTATATAGGATGGCAGCTATAAGACTCAAAATGGCAGTTGTATTAAGCTTCCTGCAGCTTCTATACCCGTTATATGAGGTATGGCGGCTATAAGACTGCAAATGGCGGCTGTAGAATGGTTCCAGCAGCTTATATAGCCGTTATATAAAGTATGTCGGCTACGAGACTCAAAATGGCGGCTGTATTATGGTTTCAACAGCTTTAATAGCTATTATATAAAGGATGTCGGCTATAAGACTTAAGATGGCGGCTATAGTATGGTTGCAGCAGCTTGTATAGCTGTTATATAAAGAATGTCGGCTATAAGACTCAGAATAGCGGCTGTATTATGTTTCCAGCAGCTTGTATAGCTGTTAGTTAAAGAATGTCTGCTATGAGACGCAAAATGGCAGCAGTAGAACGGATTCAGCAGTTTGTATAGCTGTTATTTAAAGAACGGCGGCTATAAGACTCAAAATGGCAGCAGTAGAACGGATTCAGCAGTTTGTATAGCTGTTATCTAAAGGATGGCGGCTATAAGACTTAAAACTTCGGCTGTAGAATGGTTCCAGCAGCTTCTATAGCTTTTATATAAAAGATGGCCGCTATAAGACAAAATGGCGGCTGTATTTTGGTTCCAGCAGCTTCTATAGCTGTTATCTAAAGGATGGCGGCTATAAGACTTAAAATGGCGGCAGTAGAACGGGTCCAGCAGCTTGTACAACTATTATATAAAGGATGGCGGCTATAAGACTCAAAATGGCGGCTGTATTATGTTTGCAGCAGCTGGTATAATTATTGTATAAAAGATGGCGGCTACAAGACGCAAAATGGCGGCTGTATTATCGGTCCAGCAGCTTGTATAACTGTCTTTTAAAGGATGGCGGTTATAAGACTTAAAGTGGTGGCAGTAGAACGGTTCCAGCAGCTTGTTTAACTATTATATAAAGGATGGTGGCTAAAGGACTCAAAATGGCTGTACTATGTTTCCAGCTGCTTGTATAGCTGTTATTTAAAGAATGTCTGCTATGAGACTTAAAATGGCGACAATGAAATGGTTCCAGCTGCTTCCATAGCTGTTATTTAAAGATCGGCTGCTATAAGACTCAAAATGGCAGCAGTAGAACGGATTCAGCAGTTTGTATAGCTGTTATCTAAAGGATGGCAGCTATAAGACTTAAAACTTCGGCTGTAGAATGGTTCCAGCAGCTTCTATAGCTTTTATATAAAAGATGGCGACTATAAGACTTAAAATGGCGGTTGTATTAAGCTTCCTGCAGCTTCTATATCCGTTATATGAGGTATGGCGGCTATAAGACTGCAAATGACGGCTGTAGAATGGTTCCAGCAGTTTGTATAACTATTATATAAAGGATGGCAGCTGTAAGACTCAAAATGGCGGTTGTATTAAGCTTCCTGCAGCTTCTATATCCGTTATATGAGGTATGGCGGCTATAAGACTGCAAATGACGGCTGTAGAATGGTTCCAGCAGCTTATTTAGCTGTTATATAAAGTATGTCGGCTATAAGACTCAAAATGGCGGCTGTATTATGGTTTCAGCAGCTTTAATAGCTGTTATATAAAGGATGTCGGCTATAAGACTCAAAATGGCGGCAGTAAAACGTTTCCAGCAGCTTCTATAGCTGTTATCTAAAGGATGTCGGCTATAAGACTCAAAATGGCGGCAACAGAACGGTTTCAGCAGCTTGTATAGCTGTTATCTAAAGGATGGCGGCTATAAGACTTAAAATGGCGACAGTAAAATGGTTCCAGCAGCTTCTATAGCTGTTATCTAAAGGATGGCAGCTATAAGACTTAAAATGGCGGCAGTAGAACGGGTTCAGCAGCTTGTATAGCTGTTATCTAAAAGATGGCAACTATAAGACTCAAAAGGGCGGCAGTAGAACGGTTTCAGCAGCTTGTATAGCTGTTATCTAAAGGATGGCCGCTATAAGACTTAAAATGGCGGCAGTAGAACGGTTTCAGGAGCTTGTATAGCTGTTATCTAAAGAATGCGGGCTATAAGACTTAAATTGGCGGCATTAGAACAATTCCAGCAGCTTGTATATGTATTATATAAAGGATGGCGGCTATAAGACTCAAAATATAACTATTATATAAAGGCTGGTGGCTATAAGACTCAAAATGGCGGCTGTATTATGTTTCCAGCAGCTGGTATAATTATTATATAAAGGTCGGCGGCTACAAGACCCAAAATGGCGGCTTTATTATTGGTCCAGCAGCTTGTATCACTGTCTTATAAAGGATGGCGGCTATAAGACTTAAAATGGGGACAGTAGAACGGTTCCAGCAGCTTGTATAACAATTATATAAAGGATGGCGGCTATAAGACTCAAAATTGCGGCTTTACTATGTTTTCAGCAGATTGTATAGCTGTTATATAAAGGATGGCAGCTATAAAACTCAAAATGGCGGTTGTATTAAGCTTCCTGCAGCTTCTATATCCGTTATATGAGGTATTGCGGCTATAAGACTGCAAATGACGGCTGTAGAATGGTTCCAGCAGCTTATATAGCTGCTATATTAAGTATGTCGGCTGTAAGACTCAAAATGGCGGCTGTAATATGGTTTTAGTAGCTTTAATAGCTGTTATATAAAGGATGTCGGCTATAAGACTCAAAATGGCGGCTATAGTATGGTTGCAGCAGCTTTTATAGCTGTTATATAAAGGATGTCGGCTATAAGACTCAGAATAGCGGCTGTATTATGAATCTAGCAGCTTGTGTAACTGTTATATAAAGGATGGCCGCTATAAGACTTAAAATGGCGGCAGTAGAACGGTATCAGCAGCTTCTATATCTGTTATTTAAAGGATGGCGGCTATAAGACTCAAAATGGCGGCAGTAGAACGGTTTCAGCAGCTTGTATAGCTGCTATCTAAAGAATGGCAGATATAAGACTTAAAATAGCGGCTGTATTTTGGTTCTAGCAGCTTGTGCAGCTTTTATATAAAGGATGGCCGCTATAAGACTCAAAAAGGCGGCTATATTATGGTTGCAGCAGCTTGTATAGCTGTTATATAAAGGATGTCGGCTATAAAACTCAGAATAGCGGCTGTTCTAGCAGTTTGTGTAACTGTTATATAAAGGATGTCGGCTATAAGACCCAAAATGGCGGCAGTAGAACGGTTTCAGCAGCTTTTATAGGTGTTATCTAAAGGATGGCCGCTATAAGACTTAAACTGGCGGCAGTAAAATGGTTCCAGCAGCTTCTATAGCTGTTATCTAAAGGATGGCGGCTATAAGACTCCAAATGGCGGCTGTATAACGGTTTCAGCAGCTTGTATAGCTGTTATCTAAAGGATGGCGGCTATAAGACTCAAAATGGCGGCAGTAGAACGGTTTCAGCAGCTTGTATGGCTGTTATTTAAAGGATGGCCGCTATAAGACTTAAAATGGCAGCAGTAGAACGGTTTCAGCAGCTTCTATAGCTGTTATCTAAAGGATGGCGGCTATAAAACTTAAAATGGCGGCAGTAGAACAATTCCAGCAGCTTGTATATGTATTATATAAAGGATGGCGGCTATAAGACTCAAAATGGCGGCCGTATTTTGTTTCCAGCAGTTTGTATAACTATTATATAAAGGATGGCAGCTATAAGACTCAAAATGGCGGTTGTATTAAGCTTTCTGCAGCTTCTATACCCGTTATATGAGGTATGGCGTCTATAAGACTGCAAATGGCGGCTGTATATAGCTGTTATATAAAGTATGTCGGCTATAAGACTCAAAATGGCGGCTATAGTATGGTTGCAGCAGCTTGTATAGCTGTTATATAAAGGATGTCGGCTATAAGACTCAGAATAGCGGCTGTATTATGTTTTCAGCAGCTTGTATAGCTGTTATTTAAAGAATGTCTGCTATGAGACTCAAAATGGCAGCAGTAGAACGGATTCAGCAGTTTGTATAGCTGTTATTTAAAGAACGGCGGCTATAAGACTCAAAATGGCAGCAGTAGAACGGAGTCAGCAGTTTGTATAGCTGTTATCTAAAGGATGGCGGATATAAGACTTAAAACTTCGGCTGTAGAATGGTTCCAGCAGCTTCTATAGCTTTTATATAAAAGATGGCGGATATAAGATTAAAAATGGCGGCTGTATTTTGGTTCCAGCAGCTTCTATAGCTGTTATCTAAAGGATGGCGGCTATAAGACTCAAAATGGCGGCAGTAGAACGGTTTCAGCAGCTTTAATAGCTGTTATATAAAGGATGTCGGCTATAAGACTCAGAATAGCGGCTGTATTATGGTTCTAGAAGCTTGTGTAGCTGTTATATAAAGGATGACCGCTATAAGACTTAAAATGGCGGCAGTAGAACGGTTCCAGCAGCTTGTACAACTATTATATAAAGGATGGCGGCTATAAGACTCAAAATGGCGGCTGTATTATGTTTGCAGCAGCTGGTATATTTATTGTATAAAAGATGGCGGATATAAGATTCAAAATGGCGGCAGTAAAACGGTTCCAGCAGCTTCTATAGCTGTTATATAAAGGATGTCGGCTATAAGACTCAGAATAGCTGTATTATGGTTCTAGCAGCTTGTGTAGCTGTTATATAAAGGATGGCCGCTATAAGACTTAAAATGGCGGCAGTAGAACAGTTCCAGCAGCTACTATAACTGTAATATAAAGGATGGCGGCTATAAGACTCAAAATGGCGGCGGTAGAACGGTTCCAGCAGCTTATATAGCTGTTATATAAAGTATGTCGGCTATAAGACTCAAAATGGCGGCTGTATTATGGTTTCAGCAGCTTTAATAGCTGTTATTTAAAGGATGACGGCATTAAGACTCAAAATGGCGGTTACAGTATGGTTGCAGCAGCTTGTATAGCTGTTATATAAAGGATGTCGGCTATAAGACTCAGAATAGCGGCTGTATTATGGTTCTAGCAGCTTGTGTAACTGTTATATAAAGGATGGCCGCTATAAGACTTAAAATGGCGGCAGTAGAACGGTTCCAGCAGCTTCTATATCTGTTATCTAAAGGATGGCGGCTATAAGACTCAAAATGGCGGCAGTAGAACGGTTTCAGCAGCTTGTATAGCTGCTATCTAAAGAATGGCAGATATAAGACTTAAAATGGCGGCACTAGAACGGTTTCAGCAGCTTGTATAGCTGTTATCTAAAGGATGGCGGCTATAAGACTCAAAATGGCGACTATATTATGTTTCCAGCAGCTTGTATAGTTGTTATTTAAAGGATGTCAGCTATAAGACTCAGAATAGCGGCTCTATTATGGTTCTAGCAGCTTCTATAACTGTAATATAAAGGATGGCGGCTATAAGACTCAAAATGGCGGCGGTAGAACGGTTTCAGCAGATGGTATAGCTGTTATCTAAACGATGGCGGCTATAAGACTTGAAATGGCGGCTGTAGAACAATTCCAGCAGCTTGTATATTTATTATATAAAGGATGTCGGCTATAAGACTTAAAATGGCGGCAGTAGAACAATTCCAGCAGCTTGTATATGTATTATATAAAGGATGGCGGCTATAAGACTCAAAATGGCGGCCGTATTTTGGTTCCAGCAGTTTGTATAACTATTAGATAAAGGATGGCAGCTATAAGACTCAAAATGGCGGTTGTATTAAGCTTTCTGCAGCTTCTATACCCGTTATATGAGGTATGGCGGCTACAAGACTGCAAATGGCGGCTGTAGAATGGTTCCAGCAGCTCATATAGCTGTTATCGACAGGATGGCGGCTATAAGACTCAAAATAGCGGCTGTATTAAGGTTTCAGCACCTTTAATAGCTGTTATATAAAGGATGTCGGCTATAAGACTCAAAATGGCGGCTATAGTATGGTTGCAGCAGCTTGTATAGCTGTTATATAAAGGATGTCGGCTATAAGACTCAGAATAGCGGCTGTATTATGTTTCCAGCAGCTTGTATAGCTGTTATTTAAAGAATGTCTGCTATGAGACTCAAAATGGCAGCAGTAGAACGGATTCAGCAGTTTGTATAGCTGTTATTTAAAGAACGGCGGCTATAAGACTCAAAATGGCAGCAGTAGAACGGAATCAGCAGTTTGTACAGCTGTTATCTAAAGGATGGCGGCTATAAGACTTAAAACTTCGGCTGTAGAATGGTTCCAGCAACTTCTATAGCTTCTATATAAAAGATGGCGGCTATAAGACTTAAAATGGCGGCTGTATTTTGGTTCCAGCAGCTTCTATAGCTGTTATCTAAAGGATGGCGGCTATAAGACTCGAAATGGCGGCAGTAGAACGGTTTCAGCAGCTTTAATAGCTGTTATATAAAGGATGTCGGCTATAAGACTCAGAATAGTGGCTGTATTATGGTTCTAGAAGCTTGTGTAGCTGTTATATAAAGGATGACCGCTATAAGACTTAAAATGGCGGCAGTAGAACGGTTCCAGCAGCTTGTACAACTATTATATAAAGGATGGCGGCTATAAGACTCAAAATGGCGGCTGTATTATATTTGCAGCAGCTGGTGTAAATATTGTATAAAAGATGGCGGCTATAAGACGCAAAATGGCGGCTGTATTATCGGTCCAGCAGCTTGTATAACTGTCTTTTAAAGGATGGCGGCTGTAAGACTTAAAATGGCGGCAGTAGAACAATTCCAGCAGCTTGCATATGTATTATATAAAGGATGGCGGCTATAAGAATCAAAATGGCGGCCGTATTTTGGTTCCAGCAGTTTGTATAACTATTATATAAAGGATGGCAGCTATAAGAGTCAAAATGGCGGTTGTATTAAGCTTCCTACAGCTTCTATACCCGTTATATGAGGTATGGCGGCTATAAGACTGCAAATGGCGGCTGTAGAATGGTTCCAGCAGGTTATATAGCTGTTATATAAAGTGTGTCGCCTATAAGACTCAAAATGGCGGCTGTATTATGGTTTCAGCAGCTTTAATAGCTATTATATAAAGGATGTCGGCTATAAGACTCAAAATGGCGGCTATAGTATGGTTGCAGCAGCTTGTATAACTGTTATATAAAGGATGTCGGCTATAAGACTCAGAATAGCGGCTGTATTATGTTTCCAGCAGCTTGTATAACTGTTATTTGAAGAATGTCTGCTATGAGACTCAAAAGGGCAGCAGTAGAACGGATTTAGCAATTTGTATAGCTGTTATTTAAAGAACGGCGGCTATAAGACTCAAAATGGCAGCAGTAGAACGGATTCAGCAGCTTGTATAGCTGCTATCTAAAGAATGGCAGATATAAGACTTAAAATGGCGGCACTAGAACGGTTTCAGCAGCTTGTATAGCTGTTATCTATAAGACTCAAAATGGCGACTATATTATGTTTCCAGCAGCTTGTATAGTTGTTATTTAAAGGATGTCAGCTATAAGACTCAGAATAGCGGCTGTATTATGGTTATAGCAGCTTCTATAACTGTTATATAAAGGATGGCGGCTATAAGACTCAAAATCACGGCGGTAGAACGGTTTCAGCAGCTTGTATAGCTGTTATCTAAACGATGGCGGCTATAAGACTTGAAATGGCGGCAGTAGAACAATTCCAGCAGCTTGTATATTTATTATATAAAGGATGTCGGCTATAAGACTTAAAATGGCGGCAGTAGAACAATTCCAGCAGCTTGTATATGTATTATATAAAGGATGGCGGCTATAAGACTCAAAATGGCGGCCGTATTTTGGTTCCAGCAGTTTGTATAACTATTATATAAAGGATGGCAGCTATAAGAGTCAAAATGGCGGTTGTATTAAGCTTCCTGCAGCTTCTATACCCGTTATATGAGGTATGGCGGCTATAAGACTGCAAATGGCGGCTGTATAATGGTTCCAGCAGCTTATATAGCTGTTATATAAAGGATGTCGGCTATAAGACTCAAAATGGCGGCTATAGTATGGTTGCAGCAGCTTGTATAGCTGTTATATAAAGAATGTCTGCTATGAGACTCAAAATGGCAGCAGTAGAACGGATTTAGCAGTTTGTATAGCTGTTATTTAAAGAACGGCGGCTATAAGACTCAAAATGGCAGCAGTAGAACGGTTTCAGCAGATTTAATAGCTGTTATATAAAGAATGTCGGCTATAAGACTCAGAATAGCGGCTGTATTATGGTTCTAGAAGCTTGTGTAGCTGTTATATAAAGGATGACCGCTATAAGACTGAAAATGGCGGCAGTAGAACGGTTCCAGCAGCTTGTGCAACTATTATATAAAGGATGGCGGCTATAAGACTCAAAATGGCGGCTGTATTTTGGTTCCAGCAGCTTCTATAGCTGTTATCTAAAGAATGGCGGCTATAAGACATAAAACTTCGGCTGTAGAATGGTTCCAGCAGCTTCTATAGCTTTTATATAAAAGATGGCGGCTGTAAGACTTAAAATGGCGGCTGTATTTTGGTTCCAGCAGCTTCTATAGCTGTTATCTAAAGAATGGCGGCTATAAGACTCAAAATGGCGGCAGTAGAACGGTTTCAGCAGATTTAATAGCTGTTATATAAAGAATGTCGGCTATAAGACTCAGAATAGCGGCTGTATTATGGTTCTAGAAGCTTGTGTAGCTGTTATATAAAGGATGACCGCTATAAGACTGAAAATGGCGGCAGTAGAACGGTTCCAGCAGCTTGTGCAACTATTATATAAAGGATGGCGGCTATAGGACTCAAAATGGCTGTACTATGTTTCCAGTAGCTTGTATAGCTGTTATTTAAAGAATGTCTGCTATGAGACTTAAAATGGCGACAATGAAATGGTTCCAGCTGCTTCTATAGCTGTTATATAAAGTATGTCAGCTAGAAGACTCAAAATGGCGGTTGTATTATGGTTTCAGCAGCTTTAATAGCTGTTATATAAAAGATATCGGCTATAAGACTGAAAATGGCTGCAGTAAAACGGTTCCAGCAGCTTCTATAGCTGTTATATAGGGATGTCGGCTATAAGACTCAGAATAGCGGCTGTATTATGGTTCTAGCAGCTTGTGTAACTGTTATATAAAGGATAGCCGCTATAAGACTTAAAGTGGCGGCAGTAGAACGGTTCCAGCAGCTTCTATATCTGTTATCTAAAGGATGGCGGCTATAAGACTCAAAATGGCGGCAGTAGAACGGTTTCAGCAGCTTGTATAGCTGTTATCTAAAGAATGGCAGATATAAGACTTAAAATGGCGGGACTAGAACGGTTTCAGCAGCTTGTATAGCTGTTATCTAAAGGATGGCGGCTATAAGACTCAAAATGGCGACTATATTATGTTTCCAGCAGCTTGTATAGTTATTATTTAAAGCATGTCAGCTATAAGATTGAGAATAGCGGCTGTATTATGGTTCTAGCAGCTTGTGTAGCTGTTATATAAAGGATGGCCGCTATAAGACTCAAAAAGGCGGCTATATTATGGTTGCAGCAGCTTGTATAGCTGTTATATAAAGAATGTCGGCTATAAGACTCAGAATAGCGGCTGTATTATGGTTCTAGCAGTTTGTGTAGCTGTTATATAAAGGATGACCGCTATAAGACTCAAAATGGCGGCTATATTATGGTTGCAGCAGCTTGTATAGCTGTTATATAAAGGATGTCGGCTATAAGACTCAGAATAGCTGTATTATGGTTCTAGCAGCTTGTGTAGCTGTTATATAAAGGATGGCCGCTATAAGACTTAAAATGGCGGCTGTAGAACATTTTCAGCAGCTTCTATAACTGTAATATAAAGGATGGCGGCTATAAGAGTCAAAATGGCGGCGGTAGAACGGTTTCGGCAGCTTGTATAGCTGTTATCTAAAGGATGGCGGCTATAAGACTCAAAGTGGTGGCAGTAGAACGACTTCAGCAGCTTGTATAGCTGTTATCTAAAGGATGGGCCCTATAGGACTTAAAATGGTGGCAGTAAAACGGTTCCAGCAGCTTCTATAGCTGTTATCTAAAGGATGTCGGCTACAAGACTCAAAATGGCGGCAGTAGAACGGTTTCAGCAGCTTGTACAGCTGTTATCTAAAGGATGGCCGCTACAAGACTTAAAATGGCGGCAGTAGAACGGTTTCAGCAGCTTGTATAGCTGTTATCTAAAGGATGGCGGCTATAAAACTTAAAATGGCGGCATTAGAACAATTCCAGCAGCTTGTATATGTATTATATAAAGGATAACGGATATAAGACTCAAAATATAACTATTATATAAAGGATGGTGGCTATAAGACTCAAAATGGCGGCTGTATTATGTTTCCAGCAGCTGGTATAATTATTATCTAAAGGATGGCGGCTACAAGAAGCAAAATGGCGGCTTTATTATTGGTCCAGCAGCTTGTATAACTGTCTTATAAAGGATGGCGGCTATAAGACTTAAAATGGGGGCAGTAGAACGGTTCCAGCAGCTTGTATAACAATTATATAAAGGATGGCGGCTATAAGACTCAAAATTGCGGCTTTACTATGTTTTCAGCAGCTTGTATAGCTGTTATTTAAAGAATGGCTGCTATGAGACTCAAAATGGCGACAATGAGACGGTTCCAGCTGCTTCTATAGCGGCTCTGAGACTCAAAATGGCAGCAGTAGAACGGATTCAGCAGTTTGTATAGCTGTTCTGTAAAGGATGGCGGCTATAAGACTTAAAACTTCGGCTGTAGAATGGTTCCAGCAGCTTCTATAACTTTTATATAAAAGATGGCGGCTATAAGACTCAAAATGTCGGCTGTATTTTGGTTCCAGCAGCTTGTATAGCTGCTATCTAAAGAATGGCAGATATAAGACTTAAAATGGCGGCACTAGAACGGTTTCAGCAGCTTGTATAGCTGTTATCTATAAGACTCAAAATGGCGACTATATTATGTTTCCAGCAGCTTGTATAGTTGTTATTTAAAGGATGTCAGCTATAAGACTCAGAATAGCGGCTGTATTATGGTTATAGCAGCTTCTATAACTGTTATATAAAGGATGGCGGCTATAAGACTCAAAATCACGGCGGTAGAACGGTTTCAGCAGCTTGTATAGCTGTTATCTAAACGATGGCGGCTATAAGACTTGAAATGGCGGCAGTAGAACAATTCCAGCAGCTTGTATATTTATTATATAAAGGATGTCGGCTATAAGACTTAAAATGGCGGCAGTAGAACAATTCCAGCAGCTTGTATATGTATTATATAAAGGATGGCGGCTATAAGACTCAAAATGGCGGCCGTATTTTGGTTCCAGCAGTTTGTATAACTATTATATAAAGGATGGCAGCTATAAGAGTCAAAATGGCGGTTGTATTAAGCTTCCTGCAGCTTCTATACCCGTTATATGAGGTATGGCGGCTATAAGACTGCAAATGGCGGCTGTATAATGGTTCCAGCAGCTTATATAGCTGTTATATAAAGGATGTCGGCTATAAGACTCAAAATGGCGGCTATAGTATGGTTGCAGCAGCTTGTATAGCTGTTATATAAAGAATGTCTGCTAAGAGACTCAAAATGGCAGCAGTAGAACGGATTTAGCAGTTTGTATAGCTGTTATTTAAAGAACGGCGGCTATAAGACTCAAAATGGCAGCAGTAGAACGGTTTCAGCAGATTTAATAGCTGTTATATAAAGAATGTCGGCTATAAGACTCAGAATAGCGGCTGTATTATGGTTCTAGAAGCTTGTGTAGCTGTTATATAAAGGATGACCGCTATAAGACTGAAAATGGCGGCAGTAGAACGGTTCCAGCAGCTTGTGCAACTATTATATAAAGGATGGCGGCTATAAGACTCAAAATGGCGGCTGTATTTTGGTTCCAGCAGCTTCTATAGCTGTTATCTAAAGAATGGCGGCTATAAGACATAAAACTTCGGCTGTAGAATGGTTCCAGCAGCTTCTATAGCTTTTATATAAAAGATGGCGGCTGTAAGACTTAAAATGGCGGCTGTATTTTGGTTCCAGCAGCTTCTATAGCTATTATCTAAAGAATGGCGGCTATAAGACTCAAAATGGCGGCAGTAGAACGGTTTCAGCAGATTTAATAGCTGTTATATAAAGAATGTCGGCTATAAGACTCAGAATAGCGGCTGTATTATGGTTCTAGAAGCTTGTGTAGCTGTTATATAAAGGATGACCGCTATAAGACTGAAAATGGCGGCAGTAGAACGGTTCCAGCAGCTTGTGCAACTATTATATAAAGGATGGCGGCTATAGGACTCAAAATGGCTGTACTATGTTTCCAGTAGCTTGTATAGCTGTTATTTAAAGAATGTCTGCTATGAGACTTAAAATGGCGACAATGAAATGGTTCCAGCTGCTTCTATAGCTGTTATATAAAGTATGTCAGCTATAAGACTCAAAATGGCGGCTGTATTATGGTTTCAGCAGCTTTAATAGCTGTTATATAAAAGATATCGGCTATAAGACTGAAAATGGCTGCAGTAAAACGGTTCCAGCAGCTTCTATAGCTGTTATATAGGGATGTCGGCTATAAGACTCAGAATAGCGGCTGTATTATGGTTCTAGCAGCTTGTGTAACTGTTATATAAAGGATAGCCGCTATAAGACTTAAAGTGGCGGCAGTAGAACGGTTCCAGCAGGTTCTATATCTGTTATCTAAAGGATGGCGGCTATAAGACTCAAAATGGCGGCAGTAGAACGGTTTCAGCAGCTTGTATAGCTGTTATCTAAAGAATGGCAGATATAAGACTTAAAATGGCGGGACTAGAACGGTTTCAGCAGCTTGTATAGCTGTTATCTAAAGGATGGCGGCTATAAGACTCAAAATGGCGACTATATTATGTTTCCAGCAGCTTGTATAGTTATTATTTAAAGCATGTCAGCTATAAGATTGAGAATAGCGGCTGTATTATGGTTCTAGCAGCTTGTGTAGCTGTTATATAAAGGATGGCCGCTATAAGACTCAAAAAGGCGGCTATATTATGGTTGCAGCAGCTTGTATAGCTGTTATATAAAGAATGTCGGCTATAAGACTCAGAATAGCGGCTGTATTATGGTTCTAGCAGTTTGTGTAGCTGTTATATAAAGGATGACCGCTATAAGACTCAAAATGGCGGCTATATTATGGTTGCAGCAGCTTGTATAGCTGTTATATAAAGGATGTCGGCTGTATTATGGTTCTAGCAGTTTGTGTAGCTGTTATATAAAGGATGACCGCTATAAGACTCAAAATGGCGGCTATATTATGGTTGCAGCAGCTTGTATAGCTGTTATATAAAGGATGTCGGCTATAAGACTCAGAGTAGCTGTATTATGGTTCTAGCAGCTTGTGTAGCTGTTATATAAAGGATGGCCGCTATAAGACTTAAAATGGCGGCTGTAGAACATTTTCAGCAGCTTCTATAACTGTAATATAAAGGATGGCGGCTATAAGACTCAAAATGGCGGCGGTAGAACGGTTTCGGCAGCTTGTATAGCTGTTATCTAAAGGATGGCGGCTATAAGACTCAAAGTGGTGGCAGTAGAACGACTTCAGCAGCTTGTATAGCTGTTATCTAAAGGATGGGCCCTATAGGACTTAAAATGGTGGCAGTAAAACGGTTCCAGCAGCTTCTATAGCTGTTATCTAAAGGATGTCGGCTACAAGACTCAAAATGGCGGCAGTAGAACGGTTTCAGCAGCTTGTACAGCTGTTATCTAAAGGATGGCCGCTACAAGACTTAAAATGGCGGCAGTAGAACGGTTTCAGCAGCTTGTATAGCTGTTATCTAAAGGATGGCGGCTATAAAACTTAAAATGGCGGCATTAGAACAATTCCAGCAGCTTGTATATGTATTATATAAAGGATAACGGATATAAGACTCAAAATATAACTATTATATAAAGGATGGTGGCTATAAGACTCAAAATGGCGGCTGTATTATGTTTCCAGCAGCTGGTATAATTATTATCTAAAGGATGGCGGCTACAAGAAGCAATATGGCGGCTTTATTATTGGTCCAGCAGCTTGTATAACTGTCTTATAAAGGATGGCGGCTATAAGACTTAAAATGGGGGCAGTAGAACGGTTCCAGCAGCTTGTATAACAATTATATAAAGGATGGCGGCTATAAGACTCAAAATTGCGGCTTTACTATGTTTTCAGCAGCTTGTATAGCTGTTATTTAAAGAATGGCTGCTATGAGACTCAAAATGGCGACAATGAGACGGTTCCAGCTGCTTCTATAGCGGCTCTGAGACTCAAAATGGCAGCAGTAGAACGGATTCAGCAGTTTGTATAGCTGTTCTGTAAAGGATGGCGGCTATAAGACTTAAAACTTCGGCTGTAGAATGGTTCCAGCAGCTTCTATAACTTTTATATAAAAGATGGCGGCTATAAGACTCAAAATGTCGGCTGTATTTTGGTTCCAGCAGTTTGTATAACTATTGTATAAAGGATGGCAGCTATAAGACTCAAAATGGCGGTTTAATTAAGCCTCCTGCAGCTTCTATATCCGTTATATGAGGTATGGCTACTACAAGACTTCAAATGGCGGCTGTAGAATGGTTCCAGCAGCTTATGTAGCTGTTATATAAAGTATGTCGGCTATAAGACTCAAAATGGCGGCTGTATTATGGTTTCAGCAGCTTTAATAGCTGTTATATAAAGGATGTCGGCTATAAGACTCAGAATAGCGGCTGTATTATGGTTCTAGCAGTTTGTGTAGCTGTTATATAAAGGATGGCCGCTATAAGACTCAAAATGGCGGCTATATTATGGTTGCAGCAGCTTGTATAGCTGTTATATAAAGGATGTCGGCTATAAGACTCAGAATAGCGGCTGTATTATGGTTCTAGCAGCTTGTGTAGCTGTTATATAAAGGATGGCCGCTATAAGACTTAAAATGGCGGCAGTAGAACAGTTCCAGCAGCTTCTATAACTGTAATATAAAGGATGGCGGCTATAAGACTCAAAATGGCGGCGGTAGAACGGTTTCAGCAGCTTGTAGATCTGTTATCTAAAGGATGGCGGCTATAAGACTCAAAATGGCGGCAGTAGAACGGTTTCAGCAGCTTGTATAGCTGTTATCTAAAGGATGGCCGCTATAGGACTTAAAATAGCAGCAGTAAAACGGTTCCAGCAGCTTCTATAGCTGTTATCTAAAGGATGTCGGCTATAAGTTTCAAAATGGCGGCAGTAGAACGGTTTCAGCAGCTTGTATAGCTGTTTTCTAAAGGATGGCCGCTATAAGACTTAAAATGGCGGCAGTAGAACAGTTCCAGTAGCTTCTATAACTGTAATATAAAGGATGGTGGCTATAAGACTCAAAATAGCGGCAGTAGAACGGTTTCAGCAGCTTGTATAGCTGTTATCTAAAGAATGGCAGATATAAGACTTAAAATGACGGCAGTAGAACGGTTTCAGCAGCTTGTATAGCGGTCATCTAAAGGATGGCGGCTATAAGACTCAAAATGTTTCCAGCAGCTTGTATAGTTGTTATTTAAAGGATGTCAGCTATAAGACTCAGAATAGCGGCTGTATTATGGTTCTAGCAGCTTGTATAGCTGTTATATAAAGGATGGCCGCTATAAGACTCAAAAAGGCGGCTATATTATGGTTGCAGCAGCTTGTATATCTGTTATATAAAGGATGTCGGCTATAAGACTCAGAATGGCGGCTGTATTATGGTTCTAGCAGTTTGTGTAGCTTTTATATAAAGGATGGCCGCTATAAGACACAAAATGGCGGCTATATTATGGTTGCAACAACTTGTATAGCTGTTATATAAAGGATGGCGTCTATAAGACTCAAAATGGCGGCAATAGACTGTATTATGTTTCCAGCAGCTGGTATAATTATTATATAAAGAATGGCGGCTACAAGATCCAAAATGGCGGCTGTATTATTGGTCCAGCATCTTGTAATACTGTCTTATAAAGGATGGAGGCTATAAGACTTAAAATGGCGGCAGTAGAACGGTTCCAGCAGCTTGTATAACTATTATATAAAGGATGGCGGCTATAAGAGTCAAAATGGCGGCAGTAGAACGGTTTCAGCAGCTTGTACAGCTGTTATCTAAAGGATGGCCGCTACAAGACTTAAAATGGCGGCAGTAGAACGGTTTCAGCAGCTTGTATAGCTGTTATATAAAAGATGTCGGCTATAAGACTCAGAATAGCGGCTGTTTTATGGTTCTAGCAGCTTGTGTAGCTGTTATGTAAAGGATAGCCGCTATAAGACTTAAAGTGGCGGCAGTAGAACGGTTCCAGCAGGTTTTATATCTGTTATCTAAAGGATGGCGGCTATAAGACTCAAAATGGCGGCAGTAGAACGGTTTCAGCAGCTTGTATAGCTGTTATCTAAAGAATGGCAGATATAAGACTTAAAATGGCGGGACTAGAACGGTTTCAGCAGCTTGTATAGCTGTTATCTAAAGGATGGCGGCTATAAGACTCAAAATGGCGACTATATTATGTTTCCAGCAGCTTGTATAGTTATTATTTAAAGCATGTCAGCTATAAGATTGAGAATAGCGGCTGTATTATGGTTCTAGCAGCTTGTGTAGCTGTTATATAAAGGATGGCCGCTATAAGACTCAAAAAGGCGGCTATATTATGGTTGCAGCAGCTTGTATAGCTGTTATATAAAGGATGTCGGCTATAAGACTCAGAGTAGCTGTATTATGGTTCTAGCAGCTTGTGTAGCTGTTATATAAAGGATGGCCGCTATAAGACTTAAAATGGCGGCTGTAGAACATTTTCAGCAGCTTCTATAACTGTAATATAAAGGATGGCGGCTATAAGACTCAAAATGGCGGCGGTAGAACGGTTTCGGCAGCTTGTATAGCTGTTATCTAAAGGATGGCGGCTATAAGACTCAAAGTGGTGGCAGTAGAACGACTTCAGCAGCTTGTATAGCTGTTATCTAAAGGATGGGCCCTATAGGACTTAAAATGGTGGCAGTAAAACGGTTCCAGCAGCTTCTATAGCTGTTATCTAAAGGATGTCGGCTACAAGACTCAAAATGGCGGCAGTAGAACGGTTTCAGCAGCTTGTACAGCTGTTATCTAAAGGATGGCCGCTACAAGACTTAAAATGGCGGCAGTAGAACGGTTTCAGCAGCTTGTATAGCTGTTATCTAAAGGATGGCGGCTATAAAACTTAAAATGGCGGCATTAGAACAATTCCAGCAGCTTGTATATGTATTATATAAAGGATAACGGATATAAGACTCAAAATATAACTATTATATAAAGGATGGTGGCTATAAGACTCAAAATGGCGGCTGTATTATGTTTCCAGCAGCTGGTATAATTATTATCTAAAGGATGGCGGCTACAAGAAGCAATATGGCGGCTTTATTATTGGTCCAGCAGCTTGTATAACTGTCTTATAAAGGATGGCGGCTATAAGACTTAAAATGGGGGCAGTAGAACGGTTCCAGCAGCTTGTATAACAATTATATAAAGGATGGCGGCTATAAGACTCAAAATTGCGGCTTTACTATGTTTTCAGCAGCTTGTATAGCTGTTATTTAAAGAATGGCTGCTATGAGACTCAAAATGGCGACAATGAGACGGTTCCAGCTGCTTCTATAGCGGCTCTGAGACTCAAAATGGCAGCAGTAGAACGGATTCAGCAGTTTGTATAGCTGTTCTGTAAAGGATGGCGGCTATAAGACTTAAAACTTCGGCTGTAGAATGGTTCCAGCAGCTTCTATAACTTTTATATAAAAAATGGCGGCTATAAGACTCAAAATGTCGGCTGTATTTTGGTTCCAGCAGTTTGTATAACTATTGTATAAAGGATGGCAGCTATAAGACTCAAAATGGCGGTTTTTTCAATTCAACCGCCGCCGCGTACAGACGTGTTTTTTAATGCACTCCGCAAAATTTAGTGTAAAAAATAAAAAGACCGCGTTTGCAAAAATTGTGTAGGGCTCTCAGTCGCCTCAGAGACGCCAATTTACAATCATATTGCTATTAGTTTGTTCTAATAGCAATAAATACTAAGTTGCAACAACAAAGTGAGCACCTTTTTGGAAAAGCCATGTCCACCAATTCGGGCCCAAGCTCTCTTGATCCCCACCAGCAACAGCTACAAGAACTACTTGTACAACAACAACGTGAGCGTCGTCTCTCGGTCCAACGCAACAACGCGTACTTTTCGGTGGTGTCGCCGACCCCACTGAATGCTACCGTAAGCAATAACACCGAAAGTGCAAGCCACTCAGCAACAGCAAGCCACAACAGCAATTTACCGTGGAGAGAGCAGTGTGCTTCTCCATCAATATCGATAACTGGGTCACCGATTGCACCGACCAGCACCGTCAGCTCGTTGACAGCAACTGCTGCAAAGTCTGCAGAAGTATTGACCTGCCTCAAACCGTCATCGACAAGTCGCCCAGAGTCAGCCACGACAAGAAACCCAACGCCTTCTGTCCAAACTGGAATGGATAGATATATTAAAATAACTAAGCGGAAGCTAAGCCCGCAAAAGAAAAAAATTGGCAATACGCCTAAAATAACCAAAACAAATGAACGAGCAGCACTTCTAAGCGGAAATCGTTTTAAAATTCTTGCCGATCAGCAAGACGATCAAGCCGGCGCTGTGGATAAAGTTAAATCGGCTAGACCACCCCCTCTATACATCCGTGGAGCCAACTGCAGCGCCCTGATTTCGAAGCTAGTAGAAACAGTAGGGGCAAATAACTTTGTTGTAACCCCTCTCAACAGGGGTAACATAAAAGAAATTAAATGTCAAACCCAAACTGAGGACAATTTCCGCATCATCGAAAAGTACCTCCGTAATGCTAACATAAACTTCTATACCTACCAACTAAAAAGCAGTAAAGGGCTCCAGGTTGTGTTAAAGGGGATCGAGCCATCGGTCCCACTTCAAGAAATAGCAGACGCATTGGCCGAAAAAGGGTTTGCGGTTAAGTCCGTTGTCAATATCATCAACAGGAATAAAGTCGCACAGCCGCTCTTTAAAATCGAGCTCCAACCAGATGCAAAGCGGTCGAAGCCAAATGAAGTGCATCCAATCTACAACCTTCAGCTCCTATTGCACAGAAGAATCACCGTAGAGGAGCCCCATAAGAGATACCAACCACCTCAGTGTAAGAACTGCCAGGAATACAACCACACCTCTAACAATTGCAATCTTAGGTCAGTGTGTGTTGGCTGCGGCGAACATCATAAAGATGGCATTTGCACCAAGGACAGAAACAACGTCGCACTAAGACTATGCAGTAACTGTGGAGGGAACCACACAGCCAACTACAGGGGATGTCCTGTCTTCAAGGATCTTAAATCGCACCTAAACGGGCGTAAACCCCCAGCTGGACCAAAAATCACCTTCAACGCCTCCAAAACTACACCGGAGGTATTCTTCGCCAAGGCTGTTAGATCATCTAACATGCCTGCTACAACCAATCCTAGTGTATCCTTCGCTAGTGTACTCCGAACTGGACAGACGGAGCCCGCGAAAGAGACCCCGTCACTCCACTATCTACAGAATCCGCAACCTAGCGCACCAGAGCTTGGCCAGCAAACTCCAAGTGGTTTAGAGGCCCTATTGATCTCACTTAATCAAAACATGACCACTTTTATGACGTTCATGCAAAACTGTATGCAGGAACTGATGCGGAATCAAAACCTGCTTATCCAGAAGCTTATCGAGAATAAATAATGGCTTCCCTACGTCTATGTCTTTGGAATGCTAATGGCGTCTCCAAGCACAAAAATGAACTGCAACTATTCCTAGACTCAAGTGAAATCGACGTCATGCTGATATCGGAAACACATTTAACATCAAAAAATAACTTTCAAATACCAAAATACACCTTCTACGCAACAAACCATCCAGACGGAAAAGCTCATGGCGGGACTGGTATCCTAATCAAAAACCGTATAAAACACTCGTTCCTCAACAGATTCGAAACACAGCACCTACAAGCAACTGCTATAACCGTCCAAACCAGCTGCGGCAACACTACGTTGGTTGCCCTGTACTGCCCACCACGCTTCTCAATCTCTGAAAAGGAATTCACCGGTTTCTTTAACACACTCGGAGAACGCTTCATTGCAGCAGGGGACTATAACGCCAAACATACGCACTGGGGATCTCGCCTGGTAAATCCTAAAGGCAAGCAGTTGTACAATACAATAGTCAACCCACTCAATAAGATGGATTGCGTCTCACCAGGTAGGCCCACTTATTGGCCCACAGATCCACAGAAAATGCCTGACTTGATTGATTTCGCAGTAACCAAGAGGATTCCGCGTAATCGGATCACTGCGGAAACACTGCTAGATTTAACCTCCGATCACTCTCCAGTGCTATTCACACTGTTAACAAGACCTCAAGTACTTGATCGCCCATATATGCTTACAAACAACAAAACAAATTGGCTTAAATTTAAAATGTACATGAGTGCCCACATTGACTGTTCGCCGAAACTGGATGCTGCAGAGGACATTGACATGTGCGTCTCTGCACTTGAGTCGATGCTGGGAGCTGCAGCAAGAGTATCTACGCCACATGCCTCTACTTACGCTAAACCTGCTGTCAGGCCTACGAACCGGCGGATAGAACAATTAGTAACGGAAAAACGACGTCTAAGAAGAGAATGGCAGATTACTCGATCACCAGCAGCAAAACTTCGCCTAAGGCATGCCAGCCGCAACCTCTCCAAGGAGTTAAGACAAGAGGAAATCTGGGCTCAAAGGAAATACATAGAAAAGCTCAGTCCATCCAGCACTAAACATCCTCTGTGGAAAGCCCACCCAACTTTAAGCGCGCCTACAGAGACAGTTTCACCAATAAGGGGCCCAACAGGTGGATGGGCCCGCAGCGACGAAGAGAGGGCATCCGTATTTGCCACACATCTTAAAATGGTTTTCCAGCCAAATCCAACATCAAACTCATTTGTACTTCCCCCTTCGAGCACATTAACGGATAGTGAGTACTCGGAACTCCAATCGGATGAGATCACTGCAGTTATTAAAAACCACATAAAGCCGAACAAAGCCCCTGGCCATGACCTAATCACACCAAAAATGATCCTAGAACTCCCTACTATCGCCATACAATACATCTGCAAAATGTTCAACGCTATAATAAGAATTGGCTACTTCCCAAGAGCATGGAAAAGGTCCACTATCATCATGATTCCTAAAGTGGGAAAGGACAAAACCCAACCATCATCCTATAGGCCAATTAGTTTGCTGCCATGTCTTTCGAAGCTTTTTGAAAAGGTCCTGCAGATTCGTCTAAACTCATTTCTGGCATCGGAGAACACAATCCCTTCTCACCAGTTCGGCTTCCGCGAAAAACATGGGACAATTGAACAAGTCAATCGTATAACATCCGAAATAAGAACAGCATTCGAACTAAAAAGAATACTGTACGGCTGTCTTTCTCGACGTTGCCCAGGCTTTCGACAGAGTCTGGCTGGAGGGTTTAATGTTCAAAATCCGGCAGAAACTCCCACAGTACACCCACAAACTCATGGAATCTTACCTTTACAATAGGAAATTCGCTGTAAGATGTAATGGCTCCGTCTCGGCTGACTTTGAAATCGAAGCTGGTGTACCGCAAGGCAGTGTACTCGGACCGTTGCTCTATCTGCTGTACACTGCAGACTTACCAACGAGTCTAGGACTTACAACGTCCACTTTTGCCGATGACACGGCAATCCTCAGCAGATCCAAATGCCCGATACAAGCCTCTGCAAAATTAGAGGAACACCTCAAGGTGGTAGAGGAATGGCTAGCAACCTGGCGTATCCGGGTCAACGAGCAGAAATGCAAACATGTTACATTTACGCTTAACAGAAGAAACTGTCCAGCTATAATGCTAAACAACGTACCAATTCCTCAAGCCGTGGATGTCACTTACCTTGGTATCCACCTAGACAGAAGACTAACTTGGCGCAAGCACATTGAGGCAAAAAAAGTCACAGCTTAAACTGAAAGCGAGTAGCTTACATTGGATCATCAATGCTCGGTCACCTCTACGTCTGGAGTATAAAGTCCTCCTATATAACTCCGTACTGAAACCCATCTGGACTTACGGTGCCGTACTATGGGGAAATGCAAGTACCAGCAATGTCGACATTATACAAAGGGCGCAGTCGAAGATTTTAAGATCAATCACTGGGGCTCCGTGGTACATACGGAACGACAACATTCAAAATGATCTAAATATACCTAGCGTAAAATCTGAAATAGGTAGTCAACAACTAAAGTATTCTGCGAAACTGGATGTACACCCTAATGTTCTTGCCAATTCCCTTACGCGAACTAACAATAGAACTCGTCTTAAAAGAAATGACAGACCAACCCAATAATAAATGATTAGGGCCGCCTGCAATATCCCCTGGATATATCTTAAGTACTAGATTAAGAAAAATATCTCAAACTTGTTGTTAGGCTCTAATTTAAGAGTAGATTCAACAAATATATATTAAACGTTAAAAAAAAAAAAAAAAATTAAGCCTCCTGCAGCTTCTATATCCGTTATATGAGGTATGGCTACTACAAGACTTCAAATGGCGGCTGTAGAATGGTTCCAGCAGCTTATGTAGCTGTTATATAAAGTATGTCGGCTATAAGACTCAAAATGGCGGCTGTATTATGGTTTCAGCAGCTTTAATAGCTGTTATATAAAGGATGTCGGCTATAAGACTCAGAATAGCGGCTGTATTATGGTTCTAGCAGTTTGTGTAGCTGTTATATAAAGGATGGCCGCTATAAGACTCAAAATGGCGGCTATATTATGGTTGCAGCAGCTTGTATAGCTGTTATATAAAGGATGTCGGCTATAAGACTCAGAATAGCGGCTGTATTATGGTTCTAGCAGCTTGTGTAGCTGTTATATAAAGGATGGCCGCTATAAGACTTAAAATGGCGGCAGTAGAACAGTTCCAGCAGCTTCTATAACTGTAATATAAAGGATGGCGGCTATAAGACTCAAAATGGCGGCGGTAGAACGGTTTCAGCAGCTTGTAGATCTGTTATCTAAAGGATGGCGGCTATAAGACTCAAAATGGCGGCAGTAGAACGGTTTCAGCAGCTTGTATAGCTGTTATCTAAAGGATGGCCGCTATAGGACTTAAAATAGCAGCAGTAAAACGGTTCCAGCAGCTTCTATAGCTGTTATCTAAAGGATGTCGGCTATAAGTTTCAAAATGGCGGCAGTAGAACGGTTTCAGCAGCTTGTATAGCTGTTTTCTAAAGGATGGCCGCTATAAGACTTAAAATGGCGGCAGTAGAACAGTTCCAGTAGCTTCTATAACTGTAATATAAAGGATGGTGGCTATAAGACTCAAAATAGCGGCAGTAGAACGGTTTCAGCAGCTTGTATAGCTGTTATCTAAAGAATGGCAGATATAAGACTTAAAATGACGGCAGTAGAACGGTTTCAGCAGCTTGTATAGCGGTCATCTAAAGGATGGCGGCTATAAGACTCAAAATGTTTCCAGCAGCTTGTATAGTTGTTATTTAAAGGATGTCAGCTATAAGACTCAGAATAGCGGCTGTATTATGGTTCTAGCAGCTTGTATAGCTGTTATATAAAGGATGGCCGCTATAAGACTCAAAAAGGCGGCTATATTATGGTTGCAGCAGCTTGTATATCTGTTATATAAAGGATGTCGGCTATAAGACTCAGAATGGCGGCTGTATTATGGTTCTAGCAGTTTGTGTAGCTTTTATATAAAGGATGGCCGCTATAAGACACAAAATGGCGGCTATATTATGGTTGCAACAACTTGTATATAAAGGATGGCGTCTATAAGACTCAAAATGGCGGCAATAGACTGTATTATGTTTCCAGCAGCTGGTATAATTATTATATAAAGAATGGCGGCTACAAGATCCAAAATGGCGGCTGTATTATTGGTCCAGCATCTTGTAATACTGTCTTATAAAGGATGGAGTCTATAAGACTTAAAATGGCGGCAGTAGAACGGTTCCAGCAGCTTGTATAACTATTATATAAAGGATGGCGGCTATAAGAGTCAAAATGGCGGCAGTAGAACGGTTTCAGCAGCTTGTACAGCTGTTATCTAAAGGATGGCCGCTATAAGACTTAAAATGGCGGCAGTAGAACGGTTTCAGCAGCTTGTATAGCTGTTATCTAAAGGATGGCGGCTATAAGATTTCAAATGGCGGCATTAGAACAATTCCAGCAGCTTCTATATGTATTATATAAAGGATGGCGGATATAAGACTCAAAATATAACTATTATATAAAGGATGGTGGCTATAAGACTCAAAATGGCGGCAGTAGAACGGTTTCAGCAGCTTGTACAGCTGTTATCTAAAGGATGGTGGCTATAAGACTTAAAATGGCGGCAGTAGAACGGTTTCAGCAGCTTTAATAGCTGTTATATAAAGGATGTCGGCTATAAGACTCAGAATAGCGGCTGTATTATGGTTCTAGAAGCTTGTGTAGCTGTTATATAAAGGATGACCGCTATAAGACTTAAAATGGCGGCAGTAGAACGGTTTCAGCAGCTTGTACAGCTGTTATCTAAAGGATGGTGGCTATAAGACTTAAAATGGCGGCAGTAGAACGGTTTCAGCAGCTTTAATAGCTGTTATATAAAGGATGTCGGCTATAAGACTCAGAATAGCGGCTGTATTATGGTTCTAGCAGTTTGTGTAGCTGTTATATAAAGGATGGCCGCTATAAGACTCAAAATGGCGGCTATATTATGGTTGCAGCAGCTTGTATAGCTGTTATATAAAGGATGTCGGCTATAAGACTCAGAATAGCGGCTGTATTATGGTTCTAGCAGCTTGTATAACTATTATATAAAGGATGGCGGCTATAATAGTCAAAATGGCGGCAGTAGAACGGTTTCAGCAGCTTGTACAGCTGTTATCTAAAGGATGGTGGCTATAAGACTTAAAATGGCGGCAGTAGAACGGTTTCAGCAGCTTTAATAGCTGTTATATAAAGGATGTCGGCTATAAGACTCAGAATAGCGGCTGTATTATGGTTTTAGAAGCTTGTGTAGCTGTTATATAAAGGATGACCGCTATAAGACTTAAAATGGCGGCAGTAGAACGGTTCCAGCAGCTTGTACAACTATTATATGAAGGATGGCGGCTATAAGACTCAAAAAGACGGCTGTATTATGTTTGCAGCAGCTGGTATAATTATTGTATAAAAGATGGCGGCAACAAGACGCAAAATGGGGGCTGTATTATCGGTCCAGCAGCTTGTATAACTGTCTTTTAAAGGATGGCGGCTATAAGACTTAAAATGGCGGCAGTAGAACGGTTTCAGCAGCTTGTATAACTATTATATAAAGGATGGCGGTTATAGGACTCAAAATATAACTATTATATAAAGGATGGCCGCTATAAAACTCAAAAAGGCTTGTATAGCTGTTATATAAAGGATGTCGGCTATAAGACTCAGAATAGCGGCTGTATTATGGTTCTAGCAGTTTGTGTAGCTGTTATATAAAGGATGGCCGCTATAAGACTCAAAATGGCGGCTATATTATGGTTGCAGCAACTTGTATAGCTGTTATATAAAGGATGGCGGCTATAAGACTCAAAATGGCGGCAATAGAACGGTTTCAGCAGCTTTAATAGCTGTTATCTAAAGGATGGCCGCTATAGGACTTAAAATGGCGGCAGTAGAACGGTTCCAGCAGCTTGTATAATTATTATATAAAGGATGGAGGCTATAAGACTCAAAATGGCGGCTGTATTATGTTTCCAGCAGCTGGTATAATTATTATATAAAGAATGGCGGCTACAAGATCCAAAATGGCGGCTGTATTATTGGTCCAGCATCTTGTATAACTGTCTTATAAAGGATGGAGGCTATGAGACTTAAAATGGCGGCAGTAGAACGGTTCCAGCAGCTTGTATAACTATTATATAAAGGATGGCGGCTATAAGAGTCAAAATGGCGGCAGTAGAACGGTTTCAGCAGCTTGTATAGCTGTTATCTAAAGGATGGCCGCTATAAGACTTAAAATGGCGGCAGTAGAACGGTTTCAGCAGCTTGTATAGCTGTTATCTAAAGGATGGCGGCTATAAGACTTAAAATGGCGGCATTAGAACAATTCCAGCAGCTTGTATATGTATTATATAAAGGATGGCGGATATAAGACTCAAAATATAACTATTATATAAAGGATGGAGGCTATAAGACTCAAAATGGCGGCTGTATTATGTTTCCAGCAGGTGGTATAATTATTATATAAAGGATGGCGGCTACAAGACCCAAAATGGCGGCTTTATTATTGGTCCAGCAGCTTGTATAACTGTCTTATAAAGGATGGCGGCTATAAGACTTAAATTGGGGGCAGTAGAACGGTTCCAGCAGCTTGTATAACAATTATTTAAAGGATGGCGGCTATAAGACTCAAAATAACTATTATATAAAGGATGGCGGCTATAAGAGTCAAAATGGCGGCAGTAGAACGGTTTCAGCAGCTTGTATAGCTGTTATCTAAAGGATGGCCGCTATAAGACTTAAAATGGCGGCAGTAGAACGGTTTCAGCAGCTTGTATAGCTGTTATCTAAAGGATGGCCGCTATAAGACTTAAAATGGCGGCATTAGAACAATTCCAGCAGCTTGTATATGTATTATATAAAGGATGGCGGATATAAGACTCAAAATATAACTATTATATAAAGGATGGTGGCTATAAGACTCAAAATGGCGGCTGTATTATGTTTCCAGCAGGTGGTATAATTATTATATAAAGGATGGCGGCTACAAGACCCAAAATGGCGGCTTTATTATTGGTCCAGCAGCTTGTATAACTGTCTTATAAAGGATGGCGGCTATAAGACTTAAAATGGGGGCAGTAGAACGGTTCCAGCAGCTTGTATAACAATTATATAAAGGATGGCGGCTATAAGACTCAAAATTGCGGCTTTACTATGTTTTCAGCAGCTTGTATAGCTGTTATTTAAAGAATGGCTGCTATGAGACTCAAAATGGCGACAATGAGACGGTTCCAGCTGCTTCTATAGCTGTTATTTAAAGAACGGCGGCTATAAGACTCAAAATGGCAGCAGTAGAACGGATTCAGCAGTTTGTATAGCTGTTATGTAAAGGATGGCGGCTATAAGACTTAAAACTTCGGCTGTAGAATGGTTCCAGCAGCTTCTATAACTTTTGTAAAAAAGATGGCGGCTATAAGACTCAAAATGTCGGCTGTATTTTGGTTCCAGCAGTTTGTATAACTATTATATAAAGGATGGCAGCTATAAGACTCAAAATGGCGGTTGTATTAAGCTTCCTGCAGCTTCTATATCCGTTATATGAGGTATGGCTACTACAAGACTTCAAATGGCGGCTGTAGAATAGTTCCAGCACCTGTAACCTTCGTATTCGGTTTTTCGTTGCGCGCCCTAATTTTTATATTATCGGTTCTCCTATCACAGCGACGATCAATCTATCGATAACCAAACGAAGGCGGTAGGTGAATTGCAGCAGATCGAGATCCTCTGGTTCCGTAGCTCTTGCGGGGTGGGGGGGTTGTTCGCTGAATCTCTACCTTTAAGTATAAAATTTAATTTTATTAGGATCTCTACTGAAACTAACTTTAAATGAAAATCAAATATCGGGCCGAAAATACTTACGAAAATAGTAAGTAATTCATGTTAATAAAAAAACGAAAGAAATGAAGGTGTATCCTTTGGATCACAAGCTAGCTGTTACTGAGGTCAAGATGTAGATGGACCTTATCAGTTCCATACCCTCCCAACCATGAATCTTTATTGGCATTTGTAAAGATTCCCAAAAAAAACTGATCGATATCAACTCATGTACCCATGTCACTAGGAAAATTAATTTTAAAGCTTAAGCAATCATATTCAATTTCATTATAATTTCAGATAGGAGCATTTCGAGTTGTACAGAATAAATTTTAAAGAAATATTTACTGACTAATTTTAAACCGCTGGTCTGGTTTGACTCAACATTTTGAGATTCCGAACTTTCAGTCTTGCAAAACGATGGAACTCAAAGTAAATTAAACTATTGAATAATAGGGACTAAAACTAGTAGTATACGAGAGAGCTTACAAGTTACGCATTATTAATTATGGTAGAAGATTATAGAATAAAAAAAATGTAGAAGGAATATCCAATGAATCAAGTTAACCTTTTCTTGTAATTATTCATCTTATTTTCAAGTTCTCTTTTATATTTTTTTTTTTTTGTTTTTTTTTTTTAAATTCTTTAAAGTTATTTTAAATTTTCAAGTCGCACAAATTCACTCATAGCTTTTGATTGCTCTTCAAGTCAAGCATTATTTACGAAAATTTTTTTTTTTTTATATTCAATTCGATTATTTGGTTGATCACAAAACGCTGAAACAGAAACTACATCAACAAAATCAGAGTATCAATTGACTACCGTCCTCCATAGTTCGCGAAAACTTGGTTAAAAGTAGCCGAATTGATACTGCTTAATACACTAGGCACTTACCCCATAGTTTACTCGCTGAAAGGCCTTCCATCGATGCACTGTGGGAAGGTGTTTGTATGAGGATTTCTCCTTCGCGCTTTATGACCACCATTAACTCCGTTCACTCACTTTGCTTTTACATTTACTATGTTTTACGTTACTCTCGACTCGAATTATTTAATATAACCTTAACGAGATTTTAATCGATTCAATATTTGACTTATTTACATTTTTTTTTTGTTTAACTTGATTAGGATTTGAAATTTAAAAATAAGATCAGAAATGAAAATATCGATATAACCAAAGATTTGGGCTACAGCTTTTTTTATTGAACACTTTTCTCCTCGGAATTAAAATGAAAATGAAGCCTAGCAGAAAAAAAAAAATGAAGCGCGTTGCCACCTCAAGAAAAACGATAGATCATTTATCGCTCTCCCCCTATTATGCGGTTATCGCTCGATCGATACCAATATTTTTATTTATTGATTAATCGCTATTGGCAAAGTGGCGCGTAAAGACGTTAAGTTTAAAAATTTGAAAGTTTAAACTAGCGCACGCCACACCACCCGATAATATGCAACGTTAGGCAGCATATTAGTGGGAATTAGTTCCGTATATCCTTAGCGTGAAATGTTCCTACTTCTCTACCTTGCATATTTTCTAACAAATAAAAGCAGTTTCCGAACTTCTTTTTGATTCGACATTTTATAAACTTAGGGGCTAATTTAGCATTGAAGTTCTGAGAGAATTTGCTTAACGCGAAGTTTCTGCGAAAAACTTCTTGGCCTTCTTTAATAGAGACAGACTTACTGCGAAGATTATACTGTGCTATATTTCGATCATATGCTTTCTTAATGTTTTCTCCTATATCCTGTCGCAAAAGGTTTAACTGGTCAGTCTGATTGAGCGGTGTTATAGGCTCCTGTAACAACTTTAATTCCTTTAAAAGTTTATAATCTGAACCATGAGTAACCATGTCCAGTCCGAACAAAGCTTTAAAGGGTGAGCAACCTAAAGATTGATGCAACGATGACCGCAATGCGCAAGATATACTCGTTAAATGTTGATCCCAAAGCGTTTGATCCTGATTTTTTAAATACGAACGGATCGCAGCTAACAGAGAACGATTAACACGCTCAGCTGCGTTGCTTTGCGGAGAATATAAAGCGGTATACTGATGTTTTATGCCTAGTTCAGTAAGAAAAGAATTGAACGAATTTGCCTTAAATTGAACACCATTATCACTAACGATTGTTTCCGGTACTCCAAAACAATGAAATATCTGTTTTAACAAAAATTCTTGTATATCCTCCGTGCGAAACTTTTTCAGAGGTTGTAACCAATGATACTTACTGAAATGGTCAAGAACAATTAATAAACCGACAAATCCATTTTTGCTACGAGGGTAAGGACCAAGTAAATCGATATACAGACGTTGAAAAGGTCTACAATTGGGAATATGCTGTCCCATAGGTGGTTTAAGCGTATAATTTGGTGCTTTGGACTCCTTACAAGTGTCACATTGACGAATATGGTCACGTACATCCTTTACCATACCAGGCCAAAAAAGAGTTCTACGTATCTTGTCAATAGTTTTCTGCATACCTGAATGTGAAGAGGTATGGCTATCGTGAGCTTGTTTTAGAACATCAACTCTGGGTTTATCCGGTACCCATAGTTTCCAAGAAAGATTCTCTTGATAAGAATCTCCATTGGCATGTTCGGTTCGAATATACAAATGTTTATTTACAATTTTGATATCTGGGAATTTGTCTGGATTTTCAGTGATTTTCTTCTTCAGATACACATAACTATCGTCCAAAAATGCTTCAGAGTCCAGATCTATAATCTATAATCTGAAGAAATGGGTCCCATTTCTATCGCCTCTATCGAAAGGTTGGGCAATCTTGATAACGCGTCAGGAATCAAGTGTTCTTTTCCTTTCCTATGCGACATATTAAACTAAAATTGTTGTAAGCGAAAAATCCATCGAGCTAATCTACCAGAAACATTTTGTTGACGCATTAGCCACAATAAACTAGAGTGATCAGTAACTACTTCAAATTCTTGCAATTCCAAATAACACCTAAATTTTTCTATAGCTAGTATAACGGCTAAACATTCGCGTTCCGTAACACTATAATTGCGTTGGGCACGACTTAACTTTTTAGACATGAAAGCAATAGGCTTCTCTTCCTCTGCGTCTGATAATTGGACGAGTACAGCGCCAATACCATAATCGCTAGCATCACAATGTAAGAAAAATTTCTTATTAAAGTCCGGGTTTTGTAGAATAGGGGCAGAAGTTAATAGATCCTTCAACTTATTCATAGAAGCTTGAGCTTCCGGAGTCCAAACAAAATTTCTTTTTGTTGACAACAGTTCCGTTATAGGATAAGTGACATCGGCAAAATTCGGTATAAAACGACGATACCAACCGCAAACACCAAGAAATCCTCTAGTTTGTTTCAAATTCCTAGGTGGTGGCCAATTTTTAATACATTCAATCTTTGACGGATCGGTGCAGATACCTTTCTGTCTATCACATATCCTAAATAACTAATGCTTGCGACACAAAACTGACTTTTCTCTATGTTAATGGACAGATTAGCTTTCCGAAATTGCTCCGCAATTCTTGCTAACACTGAAAGATGGGATGAGAAATCCTCTGAAATTATACACAGATCATCTAAATAGCAAAAAACACAATGGCGAAGGTCAGCAGGGACTACTTCATCCATTAGACGACTCATAGTAGATGTGGCATTACAAAGGCCGAAAGGCATAACTTTGAATTGATATAACGGTCTTCCTGGCACTGTAAATGCAGTAAGAGGTTTAGATGCTTCGGTTAATTCTATTTGCCAATAGGCATCCTTTAAATCGATTTTGGAAATAATATTTGCCTTGGGTAATCTTGAAAAAATACTGTCAATGCTGGGCAAAGGATAAGCATCCTTAATTGTGACTGCATTTAACTTGCGAGCGTCTAAGCACAGTCTCACTTTATTGGGCTTTATTACTGGTCGAATAGGAGAGCTCGAGGCGCTAACAGCTGGTTCGATAACTCCTAGTTGAATCATACGATCAATTTCCGTATATACTAATTTTTCAACAGCGGGACTAATAGCGTAAAAACGTTGTTTTACCGGTTTGGCTTCGCCAATCTCAATATGATGTTTTATTAAGGACGTACGTCCGAGATGATGACTTGCATTGGGAAACATTTGCTTGACGGCTTCAAGCTGTCTAATTTGAGAATACGAAAGAGAATAAGAACTAGGGTAAGTCTCTAACTTTTTTTCAGAACCAATCTCGATTGAACTAATTATAGATGGGGCAAGTTCGAAAATTCTCCAAAAATCATGACCTAATATTAATCTTTTCTTCAACGTGGGAATTACAAATAATTTTAACATTCTTTCCAATCTACCGTACCGTACTATTACTTCTAACATACCAATCACATTTTGGCCGTTTCCGTCCGCTGTGCGCACTTGACCTTTAGTTTTTACAAATTGGGGAAAATGTGAAAAATCTGTTTGTGCTAAATCCGAGCCTATACAACTAATGCTGGCACCGGTATCCAATAAACCTAATTCTGTGAACGTAAGAAATGAGACTTCTGCATAGCTCCTATTATCGTTGTCGTTTCTAAAAATTGTTGCAACAAAAAGTTTCCTGGTTTGTCTTGCGTGATCATAATATTTCCTTAGTCTCAACGTGCGTTTAGCCAAGGGTTGGTCAGATCTGAAAATTTTGTCTTTAACAGTAAGGTAATGTTGTAAACGCTCCGGATATGACAAAAATCTTAGTGGGAGTTTTTGAGACTTTCGTACGTTTACTTTGTGATTCACAATGTTGATACTTTGTTGAACGTTTTCCGAGTTTGATGTAACTATTGCGGGAGCATCTGACGTTGTCTGGATGCACCCTTCGGTCGGTTTTCCGCTAACCTTTTTATACAATCTTGACATTGAGGCTTGTAAACATTGTCCGTGCCGCAGTGGTGCGTTCCTCTAGACAGTTTTGCCATGTGTGACCGGCTTCGCGACAATTCCAACAAACGAATTTCCCTTGCACAGCGGCAACTTCATATTCCTCGTCTGGGTCTGGAACTATTTTATTATCTTCGGTTTCCCCTTTTTGAATTTCAAAAATTTGTCTGCGTCCATTCGCTTTGGCGTTAGAAATTACTTTTACTTGAGGGCTGAGCTCTTGTGTTAGATTTTCTTGCATCTGTACTAATCTACGAAGGTGACCTATTGATGCGATGGATTGATATAGTAACTTTTGTCGTATCTCTGGCAACAGGTTATTTTGTAAAATTTCCATCAGCTCCTCTTCCTCAAACTTTGTCAAACTTGTCAATCAAAGAAGCTACCTCATCGTAAAAACAAACAAAAGATTCTCCAGCTTTTTGCTTTCTCGCACGAATCATTTCTTTGCTCATAAAATCTGATCGATAGTCTTTATATTGCTGACGAATAGCTGAACAAAACTCGCTCCATACTATTCGCGGGACTTGCTTATGATATCTCCAATACCACTCGCGGGCTTTTCCTCCAAATAATATTTGAATATGTTTACACACCCCAATAAAATCACTATCAAGAGTTTCCTCCGCTGGGCTTTTACTCTATAAATAAATTCTTCTACTCCTAGACCTTCTGTAGATCCGTCAAAACGTAGATTCCATTTCTGCATTACATTTGCAATTTTTGCATTTTGAACAGTTGTAGGGCAGGGCGAACTTATCAAAGATCGGGTTTGGACCGTGTCTAATGGGACTTCTCGCTGGCCTAAATTCATGGGTAACGACGATACTACACGAGAAACTGTTTGTTCTATCATATTTTGTATGACCGTATAATCGATCTCTCGATTACCACGATTGGGTCTTGCTCTTCGCTGATTAGGCATGGTTCTAGGTAATTGCGGTTCTGGTTGATTACTACTGTGACTGGCATCTAAGCATGATGCTGGTGCTTCGCTAACTGATACAGCTGGTTCGTTGAGCTGTTCTGCTCTGTCTCTTGGGACTTGACTTAGCTGTTTTGTAAAATTACGAGTCCATGCTCGAGAAGTGCTGGGTGCCAATGACAAATGAACAGTTGCCTACTACGAGCTTTATACTAGACACATTTATCTCACTCTCACAAATTGGGCAATGCTTTTCCTTTTCTAGTAGAGCTTCCAAACAGGATTTATGAAAAATGTGTTTACAGGGAGTACAGAAACATGTTTGCGTGTTGTCCAAAACCAAGGAACAAATTTTGCATATGTTTTCTGCTGGAGTGTCCATATTTGGTGGACTATGTTGAACTAAAGACATTCCTTTTTTTTTTTTTTAAATTATTTTCCTAAAAGTGACATGACTGGGTACATGATTTGAAATCGTAACTAGCTAAATGAACCTAAAGAATATTGGTAACTTTACTATTTTTGTTTTGGGCTATTGCATCTACAAAATTGTTTCTTTTAGTCAGGCTTTGGCCTTTTCAATCTTCTGATCGGCAAGGCTATACTTTTTGTATTATCAGATATCCAGATATCAGAACATTAAATCATCCAAGTCTTGCTATCAAACAATATGTTCGTGTTCTCTTCGATTTATTTAGACGTTCAGCTGTCGTAACATGATCTAAAATCCAATCAGTACTGATATCGAAACATCCAATATACAATAATCTACATTGTTAAGAAAAATTTGAACGACTTTACTAACCGAGTGCTAAATTATCGAGGACCTTAACTAAACGAGCAATTTGTGATACAGAGTTTTGAAATTCTTGTTTACATTCATTCTTGCTTTTAACTTTGCGGCGGAATATTCCTAACAGAAACATCGGCTTCGCCAAGCAGACTTAAACCGTGCAGGTTCATTTATCCGCTTAAGTTAAACCATAATATAGTCTAACAAAATCGACGAAAAATTTGAAACCTCATGTTTTGATCTTAAGACTTTCCTGATATACTTGAACTCAACCTTTGTATCACTTGGGGTAGAACTACATACTTCTAATGTGGTCTGCTGTCAAAATAACCACATGCCGTAACTTAAATAAACTTCTTGTCTATATCTAATATTGTCAAGGAGTTGAGTATGCTTTCATCTTGCCCCACACGTTTGGGCGCCAAAAATTTTATGTAACCTTCGTATTCGGTTTTTCGTTGCGCGCCCTAATTTTTATATTATCGGTTCTCCTATCACAGCGACGATCAATCTATCGATAACCAAACGAAGGCGGTAGGTGAATTGCAGCAGATCGAGATCCTCTGGTTCCGTAGCTCTTGCGGGGTGGGGGGGTTGTTCGCTGAATCTCTACCTTTAAGTATAAAATTTAATTTTATTAGGATCTCTACTGAAACTAACTTTAAATGAAAATCAAATATCGGGCCGAAAATACTTACGAAAATAGTAAGTAATTCATGTTAATAAAAAAACGAAAGAAATGAAGGTGTATCCTTTGGATTACAAGCTAGCTGTTACTGAGGTCAAGATGTAGATGGACCTTATCAGTTCCATACCCTCCCAACCATGAATCTTTATTGGCATTTGTAAAGATTCCCAAAAAAAACTGATCGATATCAACTCATGTACCCATGTCACTAGGAAAATTAATTTTAAAGCTTAAGCAATCATATTCAATTTCATTATAATTTCAGATAGGAGCATTTCGAGTTGTACAGAATAAATTTTAAAGAAATATTTACTGACTAATTTTAAACCGCTGGTCTGGTTTGACTCAACATTTTGAGATTCCGAACTTTCAGTCTTGCAAAACGATGGAACTCAAAGTAAATTAAACTATTGAATAATAGGGACTAAAACTAGTAGTATACGAGAGAGCTTACAAGTTACGCATTATTAATTATGGTAGAAGATTATAGAATAAAAAAAATGTAGAAGGAATATCCAATGAATCAAGTTAACCTTTTCTTGTAATTATTCATCTTATTTTCAAGTTTTTTTTTATATTTTTTTTTTGTTTGTTTTTTTTTAAATTCTTTAAAGTTATTTTAAATTTTCAAGTCGCACAAATTCACTCATAGCTTTTGATTGCTCTTCAAGTCAAGCATTATTTACGAAAATTTTTTTTTTTTTATATTCAATTCGATTATTTGGTTGATCACAAAACGCTGAAACAGAAATTACATCAACAAAATCAGAGTATCAATTGACTACCGTCCTCCATAGTTCGCAAAAACTTGGTTAAAAGTAGCCGAATTGATACTGCTTAATACACTAGGCACTTACCCCATAGTTTACTCGCTGAAAGGCCTTCCATCGATGCACTGTGGGAAGGTGTTTGTATGAGGATTTCTCCTTCGCGCTTTATGACCACCATTAACTCCGTTCACTCACTTTGCTTTTACATTTACTATATTTTACGTTACTCTCGACTCGAATTATTTAATGTAACCTTAACGAGATTTTAATCGATTCAATATTTGTCTTATTTACATTTTTTTTTTTTTGTTTAACTTGATAAGGACTTGAAATTTAAAAATAAGATCAGAAATGAAAATATCGAGACTTAAAGATTTCGTTCAAAACGAGGTCAATTTCAAAAAAACAATTGTAGGAGCTTCGAGGTGGTCACATGGAATACGCTAAATCAGGGACCAGCAAGCAGTATCCAGAATTTGGAAAAAATCCAGTTCACCGAAGGTTAGGACACCTTTCGGGAAATGAGACACTTTGGCCGCACTGTAAGCCTTAACTTAGAAACGATGTGACACTGCCGGCGTTTAGTTGGCGGTGTCTTTTCAATGTCCTGAACGCCAATTCCAGAAGGCATCGACAACCGAAAATTCGAATACACGTGCTCCGGCACCAGAAATGGATATTTGTAAACTCGCCGGTTCCCAAAAAAAAAACTTCCCAAACGAAAGCTACCAGGAATATTGGCCGGAAAAAGTAAGGTTTCCAATCTAGGATTTGGAGTAAGATGCAGATGGCGGCGGGGCAAAAATTCGAATTAACCTACATACCTGCTATGATTTATAACCAAAGATTTGGGCTACAGCTTTTTTTATTGAATACTTTTCTCCTCGGAATTAAAATGAAAATGAAGCCTAGCAGAAAAAAAAATGAAGCGCGTTGCCACCTCAAGAAAAACGATAGATCATTTATCGCTATCCCCCTATTATGCGGTTATCGCTCGATCGATACCAATATTTTTATTTATTGATTAACGTTAAGTTTAAAACTTTGAAAGTTTAAACTAGCGCACGCTACACAGCTTATATAGCTGTTGTTCAATGAAAGACGCTAGTTTTTCTTGAAGTTATTAAATGTTTATTTATTTATATATATATATATAGGCACTAGCACATAAACCAGTGACTAAAGGTTGTCGCAACCAACACATAAATTGGGTGGACCTCGGAGTGAGATTACAAAGGTAGAGATGGGGGCCAAAGACACAGCGATGCGCACCCGATGTAGCTACAATTGGTATCTGATCTTACTAAGAATAATGCATTTCTTTTATAGTACAAAATAGCAAGCTCACCAGTGCATAGTTCGACATCGTGTTAGGTCAGCAAAGTACGTTTTTATTGATTAACTAGGTCTTTATTGTTTACTGCTGACCATACCAGATCTACTTATGACTGATGAGCCATCGATATCTATAATCGGGTTACATACTTAACATTGACATACATTTCTATTATAATTGGCTTAATGTTCTCTTATTTTATATAATCTAAACACCAACATACTCCCGGCCGTTGAACACCTGTTCAACGTTATCCAACGTTGACCGCAAAATTGCTGGGGGCTGGGCTTACTGCAGCAGGAGTCGGTATGGGATTGACGATCCTCACGGTTGTCTGCTCTGGACCATTGTGTCTTGGGGGTTGTGAGCATCTTTTTATTCCATATACCATCACAAGAACCAATGGTATTGTTAACGCTACGTAGGAGACTATAACATGGTGAGCCGGCTGGCTGGGGTCTTCTGGCAATTTCCAGTTTTGCTTAGTTTCCAGTTTTCCTTGAATGTTGCTTAGTTCGTCGTAGCTTAGCTGCATCTTTGTGAATTGTGTTGTTGTTGGCGCTACTTTTGTTGGGCCAATGCTGAAGTTGCCAAATCGGACATATGACAATTTCATTGTGTCTGTCGTCGTTATACGGTGACCTGTTATTTGTATAGCAGAACTCCTAGCTGTACACGTCGGGTCTAGAGTCAACAATCCAGTCTTCTTAATAGTGACACCTTGTATATTATCGTCACAGGTCACTGCGAGTTCAATTGGTCTAATGGTGGCAAAAATCCACTGATTTTTTTGATACATGTCGTACCACACGAATGATCTGTTTGTGTGTTGTATTTGGCAAGTTGATGATTTTGTGTTTTTTGAATAGCTGGAACTCACAGTTGCTATTAGCCGAAAACGTCGTTTGTTTATCAAAACAAATATATTGCTCGTTGTTGAGCTGATGGCATTGTTCCAAATCGGCTCTTGAGAGCCCAATGTATTGATTTTGTTCCTTGTTGACAGCAGTGATGGGAATTTTAATGTTCATGATTACAATCCCATGAGTTCCAATTGCTGGAATGGGCACCAGGTTATACAGTTGCACTGCCTGCGTTGCCACTAATGGAAATGTGACCTTAAATATCACATGATTGTTTGCGATTGTGCCTTGTGCCTTCATTAAGCCATATAATTGCAAGACGTCGTTATCTGGAACTGGCAAATCCAAACCAAACGGAAGATGTCTCTTCAGTTGGCTCAGATGTTCCCGAAGCTGGCCTGGTGATAGTAGTAACGGGCTTATTTTGCTATGATGGGCATCTGTAAATACTCGGGAAATTTCGGTTTGAATTCGTTGCAAATTCCCTGCAATAACTGTCATCTGAGTAGTTAACGTGATATACCATTGCAATGCCTTTACCGCATTGTCCTGGACCTTGGTCATGTCGTTCATTTGTTGTTCCATTAGTTTCATCTGATTTTCAATTGTGGCTTCATCTCGCTTAATGATATTTATCGTTGAATCAATTACAGATGTCTGATTTTGCAGCAAGTTCAATAAGTACTCTTCATTTGATTTAACTTTTCGTATGGTGCCTGACATCTCTGTTGCATATTTTGAGTCCAGCACACCAAATAAGCCGTTCGCAATGTTCCCAATTATATCTAAAGGCGATCGTCGTTGGCGTTCTATGTGAAGGAGATCATTTCCTGTCCGTAGCTCTGAGTTGACATGCTCGAAGTGCCTCTGCATTGCGGTGCATGCCTCTGGAACCTTCATTAACACGCATATTTCTCCAACCTTTACTACTCCATCTGAAAATGTCTTCAAGTCGGCCCAATATGGTTCGAGATCGTAGAATGCCACAATAGTCCAGTCAGATGTTGCCATCCTTCCTGTGCCAATACTTTCATAGTATATGCCTGGTTTGGGGTTGAATCGAGTTATATTAGTTCTTTGAGCAAATGCTATAGGCAATAACAACAGCATTAGGCAGATCGTCATTGCCAACGGTGGCAGACCGATCGATAAGCGTCTTTTTGGTTTTGGTTCTGCGTTGTCCTCGATACCAGAGTCCTTTTGGGGATTCGATTCTGTGTCATCTGCCTCGATTTTACGTTTTGTCGCTGTCTCTCTAAGCAAGGGGCCAATTTATGGATAGCCCGCTTGTAGGTGCCTCTGGCTGTTTTAACGTCTACCACGCGGACGTATCCATCCAGGCCTGGATATAATTTAACAATTCGTCCAATTGGCCATTGCAAAATTGGCACATTATCCTCCTTTAGAATTACCATCATGCCTTCTTTGACATTATTATATGGTTTTTTCCACTTGGATGTGCCCTGCAATTCTTGTAGGTACTCTTGAGACCATTGCGTCCAGAATGTATGCTTAAGCCGTTGCACTAATTCCCATTGCTCTGGAATCGATCGCTGTGTTATTGGCTCTGCATCTGGTTGGGCTACTAATGGTTCTCCAATCAATAGGTGGCCTGGGGTTAGAGCTGTTAAGTCGTTGGGATCGTCTGAGTTTGGCGTTAACGGACGAGAATTCAGCACTGCTTCAACATTGACAATGATAGTAGACAGTTGTTCGAACGTTAAGTTTGCTGTCGATACGTTTTTTAATAGTAAATGCTTAGCGGACTTTACCGCAGCTTCCCATAATCCTCCGAAATGTGGAGACCGTGGTGGTATGAACTTAAATTGCACTCCTTTTTGATTGCAAAATTCCTTGATACTACCTGCTGCCGTTTCTGAGTGTATTGTATCGGTCAGTTCCTTAAGTTGGTTGTTTGCTCCAACAAAGTTTGTTGCATTATCGCAATATAATGTCTGGCATCTTCCTCTGCGCCCAATAAAGCGCTGAAGCGCGCCCACAAATGAGGAGGGTGGACAGGTCTCCGACCAACTCCAAGTGTACTGCCTTGGTTGCAAAGCATACAAATACTGCAATGTAGGCTTTGTCGGGACGTTTTCCTCGAACCTTATGGTGGATCCAGAATGGTCCACAATAGTCTACTCCGGCATTGAGAAAGGGTCTATTCTGAGATACCCGATGCTCAGGTAAGTCGCCCATGACCTGTTTAAAGAACTGAGGCCGGTACTTGGTGCATACTACGCAGCCCTGGATCACATTCCGGACCATCGGTTTCACCTTAATGATATGGTACTGTTGCCGAGCTATTCCGCGTAGTGCCTCATGTCCACAATGAAGATTCTCTTCATGAAGTTTTCGTAGCATCATTTTTACCACCGGATCATTATACGGCAAGAGATATGGATTCCTTGTTTCCGTTGATACTGGTGCTTGTTGTAGCCTAGTTGCTACTCGTATGATTGAATCTTCATCCAGTATTAGTGGCAATGTTGCCACTGTGCTTTTGCGATCTAGCGGTTGATCAGGTCGTTTCTTTAAGTGCCGTAATTCATATGCAAATCCTGTTTCTTGAATTTGCTTAATGATCACTCTCCGTGCTTGGTCCAACTCTTCCACCTCTAACTGAGCCGTTGGTTTCCTGTTCTGCTTGTGACAAAACCGTAGCACATACGCCACTATTCGCTGTAGCCGGTAAAACGAATTTCTGTGATTTACCGTATATATCCATTCACTCTTGTTGTTTGCCGTGTCAGTCACCATGCTGAATACCTTGGTTTTCTTCTCAGCGGTATCCATCGTGTGCTCTGTAGGCTTAAATGGTGCTGGCCAGCCACGTTGTGGTCCATGCAAAAATAGTGGTCCATACAACCATAATGTATGTGTGCTAAGCTGAACTGCTGATATGCCTCGAGACAGAACATCAGCTGCGTTGAGCGCTGATGACACATGCCGCCATTGCCTTGGATGTGATACTGCGTGTATTTTTGTCAACCGATTAGCCACAAACGTGTGGAAATGTGATGTTCGTGAATTAATCCAAGAGAGTACCACTGTTGAGTCTGACCAGAGAAATGATTCCACACTTTCTGATCCGAATTGGAGATCCTGTCGAACTCTATCCGTGAGTTCAGCTCCAAGTACAGCTGCACATAGTTCCAGCCGGGGCAGTGTCTGTTTTTCCAGGGGAGCCACTCTTGACTTGGCGCACAACAATCTGACCGAAATTTGGCCATTTTTATAGGTTGATCGGACATAAACTGCCGCACCATACGCCTTTTCTGATGCATCAACAAATGTATGCAATTCCTTTGTAGTGGGGACCTTGCCATCAAAAATATGCCTTGGAATTTTCATCTGGTTTAGTGCCTGTACATCCTCTCGGTAAGCTTCCCATTGCTTCTCCAAATACGGCGGTAGGTCACCATCCATCTCAATTCGTTCGGTAGCAACATGTTGAAGAAACATTTTCGCTCTTACCACTACCGGAGCGAACAGTCCTAGAGGATCAAAGATTTGACCGACTTCAGATAGCACCACTCGTCTGGTTATTCCTTTTGTATGTCTTTGAGCCTTTCCACATAATTGGTCTTCTTTGGGTGCCCATATGATTCCCAATGTTTTGACACTTGTTTGTTCCAGTGTGTCACCGAGATTGATGTCAGCAATCGTATCTTCCCTTGGAATTTCCTTTAGAAGTTGACTGCTATTTGAACACCATTTTCGTAAGTTGAAACCCTTAGGTCTCAAGATTTCTAGAAGCTCTTGTCTTATTTGCAGGGCTTCTGGTAAACTGTCTGCTCCTGTGAGACAATCATCAACATAAAAGTCATTTTTTAATGCTGATGCTCCAGACGACAATTTCTCAATGTTTTTCAGTGCCAAATATTCCAGACACTTCGTCGCTAAATATGGGGCTGACGTGGTTCCATAAGTTACCGTTTTTAAACGATAAAACTTTAGTTCTTGACTTGGATCCTCTCTCCACACAATCATCTGATTGAATTGATCGGCAGGGTTTATCCAAACTTGACGATACATTTTTTCAATGTCTGCCGTGAACACATATTTGTGTGTCCTGAACCGCAGAAGAATTGAGAAGAGTTGACTCTGTACAACTGGTCCAGGATATAAAATGTCGTTCAGTGATTTTCCTGATGACGTTTTGCATGATGCATCAAATACCACTCTTAGCTTGGTGGTGGTACTTTCTGGTTTTAGTACACAATGATGCGGTATAAAGTAATGGTTCTTGGGAATTTGTTCTACCATTACTTGCTTCATATGTCCCAGCTGTTCATATTCTGACATAAATTTTACATACTCCTTTTTTATGTCAGGGTTCATTCGCCTCTCTAACGACATGAATCTTCTTATGGCTACTTCCCGAGATTCTCCAAGAGATGACGCCTCTTCAGCAAATGGAAGCTTTACAATTAGTCGATTGTCCGCCGCCGTGTGTAGGTTATCGAGGAAGAATTTTTCACAATACTCTTCCTCCGGACTCCTGTACTTTTTTATTGGCTCTAGTGTGTCTAGCTGCCAGAATCTTTCCAGTGATTCCTCTGGATTCGTCATGCCTACCATACATGTGATTGAAGCTGACGTTGACATATTAATTCTGCCAGCAACAATCCATCCGAACTCTGAGTTTTGTAATGTTGGACGGTTTCGATTGCCCCGTCTCCTTTCTGGTAGCAGTATAGCATAGTGATCATCAGCTCCCAACAGCATATCAATTTTTCCGGGTTTATCAAATGTTGGGTCCGCTAATTGAATGTTGTCTGGTAATGTGACTTTCTGCGTTATTTGTTCTGTGGGTTGGTCACCTATTATGTGTGGCAATACAAATGCCTCAACTAGCATTGCGAACTTGTTGTATCTTGACCTTACAACCAAGCTTACTCGCGCCTTGCTTATCTGTGGTTGACCACCCACTCCATTTATATGCACATGAGTCTCGCTAATTTTTAACGATAACTTCTTTACCAGTCTCTCTGAGACAAGATTTACTTGAGAGCCGCTATCCAGGAGTGCTCGAAATTCTCCTTTCCTTTCATTGATCCCTTTTACCACTACCTTGGCCGTTGCCAACAGGGTGTATTTTCTGCCAATTCCATACGCAGAAGCTGCAGAAGCAGATGTAGCAATTTGGTTGCCTGTTTCTAAATGCAACATTGTGTTATGTTTTTTATCGCATTTAAAGCATCCCCTCCAAGAGCAATTTTTTGCCATATGGTCCGGCTTGAAGCAGTTGACACACAATTTGTGTCTCTGCACCCAATTAAGCCGCTCTGCTGCGGATTTGGTTTTGAACTTTTCACATTGGAAGAGTTTGTGCTTTGCTTTTTCAGAAAGCACACAGGGTACTGTTTGTCCCAGATGCTGTTGCGCATGTCTTTCTTGGACTTGGTTTTTCAATGCTGCGATTTTCGTTTCTTGGTTTCCCAATCGCCTCTAATGTTAAGAAGCGCTGTTCCAAGAAGGATAGGAAGTCCTTTACTTCCTGCAGATCCCTTGTGTTGGAAAGAGATTGCTCATATAGTGCGTGGTTGAATCTATCCAATTTTCTTGTCATATGAAACATTATGACAGCATCTGACGATTCCATATTGACGCCTACATTTTTTAAGGCTTGCAATGATTCAAAAATGTTATCATGCAAATTCTTTATAGAAGCTGCGTCATTTCCCACATTTGGGTGATCAAACAGCTTTGTCAGTATGGCTGTTACTAGAACTCGTTTGTTATTAAAACGTTCCTGCAACACTGACCAAGCAGTGTTGTAATTGGCTTCTGTTAATTCCAGGTGCCGTATCAATCTCTCTGCTTCTCCAGAAAGGTTTGATTTTAAGTACCACATTTTCTCTATCGTGGATACATTTGACTCATGAACCACTTTTTTGTAGATGTCATGAAATTGTTGCCATTTCAGATAATCCCCATCAAATTTTGGAATGGGAATTTTGGGTAGTTGCAATGATTGTATCGATTGCAATACAGGTGGTGATTGTATCACTACATTTTCTGCTGGTGCCACACAGAATTTCAGCATTGTATTTTCTGCGGCCACAAACGTAGCTATATTATATCCGGCTTCGGCTGGATTTTCAGCTAGCCGGTGAATCTCATAATGGATTTCTTCAATTTGCATCCATAATTTGTCGACTACCGATTTATAAGTCATTTTATCTTCAGGCACAATTTGTCTTAATGTCCTGGATAATGACTCCAGCAGAGCACTTTGCTTGCGAACCAGTGGTTTGATCATGACTCGCTCTTCCTCTCTTTGGCGAGCTTGTCTCTCTAGCTTTATTTTTTTCAAATGGTCCTTCCACTCTTCCACTATATTAGATACAACCGTCTTCATTTTGCTGAAATAGTCCGTTACAAAGTAATCATCTTCAGTTGGTACGTTATTTAATTTGTCCATCAACTCCTGATGACATTTCTCGAAGTTCTCCCACATGTATTCCAGGAGATCAAGTTTTTCCTCGAAATAAGATGGCTTCGTTTTCCTGGCGAAAGAATCTTTTTGGTATTCCGAATGAAGGCCTGGATTGCCTCTCCTCGTTCTGTCTGCTGTTTATAAAACTCCTCCATGTTCTTTTATATTCTTATGTAATTGCTTATCTGTACTAGTACTTGACCCGATGGGAGTTTATTTATTTTGTCAAAGACAGGGGAACGCTCCGACTCGTTCCTAAAATTGGTCAAGTGTAGCACAAATAAGAATACAAAAAAATTCGAAGTCGCCTTTTGATTAGTGTTTTAACAATGGTTTATTTTTATTTCCAATATACCTATTCTTTTACACTGATAACTGCCACGACAGTGAAACAAATTTTTTGAGTTTCTTTTCTTTGTTTCAAAATTGCTGATCAATGCCAAAATCTATACTCGTGTGTACTACCTGGGTTACTGACCGAGTTAACTAGGTCAGATATTGCTGACGCCAGGGAGTGCAACAGAGTTGAGTTGATCAAACTTTATTTTATATAAAATAACTTTTTTAGCCAAACTTTATTTTATATACAATAACTTTTTATGATTTGGTCGCCTCGTTAACACAAATCGTTGTTAAATGTTTTTTATAAAGTGATCGCCTAGTTGATCAATTTTTATTCAATGGGTATGCACTGCTACCCCGTTGCGGAAAACCAACTCCTAGTTTTCCAATAATCTTTTTATTCGCCAAGGTGGCTACGCAATGATTGCCAAGTTAATCAATTGCGATGTTTTTTAGTCGGGACCCCAGATTGATGTGAGATGTTCATCAATTTGTGCCCTCGCTTAGGATTGTCGTGTCCAAAGCGTGCAAAGAAAGTAGTCGCCTAGTTGACCAGTTTCCTTTTTGTTGAGAGATTGGTCGCCTGAGTTGACCAAATGTTCTCGCTTGATGACGGTTTCACCAAGTCTGTTATTCTTTTAACTTGGAGCCGCCAATGTCGGGGTCACCAAAATGTTCAATGAAAGACGCTAGTTTTTCTTGAAGTTATTAAATGTTTATTTATTTATATATATATATATAGGCACTAGCACATAAACCAGTGACTAAAGGTTGTCGCAACCAACAAATAAATTGGGTGGACCTCGGAGTGAGATTACAAAGGTAGAGATGGGGGCCAAAGACACAGCGATGCGCACCCGATGTAGCTACAATTGGTATCTGATCTTACTAAGAATAATGCATTTCTTTTATAGTACAAAATAGCAAGCTCACCAGTGCATAGTTCGACATCGTGTTAGGTCAGCAAAGTACGTTTTTATTGATTAACTAGGTCTTTATTGTTTACTGCTGACCATACCAGATCTACGTATGACTGATGAGCCATCGATATCTATAATCGGGTTACATACTTAACATTGACATACATTTCTATTATAATTGGCTTAATGTTCTCTTATTTTATATAATCTAAACACCAACAGCTGTTATATAAAGTATGTCGGCTATAAGACTCAAAATGGCGGCTGTATTATGGTTTCACCAGCTTTAATAGCTGTTATATAAAGGATGTCGGCTATAAGACTCAGAATAGCGGCTGTATTATGGTTCTAGAAGCTTGTGTAGCTGTTATATATGGGATGACCGCTATAAGACTTAAAATGGCGGCAGTAGAACGGTTCCAGCAGCTTGTACAACTATTATATAAAGGATAGCGGCTATAAGACTCAAAAAGGCGGCTGTGTTATGTTTGCAGCAGCTGGTATAATTATTGTATAAAAGATGGCGGCAACAAGACGCAAAATGGGGGCTGTATTATCGGTCCAGCAGCTTGTATAACTGTCTTTTAAAGGATGGCGGCTATAAGACTTAAAATGGCGGCAGTAGAACGGTTTCAGCAGCTTGTATAACTATTATATAAAGGATGGCGGTTATAGGACTCAAAATATAACTATTATATAAAGGATGGCGGCTATAAGACTCAAAAAGGCGGCTGTATTATGTTTGCAGCAGCTGGTATAATTATTGTATAAAAGATGGCGGCTATAAGACTTAAAATGGCGGCATTTGAACAATTCCAGCAGCTTGTATATGTATTATATAAAGGATGGCGGATATAAGACTCAAAATATAACTATTATATAAAGGATGGTGGCTATAAGACTCAAAATGGTATAATTATTATATAAAGGATGGCGGCTACAAGACCTAAAATGGCGGCTTTATTATTGGTCCAGCAGCTTGTATAACTGTCTTATAAAGGATGGCGGCTATTAGACTTAAAATGGGGGCAGTAGAACAGTTCCAGCAGCTTGTATAACAATTATATAAAGGATGGCGGCTATAAGACTCAAAATTGCGGCTTTACTATTTTTTCAGCAGCTTGTATAGCTGTTATTTAAAGAATGTCTGCTATGAGACTTAAAATGGCGATAATGAAATGGTTCCAGCTGCTTCTATAGCTGTTATTTAAAGAACGGCGGCTCTAAGACTCAAAATGGCTGCAGTAGAACGGATTCAGCAGTTTGTATAGCTGTTATCTAAAGGATGGCGACTATAAGACTTAAAACTTCGGCTGTAGAATGGTTCCAGCAGCTTTTATAGCTTTTATATAAAAGATGGCGGCTATAAGACTTAAAATGGCGGCTGTATTTTGGTTCCAGCAGTTTGTATAACTATGATATAAAGGATGGCGGCTATAAGACTCAAAATGGCGGCTGTATTTTGGTTCCAGCAGCTTATATAGCCGTTATATAAAGGATGTCGGCTGTAAGACTCAAAATGGCCGCTATAGTGTGGTTACAGCAGATTGTATAGCTGTTATATAAAGGATGTCGCCTATAAGACTCAGAATAGCGGCTGTATTATGTTTCCAGCAGCTTGTATAGCTGTTATTTAAAGAATGTCTGCTATGAGACTCAAAATGGCAGCAGTAAAACGGATTCAGCAGTTTGTATAGCTGTTATTTAAATAACGGCGGTTATAAGACTCAAAATGGCACCAGTAGAACGGAATCAGCAGTTTGTATCCGGCACCAGAAATGGATATTTGTAAACTCGCCGGTTCCCAAAAAATAATCCTCCCAAACGAAAGCTACCAGGCGGCGGGGCAAAAATTCGAATTAACCTACATACCTGCTATGATTTATAACCAAAGATTTGGGCTGCAGCTTTTTTATTGAATACTTTTCTCCTCGGAATTAGAATGAAAATGAAGCCTAGCAGAAAAAAAAATGAAGCACGTTGCCACCTCAAGAAAAACGATAGATCATTTATCGCTATCCCCCTATTATGCGGTTATCGCTCGATCGATACCAATATTTTTATTTATTGATTAATCGCTATTGGCAAAGTGGCGCGTAAAGACGTTAAGTTTAAAACTTTGAAAGTTTAAACTAGCGCACGCTACACAGCTTATATAGCTGTTATATAAAGTATGTCGGCTATAAGACTCAAAATGGCGGCTGTATTATGGTTTCACCAGCTTTAATAGCTGTTATATAAAGGATGTCGGCTATAAGACTCAGAATAGCGGCTGTATTATGGTTCTAGAAGCTTGTGTAGCTGTTATATATGGGATGACCGCTATAAGACTTAAAATGGCGGCAGTAGAACGGTTCCAGCAGCTTGTACAACTATTATATAAAGGATAGCGGCTATAAGACTCAAAAAGGCGGCTGTGTTATGTTTGCAGCAGCTGGTATAATTATTGTATAAAAGATGGCGGCAACAAGACGCGAAATGGGGGCTGTATTATCGGTCCAGCAGCTTGTATAACTGTCTTTTAAAGGATGGCGGCTATAAGACTTAAAATGGCGGCAGTAGAACGGTTTCAGCAGCTTGTATAACTATTATATAAAGGATGGCGGTTATAGGACTCAAAATATAACTATTATATAAAGGATGGCGGCTATAAGACTCAAAAAGGCGGCTGTATTATGTTTGCAGCAGCTGGTATAATTATTGTATAAATTATCGGTCCAGCAGCTTGTATAACTGTCTTTTAAAAGATGGCGGCTATAAGACTTAAAATGGCGGCATTTGAACAATTCCAGCAGCTTGTATATGTATTATATAAAGGATGGCGGATATAAGACTCAAAATATAACTATTATATAAAGGATGGTGGCTATAAGACTCAAAATGGTATAATTATTATATAAAGGATGGCGGCTACAAGACCTAAAATGGCGGCTTTATTATTGGTCCAGCAGCTTGTATAACTGTCTTATAAAGGATGGCGGCTATTAGACTTAAAATGGGGGCAGTAGAACAGTTCCAGCAGCTTGTATAACAATTATATAAAGGATGGCGGCTATAAGACTCAAAATTGCGGCTTTACTATTTTTTCAGCAGCTTGTATAGCTGTTATTTAAAGAATGTCTGCTATGAGACTTAAAATGGCGATAATGAAATGGTTCCAGCTGCTTCTATAGCTGTTATTTAAAGAACGGCGGCTCTAAGACTCAAAATGGCTGCAGTAGAACGGATTCAGCAGTTTGTATAGCTGTTATCTAAAGGATGGCGACTATAAGACTTAAAACTTCGGCTGTAGAATGGTTCCAGCAGCTTTTATAGCTTTTATATAAAAGATGGCGGCTATAAGACTTAAAATGGCGGCTGTATTTTGGTTCCAGCAGTTTGTATAACTATGATATAAAGGATGGCGGCTATAAGACTCAAAATGGCGGCTGTATTTTGGTTCCAGCAGCTTATATAGCCGTTATATAAAGGATGTCGGCTGTAAGACTCAAAATGGCCGCTATAGTGTGGTTACAGCAGATTGTATAGCTGTTATATAAAGGATGTCGCCTATAAGACTCAGAATAGCGGCTGTATTATGTTTCCAGCAGCTTGTATAGCTGTTATTTAAAGAATGTCTGCTATGAGACTCAAAATGGCAGCAGTAAAACGGATTCAGCAGTTTGTATAGCTGTTATTTAAATAACGGCGGTTATAAGACTCAAAATGGCACCAGTAGAACGGAATCAGCAGTTTGTATCCGGCACCAGAAATGGATATTTGTAAACTCGCCGGTTCCCAAAAAAATAATCCTCCCAAACGAAAGCTACCAGGCGGCGGGGCAAAAATTCGAATTAACCTACATACCTGCTATGATTTATAACCAAAGATTTGGGCTGCAGCTTTTTTTATTGAATACTTTTCTCCTCGGAATTAAAATGAAAATGAAGCCTAGCAGAAAAAAAAAATGAAGCGCGTTGCCACCTCAAGAAAAACGATAGATCATTTATCGCTATCCCCCTATTATGCGGTTATCGCTCGATCGATACCAATATTTTTATTTATTGATTAATCGCTATTGGCAAAGTGGCGCGTAAAGACGTTAAGTTTAAAACTTTGAAAGTTTAAACTAGCGCACGCTACACAGCTTATATAGCTGTTATATAAAGTATGTCGGCTATAAGACTCAAAATGGCGGCTGTATTATGGTTTCACCAGCTTTAATAGCTGTTATATAAAGGATGTCGGCTATAAGACTCAGAATAGCGGCTGTATTATGGTTCTAGAAGCTTGTGTAGCTGTTATATATGGGATGACCGCTATAAGACTTAAAATGGCGGCAGTAGAACGGTTCCAGCAGCTTGTACAACTATTATATAAAGGATAGCGGCTATAAGACTCAAAAAGGCGGCTGTGTTATGTTTGCAGCAGCTGGTATAATTATTGTATAAAAGATGGCGGCAACAAGACGCAAAATGGGGGCTGTATTATCGGTCCAGCAGCTTGTATAACTGTCTTTTAAAGGATGGCGGCTATAAGACTTAAAATGGCGGCAGTAGAACGGTTTCAGCAGCTTGTATAACTATTATATAAAGGATGGCGGTTATAGGACTCAAAATATAACTATTATATAAAGGATGGCGGCTATAAGACTCAAAAAGGCGGCTGTATTATGTTTGCAGCAGCTGGTATAATTATTGTATAAAAGATGGCGGCTATAAGACTTAAAATGGCGGCATTTGAACAATTCCAGCAGCTTGTATATGTATTATATAAAGGATGGCGGATATAAGACTCAAAATATAACTATTATATAAAGGATGGTGGCTATAAGACTCAAAATGGTATAATTATTATATAAAGGATGGCGGCTACAAGACCTAAAATGGCGGCTTTATTATTGGTCCAGCAGCTTGTATAACTGTCTTATAAAGGATGGCGGCTATTAGACTTAAAATGGGGGCAGTAGAACAGTTCCAGCAGCTTGTATAACAATTATATAAAGGATGGCGGCTATAAGACTCAAAATTGCGGCTTTACTATTTTTTCAGCAGCTTGTATAGCTGTTATTTAAAGAATGTCTGCTATGAGACTTAAAATGGCGATAATGAAATGGTTCCAGCTGCTTCTATAGCTGTTATTTAAAGAACGGCGGCTCTAAGACTCAAAATGGCTGCAGTAGAACGGATTCAGCAGTTTGTATAGCTGTTATCTAAAGGATGGCGACTATAAGACTTAAAACTTCGGCTGTAGAATGGTTCCAGCAGCTTTTATAGCTTTTATATAAAAGATGGCGGCTATAAGACTTAAAATGGCGGCTGTATTTTGGTTCCAGCAGTTTGTATAACTATGATATAAAGGATGGCGGCTATAAGACTCAAAATGGCGGCTGTATTTTGGTTCCAGCAGCTTATATAGCCGTTATATAAAGGATGTCGGCTGTAAGACTCAAAATGGCCGCTATAGTGTGGTTACAGCAGATTGTATAGCTGTTATATAAAGGATGTCGCCTATAAGACTCAGAATAGCGGCTGTATTATGTTTCCAGCAGCTTGTATAGCTGTTATTTAAAGAATGTCTGCTATGAGACTCAAAATGGCAGCAGTAAAACGGATTCAGCAGTTTGTATAGCTGTTATTTAAATAACGGCGGCTATAAGACTCAAAATGGCACCAGTAGAACGGAATCAGCAATTTGTATAGCTGTTATCTAAAAGATGGCGGCTATAAGACTTAAAACTTCGGCTGTAGAATGGTTCCAGCATCTTCTATAGCTTTTATATAAAAGATGGCGGCTATAAGACTTAAAATGGCGGCTGTATTTTGGTTCCAGCAGCTTCTATAGCTGTTATCTAAAGGATGGCAGCTATAAGACTCAAAATGGCGACAGTAAAACGGTTTCAGCAGCTTGTACAACTATTATATAAAGGATGGCGGCTATAAGACTCAAAATGGCGGCTGTATTTTGGTTCCAGCAGCTTGTATAACTATTATATAAAGGATGGCAGCAATAAGACTCAGAATAGCGGCTGTATTATGGTTCTAGAAGCTTGTGTAGCTGTTATATAAAGGATGACCTCTATAAGACTTAAAATGGCGGCAGTAGAACGGTTCCAGCAGCTTGTACAACTATTATATAAAGGATGGCGGCTATAAGACTCAAAATGGCGGCTGTATTATGTTTGCAGCAGCTGGTGTAATTATTGTATAAAAGATGGCGGCTACAAGACGCAAAATGGCGGCTGTATTATCAGTCCAGCAGCTTGTATAACTGTCTTTTAAAGGATGGCGGCTATAAGACTTAAAATGGCGGCAGTAGAAAGGTTCCAGCAGCTTGTATAACTATTATTTAAAGAACGGCGGCTATAAGACTCAAAATGGAAGAAGTAGAACGGATTCAACAGTTTGTATAGATGTTATCTAAAGGATGGCGGCTATAAGACTTAAAACTTCGGCTGTAGAATGGTTCCAGCAGCTTCTATAGATTTTATATAAAAGATGGCGGCTATAAGACTTAAAATGGCGACTGTATTTTGGTTCCAGCAGTTTGTATAACTATTATATAAAGGATAGCAGCTATAAGACTCAAAATGGCGGTTGTATTAAGCTTCCTGCAGCTTCTATATCCGTTATATGAGGTATGGCGGCTATAAGACTGCAAATGACGGCTGTAGAATGGTTCCAACAGCTTTTATAGCTGTTATATAAAGTATGTCGGCTATAAGACGCAAAATGGCGGCCGTATTATGGTTTCAGCAGCTTTAATAGCTGTTATATAAAGGATGTCGGCTATAAGACTCAAAATGGCGGCTATAGTATGGCTGCAGCAGCTTGTATAGCTGTTATATAAAGGATGTCGGCTATAAGACTTAGAATAGCGGTTGTATTATGGTTCTAGCAGCTTGTGTAACTGTTATATAAAGGATGGCCGCTATAAGACTTAAAATGGCGGCAGTAGAACGGTTCCAGCAGCTTCTATAGCTGCTATCTAAAGGATGGCGGCTATAAGACTCAAAATGGCGGCAATAGAACGGTTTCAGCAGCTTGTATAGCTGTTATCTAAAGAATAGCAGATATAAGACTTAAAATGGCGGCAGTAGAACGGTTTCAGCAGCTTGTATAGCTGTTATTTAAAGGATGGCGCCTATAAGACTCAAAATGGCGACTATGTTATGGTTGCAGCAGCTAATATAGCTGTTATATAAAGGATGTCGGCTATAAGACTCAGAATAGCGGCTGCATTATGGTTCTAGCAGCTTGTGTAGCTGTTATATAAAGGATGGCCGCTATAAGACTTAAAATGGCGGCAGTAGAACAGTTCCAGCAGCTTCTATAACTGTAATATAAAGGATGGCGGCTATAAGACTCAAAATGGCGGCGGTAGAACGGTTTCAGCAGCTTGTATAGCTGTTATCTAAAGGATGGCGGCTATAAGACTCAAAATGGAGGCAGTAGAACGGTTTCAGCAGCTTGTATAGCTGTTATCTAAAGGATGGTCGCTATAGGACTTAAAATGGCGGCAGTAAAACGGTTCCAGCAGCTTGTATAGCTGTTATCTAAAGGATGTCGGCTATAAGACTCACAATGGCGGCAGTAGAACGGTTTCAGCAGCTTGTGTAGCTGTTATCTAAAGGATGACGGCTATAAGACTGGAAATGGCGGCAGTAGAACGTTTCCAGCAGCTTGTATAATTATTATATAAAGGATGCCGGCGATAAGACTCAAAATGGCGGCTGTACTATGTTTCCAGCAGCTGGTATAATTATTATATAAAGAATGGCGGCTACAAGATCCAAAATGGCGGCTGTAATATTGGTCCAGCAGCTTGTATAACTGTCTTATAAAGGATGGAGGCTATAAGACTTAAAATGGCGGCAGTAGAACGGTTCCAGCAGCTTGTATAACTATTATATAAAGGATGGCGGCTATAAGAGTCAAAATGGCGGCTGTACTATGTTTCCAGCAGCTTGTATAGGTGTTATTTAAAGAATGGCTGCTATGAGACTCAAAATGGCGACAATAAAACGGTTCCTGCTGCTTCTATAGCTGTTATTTAAAGAACGGCGGCTGTAAGACTCAAAATGGCAGCAGTAGAACGGATTCAGCAGTTTGTATAGCTGTTATGTAAAGGATGGCGGCTATAAGATTTAAAACTTCGGCTGTAGAATGGTTCCAACAGTTTGTATAACTATTATATAAAGGATGGCAGCTATAAGACTCAAAATAGCGGTTGTATTATGCTTCCTGCAGCTTCTATATTCGTTATATGAGGTATGGCTACTATAAGACTTCAAATGGCGGCTGTAGAATGGTTCCAGCATCTTATTTATCTGTTATATAAAGTATGTCGGCTATAAGACTCAAAATGGCGGCTGTATTATGGTTTCAGCAGCTTTAATAGCTGTTATATATAGGCTTTCGGCTATAAGAATCAATATGGCGGCTATATTATGGTTTCAGCAGCTTGTATAGCTGTTATATTAAGGATGTCGGCTATAAGACTCAGAATAGCGACTGTATTATGGTTCTAGCAGCTTGTGTAGCTGTTATATTAAGGATGAACTCTATAAGCCTTAATATGGCGGCAGTAGAACGGTTCCAGCAGCTTTAATAGCTGTTATCTAAAGGATGGCGGTATTAAGACTCAAAATGGCGGCAGTAGAACGGTTTCAGCAGCTTGTATTGCTGTTATCTTAAGGATGTTGCCTATAAGACTCAAAATGGCGGCTATATTATGGTTTCAGCAGCTTGTATAGCTGTTATCTAAAGGATGTCGGCTATAAGACTCATAATAGCAGCTGAATTATAGTTCCAGCGGATTCTATAGCTGTTATCTAAAGGTTGGCGGCTATAAGACTCAAAATGGCGGCAGTAGAACGGTTTCAGCAGCTTGTATAGTTGTATCTAAAGGATGTCGGCTATAAGACTCAAAATGGCGGCAGTAGAACGGTTTCAGCAGCTTGTATAGTTGTATCTGAAGGATGGCGGCTATAAGACTTAAAATGGCGGCAGTAGAACGGTTTCAGCAGCTTGTATAGCTGTAATCTAAAGGTTGGCGGCTATACGACTCAAAATGGCGGCTATATTATGGTTCCAGCAGCTTGTATTGCTGTTATCTTAAGGATGTTGCCTATAAGACTCAAAATGGCGGCTATATTATGGTTTCAGCAGCTTGTGTAGCTGTTATATAAAGGATGGCGGCTATAAGACTTAAAATGCCGGCAGTAGAACGGTTTCAGTAGCTTGTATAGCTGTTATCTAAAGGATGGCGGCTATAAGACTCATAATGGCGGCTATACTATGGTTTCAATAGCTTGTATAGCTGTTATCTAAAGGATGGCGGCTATAAGACTCAAAATGGCGGCAGTAGAACGGTTTCAGCAGATTGTATAGTTGTATCTAAAGGATGTCGGCTATGAGACTCAGAATAGGGGCTGTATTATAGTTCTAGCAGCTTGTGTAGCTGTTATATAAAGGATGACCGCTCTAAGACTTAAAATGACGGCAGTAGAACGATTCCAGCAGATTCTATAGCTGTTATCTAAAGTATGGCGGCTATAAGACTCAAAATGGCGGCAGTAGAACGGCTTCAGCAGCTTGTATAGCTGTTATCTAAAGCAGGGGTGGCCACGGAAATTTCAGTTGGGAGCCAGAGCATCAGCGGCAGAGGCTGGGGAGAGAAAAAGGTCATTTTTTAGTCGAACTTGTAGGTAGAGAGACTGACAAGTACCGAATTTTACGGAGAGGGGGAAAAGGGTCGCGATCTCGAGCTCGCAGCTTGTAGGCAGAGAGACGGACAAGTACCGAATTTTACGGAGAGGGGGAAAAAGGTCGCGATCTCGAGCTCGCAGCTTGTGGGCAGAGAGACGGACAAGTACCGAATTTTACGGAGAGGGGGAAAAAGGTCGCGATCTCGAGCTCGCAGCTTGTAGGCAGAGAGACGGAAAGTACCGAATTTTACGGTGAGGGGGAAAACGGGACGTGATCTCGAGAACACGACAAACACAACCCTTATTTTCTTACCCGTCCCTCTCTCCCTCTACCTACAAGCTGCGAGCTCGAGATCGCGACCTTTTTCCCCCTCTCCGTAAAATTCGGTACTTGTCCGTCTCTCTTCCTACAAGTTCGACCAAAAAAAGACCTTTTTCTCTGCCCAGCCTCTGCCGGTAAAGAGCCACGGGAGCCAAAAGAGCCACTACGTGGCCATCCTTGCTTTAGATAACAGCTATACAAGCTGCTGAACCCGTTCTACTACCGCCATTTTGAGTCTTATAGCCGCCATCCTTTAGATAACAGCTATAGAATCTGCTGGAATCGTTCTACTGCCGTCATTTTAAGTCTAATAGCGGCCATCCTTTACATAACAGCTACACAAGCTGCTAGAACCATAATACAGCCGCTATTCTGAGTCTTATAGCCGACATCTTTTATATAACAGCTATACAAGCTGCTGAAACCATAAAATGGCCGTCATTTTGAGTCTTATAGCCGACATCCTTTATATAACAGCTATTAAAGCTGCTGAAACCATAATACAGCCGCCATTTTGAGTCTTATAGCCGACATACTTTATATAACAGCTATATAAGCTGCTGGAACCATTCTACAGCCGCCATTTGAAGTCTAATAGCCGCCATACCTTATCTAACGGATATTGAAGCTGCAGGAAGCATAATACAACCGCCATATTGATCCTTGATCTAAAGAATGGCGGCTATAAGACTCAAAATGGCGAATGTATTATGCTTCCTGCAGCTTCTATATGCGTTAGATAAGGTATGGCGGCTATTAGACTTCAAATGGCGGCTGTAGAATGGTTCCAGCAGCTTATATAGCTGTTATATAAGGTATGTCGGCAATAAGACTCAAAATGGCGGCTGTATTATGGTTTCAGCAGCATTAATAGCTGTTATATAAAGGATGTCGGCCATAAGACTAAAAATGGCGGCTATATTATGGTTTCAGCAGCTTGTATAGCTGTTATATAAAAGATGTCGGCTATCAGACTCAGAATAGCGGCTGTATTATGGTTCTAGCAGCTTGTGTAGCTGTTATATCAAGGATGGCGGCTATAAGACTTAAAATGCCGGCAGTAGAACGGTTTCAGCAGCTTGTATAGCTGTTATCTAAAGCAAGGATGGCCACGTAGTGGCTCTTTTGGCTCCCGTGGCTCTTTACCGGCAGAGGCTGGGCAGAGAAAAAGGTCTTTTTTTGGTCGAACTTGTAGGAAGAGAGACGGACAAGTACCGAATTTTACGGAGAGGGGGAAAAAGGTCGCGATCTCGAGCTCGCAGCTTGTAGGTAGAGGGAGAGAGGGACGGGTACGAAAATAAGGGTTGTTTTTGTCGTGTTCTCGAGATCACGTCCCGTTTTCCCTCTCACCGTAAAATTCGGTACTTTCCGTCTCTCTGCCAACAAGCTGCGAGCTCGAGATCGCGACCTTTTTCCCCCTCTCCGTAAAATTCGGTACTTGTCCGTCTCTCTGCCTATAAGCTGCGAGCTCGAGATCGCGACCCTTTTCCCCCTCTCCGTAAAATTCGGTACTTGTCAGTCTCTCTACCTACAAGTTCGACCAAAAAATGACCTTTTTCTCTCCCCAGCCTCTGCCGCTGATGCTCTGGCTCCCAACTGAAATTTCCGTGGCCACCCCTGCTTTAGATAACAGCTATACAAGCTGCTGAACCCGTTCTACTGCCGCCATTTTGAATCTTATAGCCGCCATCCTTTAGATAACAGCTATACAAGCTATTGAAACCATAGTATAGCCGCCATTTTGAGTCTTATAGCCGCCATCCTTTAGATAACAGCTATACAAGCTACTGAAACCGTTCTACTGCCGGCATTTTAAGTCTTATAGCCGCCATCCTTTATATAACAGCTACACAAGCTGCTAGAACTATAATACAGCCCCTATTCTGAGTCTCATAGCCGACATCCTTTAGATACAACTATACAATCTGCTGAAACCGTTCTACTGCCGCCATTTTGAGTCTTATAGCCGCCATCCTTTAGATAACAGCTATACAAGCTATTGAAACCATAGTATAGCCGCCATTTTGAGTCTTATAGCCGCCATCCTTTAGATAACAGCTATACAAGCTACTGAAACCGTTCTACTGCCGGCATTTTAAGTCTTATAGCCGCCATCCTTTATATAACAGCTACACAAGCTGCTAGAACCATAATACAGCCGCTATTCCGAGTCTTATAGCCGACATCCTTTATATAACAGCTATACAAGCTGCTGGAACCATAATATAGCCGCCATTTTGAGTCGTATAGCCGCCAACCTTTAGATTACAGCTATACAAGCTGCTGAAACCGTTCTTCTGCCGCCATTTTAAGTCTTATAGCCGCCATCCTTCAGATACAACTATACAAGCTGCTGAAACCGTTCTACTGTCGCCGTTTTTAGTCTTATAGCCGACATCCTTTAGATACAACTATACAAGCTGCTGGAACCATTCTACAGCCGCCATTTGAAGTCTAATAGCCGCCATACCTTATCTAACGGATATTGAAGCTGCAGGAAGCATAATACAACCGCCATATTGAGTCTTATAGCTGTCATCCTTTATATAATAGTTATACAAGCTGCTGAAACCGTTCTACTGCCGCCATTTTAAGTCTTGTAGACGCCATCTTTTAGATAACAGCTACACAAGCTGCTTAAACCGTTCTACTGCCGCCATTTTAAGTTTTATAGTGGCCATCCATTAGATACAACTATACAAACTGCTGAAACCGTTCTACTGCCGCCATTTTGAGTCTTATAGCCGACATCTTTTATATAACAGCTATACAAGCTGCTGAAACCATAATATAGCCGCCATTTTGAGTCGTATAGCCGCCAACCTTTAGATTACAGCTATACAAGCTGCTGAAACCGTTCTACTGCCGCCATTTTAAGTCTTATAGCCGCCATCCTTCAGATACAACTATACAAGCTGCTGAAACCGTTCTACAGCCGCCATTTTGAGTCTTATAGCCGACATACTTTATATAACAGCTATATAAGCTGCTGGAACCATTCTACAGCCGCCATTTGAAGTCTAATAGCCGCCATACCTTATCTAACGGATATTGAAGCTGCAGGAAGCATAATACAACCGCAATATTGAGTCTTATAGCTGTCATCCTTTATATAATAGTTATACAAGCTGCTGAAACCGTTCTACTGCCGCCATTTTAAGTCTTGTAGACGCCATCTTTTAGATAACAGCTACACAAGCTGCTTAAACCGTTCTACTGCCGCCATTTTAAGTTTTATAGTGGCCATCCATTAGATACAACTATACAAACTGCTGAAACCGTTCTACTGCCGCCATTTTGAGTCTTATAGCCGACATCTTTTATATAACAGCTATACAAGCTGCTGAAATCATAATATAGCCGCCATTTTGAGTCTTATAGCCGACATCCTTTATATAACAGCTATTAATGCTGCTGAAACCATAATACAGCCGCCATTTTGAGTCTTATTGCCGACATACCTTATATAACAGCTATATAAGCTGCTGGAACCATTCTACAGTCGCCATTTGAAGTCTAATAGCCGCCATACCTTATCTAACGCATATAGAAGCTGCAGGAAGCATAATACAACCGCCATTTTGAGTCTTATAGCCGCCATTCTTTAGATCAAGGATGGCCACGTAGTGGCTCTTTTGGCTCCCGTGGCTCTTTACCGGCAGAGGCTGGGCAGAGAAAAAGGTCTTTTTTTGGTCGAACTTGTAGGCAGAGAGACGGACAAGTACCGAATTTTACGGAGAGGGGGAAAAGGGTCGCGATCTCGAGCTCGCAGCTTGTAGGAAGAGAGACGGACAAGTACCGAATTTTACGGAGAGGGGGAAAAAGGTCGCGATCTCGAGCTCGCAGCATATTGGCAGAGAGACGGAAAGTACCGAATTTTACGGTGAGAGGGAAAACGGGACGTGATCTCGAGAACACGACAAAACAACCCTTATTTTCTTACCCGTCCCTCTCTCCCTCTACCTACAAGCTGCGAGCTCGAGATCGCGACCTTTTTCCCCCTCTCCGTAAAATTCGGTACTTGTCCGTCTCTCTGCCAACAAGCTGCGAGCTCGAGATCGCGACCCTTTTCCCCCTCTCCGTAAAATTCGGTACTTGTCAGTCTCTCTACCTACAAGTTCGACCAAAAAATGACCTTTTTCTCTCCCCAGCCTCTGCCGCTGATGCTCTGGCTCCCAACTGAAATTTCCGTGGCCACCCCTGATCTAAAGAATGGCGGCTATAAGACTCAAAATGGCGGCTATATTATGGTTTCAATGGCTTGTATAGCTGTTATCTAAAGGATGGCGGCTATAAGACTCAAAATGGCGGCAGTAGAACGGTTAAAGCAGTTTGTATAGTTGTATCTAATGGATGGCCACTATAAAACTTAAAATGGCGGCAGTAGAACGGTTTAAGCAGCTTGTGTAGCTGTTATCTAAAAGATGGCGTCTACAAGACTTAAAATGGCGGCAGTAGAACGGTTTCAGCAGCTTGTATAACTATTATATAAAGGATGACAGCTATAAGACTCAATATGGCGGTTGTATTATGCTTCCTGCAGCTTCAATATCCGTTAGATAAGGTATGGCGGCTATTAGACTTCAAATGGCGGCTGTAGAATGGTTCCAGCAGCTTATATAGCTGTTATATAAAGTATGTCGGCTATAAGACTCCAAATGGCGGCTGTATTATGGTTTCAGCAGCTTTAATAGCTGTTATATAAAGGATGTCGGCTATAAGACTCAAAATGGCGGCTATATTATGGTTTCAGCAGCTTGTATAGCTGTTATATAAAAGACGTCGGCTATAAGACTCAGAATAGCGGCTGTATTATGGTTCTAGCAGCTTGTGTAGCTGTTATGTAAAGGATGGCCGCTATTAGACTTAAAATTGCGGCAGTAGAAGGGTTCCAGCAGATTGTATAGTTGTATCTAAAGGATGTCGGCTATGAGACTCAGAATAGGGGCTGTATTATAGTTATAGCAGCTTGTGTAGCTGTTATATAAAGGATGAGCGCTATAAGACTTAAGATGACGGCAGTAGAACGATTCCAGCAGATTCTATAGCTGTTATCTAAAGGATGGCGGCTATAAGACTCAAAATGGCGGCAGTAGAACGGGTTCAGCAGCTTGTATAGCTGTTATCTAAAGAATGGCGGCTATAAGACTCAAAATGGCGGTTGTATTATGCTTCCTGCAGCTTCTATATGCGTTAGATAAGGTGTGGCGGCTATTAGACTTCAAATGGCGGCTGTAGAATGGTTCCAGCAGCTTATTTAGCTGTTATATAAAGTATGTCGGCTATAAGACTCAAAATGGCGGCAGTAGAACGGTTTCAGCAGTTTTTATAGTTGTATCTAATGGATGGCGACGTTAAGACTTAAAATGGCGGCAGTAGAACGGTTTAAGCAGCTTGTATAGCTGCAATCTAAAGGATGGCGGCTATACGACTAAAAATGGCGGCAATATTATGGTTCCAGCAGCTTGTGTACCTGTTATCTAAAAGATGGCGTCTACAAGACTTAAAATGGCGGCAGTAGAACGGATTCAGCAGCTTGTATAACTATTACATAAAGGATGACAGCTATAAGACTCAATATGGCGGTTGTATTATGCTTCCTGCAGCTTCAATATCCGTTAGATAAGGTATGGCGGCTATTAGACTTCAAATGGCGGCTGTAGAATGGTTCCAGCAGCTTATTTAGCTGTTATATAAAGTATGTCGGCTATAAGACTCAAAATGGCGGCTGTATTATGGCTTCAGCAGCTATAATAGCTGCTATATAAAGGATGTCGGCTATAAGACTCAAAATGGCGGCTATATTATTGTTCCAGCAGCTTGTATAGCTGTTATATAAAGGATGTCGGCTATAAGACTTAAAATGCCTGCAGTAGAACGGTTTCAGCAGCTTGTATAGCTGTTATCTAAAGGATGGCGTCTATAAGAATTAAAATGGCGGCAAAAGAACGGTTTAAGCAGCTTGTATAGCTGTTATCTAAAGGATGTCGTCTATAAGACTTAAAATGACGGCAGTAGAACGGTTTCAGCAGCTTGTATAACTATTATATAAAGGATGACAGCTATAAGACTCAAAATGGCGGTTGTATTATGCTTCCTGCAGCTTCTATATGCGTTAGATAAGGTATGGCGGCTATTAGACTTCAAATGGCGGCTGTAGAATGGTTCCAGCAGCTTATATAGCTGTTATATAAAGTATGTCGGCTACAAGACTCAAAGTGGCGGCTGCATTATGGTTTCAGCAGCTTTAATAGCTGTTATTTAAAGGATATCGGCTATAAGACTCAAAATGGCGGCTATATTATGGTTCAAGCAGCTTGTATAGCTGTTATATAAAGGATGTCGGCTATAAGACTCAGAATAGCGGCTGTATTATTGTTCTAGCAGCTTTTATAGCTTTTATGTAAAGGATGGCCGCTATAAGACTTAAAATGGCGGCAGTAGAACGGTTCCAGCAGCTTCGTTAGCTGTTATCTAGAGATTGGCGGCTATAAGACTCAAAATGGCGGCTATATTATGGTTCAAGCAGCTTGTATAGCTGTTATATAAAGGATGTCGGCTATAAGACTCAGAATAGCGGCTGTATTATTGTTCTAGCAGCTTTTATAGCTTTTATGTAAAGGATGGCCGCTATAAGACTTAAAATGGCGGCAGTAGAACGGTTTCAGCAGCTTGTATAGCTGTTATCTAAAAAATGGCGGCTATAAGACTTAAAATGGCGGCAGTAGAACGGTTTCAGCAGCTTATATAGCTGTTATCTAAAGGACGGCGGCTATAAGACTCAAAATGGCGGCTGTATTATGGTTTCAGCAGCTTTAATAGCTGTTATATAAAGGATGTCGGCTATAAGACTTAAAATGGCGGCTATATTATGGTTCCAGCAGCTTGAATAGCTGTTATATAAAAGATGTCGGCTATAAGACTCAGAATAGCGGCTGTATTATGATTCTAGCAGATTGTGTAGCTGTTATATAAAGGATGGCCGCTATTAGACTTAAAATTGGGGCAGTAGAAGGGTTCCAGCAGCTTCTAAAGCTGTTATCTAAAGGATGGCGGCTATAAGACTAAAAATGGTGTCAGTAGAACGGTTTCAGCAGCTTGTATAGTTGTATCTAAAGGATGGCGGCTATAAGACTTAAAATGGCGGCAGTAGAACGGTTTCAGCAGCATGTATAGCTGTTATCTAAAGGATGGTGGCTATAAGACTCAAAATGGCAGTAGTAGAACGGGTTCAGCAGCTTGTGTAGCTGTTATCTAAAGGATGGCGTCTATAAGACTCAAAATGGCGTCAATAGAACGGTTTTAGCAGCTTGTATAGCTGTTATCTAAAAGAATGGCGGCTATAAGGTTTTAGCAGCTTTAATAGCTGATATATAAAGGATGTCGGCTATAAGACTCAAAATGGCGGCTATATTAAGGTTCCAGCAGCTTGTATAGCTGTTATCTAAAGGATGGCCGCTATAAGACTTAAAATGGCGGCAGCAGAACGGTTCCAGCAGCTTGTATAGCTGTTATCTAAAAGAATGGCGGCTATAAGGTTTTAGCAGCTTTAATAGCTGATATATAAAGGATGTCGGCTATAAGACTCAAAATGGCGGCTATATTAAGGTTCCAGCAGCTTGTATAGCTGTTATCTAAAGGATGGCCGCTATAAGACTTAAAATGGCGGCAGCAGAACGGTTCCAGCAGCTTCTATAGCTGTTATATAAAGAATGGCAACTATAAAACTCAAAATGGCGGCAATAGAACGGTTTCAGCAGCTTGTATAGCTGTTATATAAAGGATGTCGGCTATGACTCAAAATGGCGGCTATATTATGGTTCCAGCAGCTTGTATAGCTGTTATATAAAGGACGTCGGCTATAAGACTCAGAATAGCGGCTGTATTATGGTTCTAGCAGATTGTGTAGCTATTATATAAAGGATGGCCGCTTTTAGACTTAAAATTGCGGCAGTAGAAGGGTTCCAGCAGCTTCAATAGCTGTTATCTAAAGGATGGCGGCTATAAGACTCAAAATGGCGTCAGTAGAACGGTTTCTGCAGCTTGTATAGCTGTTATCTAAAGGATGGCGGCTATAAGACTTAAAATGGCGGCAGTAGAACGGTTCCAGCAGCTTCTATAGCTGTTATATAAAGGATGGCAACTATAAGACTCAAAATGGCGCCAGTAGAACGGTTTCAGCAGCTTGTATAGCTGTTATATAAAAGATGTCGGCTATAAGACTCAGAATAGCGGCTGTTTTATGGTTCTAGCAGCTTGTGTAGCTGTTATGTAAAGGATGGCCGCTATTAGACTTAAAATTGCGGCAGTAGAAGGGTTCCAGCAGATTGTATAGTTGTATCTAAAGGATGTCGGCTATGAGACTCAGAATAGGGGCTGTATTATAGTTCAAGCAGCTTGTGTAGCTGTTATATAAAGGATGACCGCTATAAGACTTAAGATGACGGCAGTAGAACGATTCCAGCAGATTCTATAGCTGTTATCTAAAGGATGGCGGCTATAAGACTCAAAATGGCGGCAGTAGAACGGGTTCAGCAGCTTGTATAGCTGTTATCTAAAGAATGGCGGCTATAAGACTCAAAATGGCGGTTGTATTATGCTTCCTGCAGCTTCTATATGCGTTAGATAAGGTATGGCGGCTATTAGACTTCAAATGGCGGCTGTAGAATGGTTCCAGCAGCTTATTTAGCTGTTATATAAAGTATTTCGGCTATAAGACTCAAAATGGCGGCAGTAGAACGGTTTCAGCAGCTTGTATAGCCGTTATCTAAAGGATGGCCGCTATAAGACTTCAAATGGCGGCTGTAGAATGGTTCCAGCAGCTTAAATAACTGTTAGATAAAGTGTGTCGGCTATAAGACTCAAAATGGCGTCTGTATTATGTTTTCAGCAGCTTTAATAGCTGTTATATAAAGGATGTCGGCTATAAGACTCAAAATGGCGGCTATATTATGGTTCCAGCACCTTGTATAGCTGTTATATAAAGGATGTCGGCTATACGACTCAGAATAGCGGCTGTATTATGGTTCTAGCAGGTTGTGTAGCTGGCGGCAGTAGAACGGTTCCAGCAGCTTCTATAGCTGTAATATAAAGGATGGCGGCTATAAGACTCAAAATGGCAGGAACGGTTTCAGCAGCTTGTATAGTTGTTATCTAAAGGATGGCGGCTATAAGACTCAATATGGCGGCAGTAGAACGGTTCTAGCAGCTTGTATAGCTGTTATCTAAAAGATGGCCGCTATAAGACTTAAAATGGCGGCAGTAGAACGGTTCCAGCAGCTTCTATAGCTGTTATCTAAAGAATGGCGGCTATAAGACTCAAAATGGCGGCTGTACTATGTTTCCAGCAGCTTGTATAGCTGTTATTGAAAGAATGTCTGCTATGAGATTAAAAATGGCGACAATGAAAGGGTTCCAGCTGCTTCTATAGCTGTTATTTTAAGAACGGCGGCTGTAAGACTCAAAATAGCAGCAGTAACTATTATATAAAGGATGGTAGGTATAAGACTCAAAATGGCGGTTGTATTAAGCTTCCTGCAGCTTCTATATCCGTTATATGAGGTATGGCGGCTATAAGACTTCAAATGGCGGCTATATTATGGTTTCAGCAGCTTAAATAGCTGTTATATAAAGGATGTCGGCTATAAGACTCAAAATAGCGGCTATGTTATGGTTCCAGCAGCTTGTATAGCTGTTATCTAAAGGATGGCCGCTATAAGACTTAAAATGGCGGCTGTTATCTAAAGGATGGCGGCTATAAGACTCAAAATGGCGGCTATATTATGGTTTCAGTAGCTTGTATAGCTGTTATCTAAAGGATGTCGGCTATAAGACTCAGAATAGCGGCTGTATTATAGTTCTAGCAGCTTGTGTAGCTGTTATATAAAGGATGGCCGCTATAAGACTTAAAATGGCGGCAGTAGAACGGTTCCAGCAGCTTTTATAGCTGTAATATAAAGGATGTCGGCTATAAGACTCAAAATGGCGGCAGTAGAACGGTTTCAGCAGCTTGTATAGCTGTTATATAAAGGATGGCGGCTATACGACTCAAAATGGATAAAGGATGTCGCTATAAGACTCAGAATAGCGGCTGTATTATGGTTCTAGCAGCTTGTGTAGCTGTTATATAAAGGATGGCGGCTATAAGACTTAATTTGGCGGCAGTAGAACGGTTTCAGCAGCTTGTATAGCTGTTATCTAAAGGATGGCGGCTATACGACTCAAAATGGCGGCTATATTATTGTTCCAGCAGCTTGTATAGCTTTAATATAAAGGATGTCGGCTATAAGACTCAGAATTGCGGCTGTATTATGGTTCTAGCAGCTTGTGTAGCTGTTATATAAAGGATGGCGGCTATAAGACTTAAAATGGCGGCAGTAGAACGGTTTCAGCAGCTTGTACAGCTGTTATCTAAAGGATGGCGGCTATAAGACTCAAAATGGCGGCTATATTACGGTTTCAGTAGCTTGTATAGCTGTTATCTAAAGGATGTCGGCTATAAGACTCAGAAAAGCGGCTGTATTATAGTTCTAGCAGCTTGTGTAGCTGTCATATAAAGGATGGCCGCTATTAGACTTAAAATGGCGGCAGTAGAACGGTTCCAGCAGCTTCTATAGCTGTAATATAAAGGATGGCCGCTATCAGACTCAAAATGGCGGCTATATTATGGTTCCAGCAGCTTGTATAGCTGTTATATAAAGGATGTCGGCTATACGACTCAGAATAGCGGCTGTATTATGGTTCTAGCAGGTTGTGTAGCTGGCGGCAGTAGAACGGTTCCAGCAGCTTCTATAGCTGTAATATAAAGGATGGCGGCTATAAGACTCAAAATGGCAGGAACGGTTTCAGCAGCTTGTATAGTTGTTATCTAAAGGATGGCGGCTATAAGACTCAATATGGCGGCAGTAGAACGGTTCTAGGAGCTTGTATAGCTGTTATCTAAAAGATGGCCGCTATAAGACTTAAAATGGCGGCAGTAGAACGGTTCCAGCAGCTTCTATAGCTGTTATCTAAAGAATGGCGGCTATAAGACTCAAAATGGCGGCTGTACTATGTTTCCAGCAGCTTGTATAGCTGTTATTGAAAGAATGTCTGCTATGAGATTAAAAATGGCGACAATGAAAGGGTTCCAGCTGCTTCTATAGCTGTTATTTTAAGAACGGCGGCTGTAAGACTCAAAATAGCAGCAGTAACTATTATATAAAGGATGGTAGGTATAAGACTCAAAATGGCGGTTGTATTAAGCTTCCTGCAGCTTCTATATGCGTTAGATAAGGTATGGCGGCTATTAGACTTCAAATGGCGGCTGTAGAATGGTTCCAGCAGCTTATTTAGCTGTTATATAAAGTATTTCGGCTATAAGACTCAAAATGGCGGCAGTAGAACGGTTTCAGCAGCTTGTATAGCCGTTATCTAAAGGATGGCCGCTATAAGACTTAAAATGGCGGCAGTAGAACGGTTTCAGCAGCTTGTATAGCTGTTATCTAAAGGATGGCGGCTATAAGACTCAAAATGGCGGCAGTAGAACGGTTTCAGCAGCTTGTATAGCCGTTATCTAAAGGATGGCCGCTATAAGACTTAAAATGGCGGCAGTAGAACGGTTCCAGCAGCTTCTATAGCTGTTATCTAAAGAATGGCGGCTATAAGACTCAAAATGGCGGCTGTACTATGTTTCCAGCAGCTTGTATAGCTGTTATTGAAAGAATGTCTGCTATGAGATTAAAAATGGCGACAATGAAAGGGTTCCAGCTGCTTCTATAGCTGTTATTTTAAGAACGGCGGCTGTAAGACTCAAAATAGCAGCAGTAACTATTATATAAAGGATGGTAGGTATAAGACTCAAAATGGCGGTTGTATTAAGCTTCCTGCAGCTTCTATATCCGTTATATGAGGTATGGCGGCTATAAGACTTCAAATGGCGGCTATATTATGGTTTCAGCAGCTTAAATAGCTGTTATATAAAGGATGTCGGCTATAAGACTCAAAATAGCGGCTATGTTATGGTTCCAGCAGCTTAAATAACTGTTATATAAAGTATGTCGGCTATAAGACTCAAAATGGCGTCTGTATTATGTTTTCAGCAGCTTTAATAGCTGTAATATAAAGGATGTCGGCTACAAGACTCAAAATGGCGGCTATATTATGGTTCCAGCACCTTGTATAGCTGTTATATAAAGGATGTCGGCTATAAGACTCAGAATAGCGGCTGTATTATGGCTCTAGCAGGTTGTATAGCTGTTATATTAAGGATTGCCGCTATAAGACTTAAAATGGCGGCAGTAGAACGGTTCCAGCAGCTTCTATAGCTGTTATCTAAAGGATGGCCGCTATGAGACTTAAAATGGCGGCAGTATAACGGTTTCAGCAGATTGTATAGCTGTTATCTAAAGGATGGCGGCTATAAGACTCAAAATGGCGGCAGTAGAACGGTTTCATTAGTTTGTAGGATGGCCGCTATAAGACTTAAAATGGCGGCAGTAGAACGGTTCCAGCAGCTTCTATAGCTGTTATATAAAGGATGGCGTCTATAAGACTCAAAATGGCGTCAGTAGAACGGTTTCAGCAGCTTGTATAGCTGTTATCTAAAGGATGGCCGCTATAAGACTTAAAATGGCGGCATTAGAACGGTTCCAGCAGCTTGTGTAGCTGTTATGTAAAGGATGGCGTCTATAAGACTTCGGCTGCAGAATGGTTCCAGCAGCTTCTATAGCTTTTATAGAAAAGATGGCGGCTATAAGACTCAAAATGGCAACTGTATGGTATGGCCACTATAAGACTTCAAATGGCGGCTGTAGAATGGTTCCAGCAGCTTAAATAACTGTTATACAAAGTATGTCGGCTATAAGACCCAAAATGGCGTCTGTATTATGGTATCAGCAGCTTTAATAGCTGTTATATAAAGAATGTCGGCTATAAGACTCAAAATGGTGGCTATATTATGGTTGCAGCAGCTTGTATAGCTGTTATATAAAGAATGTCGGCTATTAGACTCAAAATGGCGGCAGTAGAACGGTTTCAGCAGCTTGTATAGCCGTTATCTGAAGGATGGCCGCTATAAGACTTAAAATGGCGGCGGTAGAACGGTTTCAGCAGCTTGAATAGCCGTTATCTAAAGGATGGCGGCTATAAGACTCAAAATGGCGGCAGTAGAACGGTTTCAGCAGCTTGTATAGCTATTATTTAAGGGATGGCCGCTATAAGACTTAAAATGGCGGCAGTAAAACGGTTCCAGCAGCTTCTATAGCTGTAATCTAAAGGATGTCGGCAATAAGACTCAAAATGGCGGCAGTAGAACAAATGCAGCAGCTTGTATAGCTGTTATCTTAAGGATGGCCGCTATAAGACTTAAAATGGCGGCAGTAAAACGGTCCAGCAGCTTCTATAGCTGTTATCTAAAGGATGGCGGCTATAAGACTCAAAATGGCGGCAGTAGAACGGTTTCAGCAGCTTGTATAGCTGTTATCTATAGGATGGCTGCTATAAGACTTAAAATGACGGCAGTAGAACGGTTCCAGCAGCTTGTATAACTATTATATAAAGGATGGCGGCTATAAGACTCAAAATGGCGCCTGTTCTATGTTTCCAGCAGCTTGTATAGCTGTTATTTAAAGTATGTCTGCTATGAGACTCAAAATGGCGGCAATGAAACGGGTTCAGCTGCTTCTATAGCTGTTATTTAAAGAACGGCGGCTATAAGACTCAAAACGGCAGCAGTAGAAGGAATTCAGCAGCTTGTATAGCTTTTATATAAAAAATGGCGGCTATAAGACTCAAAATGGTGGCTGTATTTTGGTGCCAGCAGTTTGTATAACTATTATATAAAGGATGGCAGCTATAAGACTCAAAATGGCGGTTGTATTATGTTTCCTGCAGCTTCTATATCCGTTATATAAAGTATGTCGGCTATAAGACTAAAAATGGCGGCTGTAATTTGGTTTCAGCAGCTTTAATAGCTGTTATATAAGGATGTCGGCTATAAGACTCAAAATGGCGGCTATATTATGGTTCCAGCACCTTGTATAGCTGTTATATAAAGGATGTCGGCTATAAGACTCACAATAGCGGCTGTATTATGGTTCTAGCAGGTTGTGTAGCTGGCGGCAGTAGAACGGTTCCAGCAGCTTCTATAGCTGTAATATAAAGGATGGCGGCTATAAGACTCAAAATGGCTGGAACGGTTTCAGCAGCTTGTATAGCTGTTATCTAAAGGATGGCGGCTATAAGACTTAATATGGCGGCAGTAGAACAGTTTTAGCAGCTTGTATAGCTGTTCTCTAAAAGATGGCCGCTATAAGACATAAAATGGCGGCAGTAGAAAGGATGGCGGCTATAAGACTCAAAATGGCGGCTGTACTATTTTTCCAGCAGCTTGTACAGCTGTTATTGAAAGAATGTCTGCTATGAGATTAAAAATGGCGAATATGAAAGGGTTCCAGCTGCTTCTATAGCTGTTATTTAAAGAACGGCGGCTAAAAGACTCAAAATAGCAGCAGTAGAACGGATTCAGCAGTTTGTATATCTTTTATGTAAAGAATGGCGGCTATAAGACTTAAAACTTCGGCTGTAGAATGCTTTCAGCAGCTTCTATAGCTTTTGTATAAAAGATGGCGGCTATAAGATTCAAAATGGCGGCTGTATTTTGGTTCCAGCAGCTTTAATAGCTGTTATATAAAGGATGTCGGCTATAAGACTCAAAATGGCGGCTATATTATGGTTCCAGCACCTTGTATAGCTGTTATATAAAGGATGTCGGCTATACGACTCAGAATAGCGGCTGTATTATGGTTCTAGCAGGTTGCGTAGCTGGCGGCAGTAGAACGGTTCCAGCAGCTGCTATAGCTGTAATATAAAGGATGGCGGCTATAAGACTCAAAATGGCAGGAACGGTTTCAGCAGCTTGTATAGCTGTTATCTAAAGGATGGCGGCTATAAGACTCAATATGGCGGCAGTAGAACGGTTTTAGCAGCTTGTATAGCTGTTATCTAAAGGATGGCCGCTATAAGACTTAAAATGGCGGCAGTAGAACGGTTCCAGCAGCTTCTATAGCTGATATCTAAAGGATGGCGGCTATAAGACTCAAAATGGCGGCTATATTATGGTTCCAGCACCTTGTATAGCTGTTATATAAAGGATGTCGGCTATACGACTCAGAATAGCGGCTGTATTATGGTTCTAGCAGGTTGCGTAGCTGGCGGCAGTAGAACGGTTCCAGCAGCTTCTATAGCTGTAATATAAAGGATGGCGGCTATAAGACTCAAAATGGCAGGAACGGTTTCAGCAGCTTGTATAGCTGTTATCTAAAGGATGGCGGCTATAAGACTCAATATGGCGGCAGTAGAACGGTTTTAGCAGCTTGTATAGCTGTTATCTAAAGGACGGCCGCTATAAGACTTAAAATGGCGGCAGTAGAACGGTTCCAGCAGCTTCTATAGCTGATATCTAAAGGATGGCGGCTATAAGACTCAAAATGGCGGCTGTACTATGTTTCCAGCAGCTTGTATAGCTGTTATTGAAAGAATGTCTGCTATGAGATTAAAAATGGCGACAATGAAAGGGTTCCAGCTGCTTCTATAGCTGTTATTGAAAGAACGGCGGCTATAAGACTCAAAATAGCAGCAGTAACTATTATATAAAGAATGGCAGGTATAAGACTCAAAATGTCGGTTGTATTAAGCTTCCTGCAGCTTTTATATCCGTTATATGAGGTATGGCTACTATAAGACTTCAAATGGCGGCTGTAGAATGTTTCCAGCAGCTTAAATAACTGCTATATAAAGTATGTCGGCTATAAGACTCAAAATGGCGTCTGTATTATGGTATCAGCAGCTTTAATAGCTGTTATATAAAGGATGTCGGCTATAAGACTCAAAATGGCGACTATATTATGTTTGCAGCAGCTTGTATAGCTGTTATATAAAGAATGTCGGCTATAAGACTCAAAATGGCGGCAGTAGAACGGTTTCAGCAGCTTGTATAGCCGTTATCTAAAGGATGGCCGCTATAAGACTTAAAATGGCGGCAGTAGAACGGTTTCAGCAGCTTGTATAGCTGTTATCTAAAGGATGGCGGCTATAAGACTCAAAATGGCGGCAGTAGAACGGTTTCAGCAGCTTGTATAGCCGTTATCTAAAGGATGGCCGCTATAAGACTTCAAATGGCGGCTGTAGAATGGTTCCAGCAGCTTAAATAACTGTTAGATAATGTGTGTCGGCTATAAGACTCAAAATGGCGTCTGTATTATGTTTTCAGCAGCTTTAATAGCTGTTATATAAAGGATGTCGGCTATAAGACTCAAAATGGCGGCTATATTATGGTTCGAGCACCTTGTATAGCTGTTATATAAAGGATGTCGGCTATACGACTCAGAATAGCGGCTGTATTATGGTTCTAGCAGGTTGTGTAGCTGGCGGCAGTAGAACGGTTCCAGCAGCTTCTATAGCTGTAATATAAAGGATGGCGGCTATAAGACTCAAAATGGCAGGAACGGTTTCAGCAGCTTGTATAGCTGTTATCTAAAGGATGGCGGCTATAAGACTCAATATGGCGGCAGTAGAACGGTTTTAGCAGCTTGTATAGCTGTTATCTAAAAGATGGCCGCTATAAGACTTAAAATGGCGGCAGTAGAACGGTTCCAGCAGCTTCTATAGCTGTTATCTAAAGAATGGCGGCTATAAGACTCAAAATGGCGGCTGTACTATGTTTCCAGCAGCTTGTATAGCTGTTATTGAAAGAATGTCTGCTATGAGATTAAAAATGGCGACAATGAAAGGGTTCCAGCTGCTTCTATAGCTGTTATTTTAAGAACGGCGGCTGTAAGACTCAAAATAGCAGCAGTAACTATTATATAAAAGATGGTACGTATAAGACTCAAAATGGCGGTTGTATTAAGCTTCCTGCAGCTTCTATATCCGTTATATGAGGTATGGCTACTATAAGACTTCAAATGGCGGCTGTAGAATGGTTCCAGCAGCTTAAATAACTGTTATATAAAGTATGTCGGCTATAAGACTCAAAATGGCGTCTGTATTATGGTTTCAGCAGATTTAATAGCTGTTATGTAAAGGATGTCGGCTATAAGACTCAAAATGGCGGCAGTAGAACGGTTTCAGTAGCTTGTATAGCCGTTATCTAAAGGTTGGACGCTGTAAGACTTAAAATGGCGGCTGTAGAATGGTTCCAGCAGCTTAAATAACTGTTATATAAAGTATGTCGGCTATAAGACTCAAAATGGCGTCTGTATTATGTTTTCAGCAGCTTTAATAGCTGTAATATAAAGGATGTCGGCTACAAGACTCAAAATGGCGGCTATATTATGGTTCCAGCACCTTGTATAGCTGTTATATAAAGGATGTCGGCTATAAGACTCAGAATAGCGGCTGTATTATGGCTCTAGCAGGTTGTGTAGCTGGCGGCAGTAGAACGGTTCCAGCAGCTTCTATAGCTGTAATATAAAGGATGGCGGCTATAAGACTCAAAATGGCAGGAACGGTTTCCGCAGCTTGTATAGCTGTTATCAAAAGGATGGCGGCTATAAGACTCAATATGGCGGCAGTAGAACGGTTTTAGCAGCTTGTATAGCTGTTATCTAAAAGATGGCCGCTATAAGATTTAAAATGGCGGCAGTAGAACGGTTCCAGCAGCTTCTATAGCTGTTCTCTAAAGGATGGCGGCTATAAGACTCAAAATGGCGGCTGTACTATGTTTCCAGCAGCTTGTATAGCTGTTATTGAAAGAATGTCTGCTATGAGATTAAAAATGGCGACAATGAAACGGTTCCAGCTGCTTCTATAGCTGTTATTTAAAGAACGGCGGCTATAAGACTCAAAATAGCAGCAGTAGAACGGATTCAGCAGTTTGTATAGCTGTTATGTAAAGGATGGCGGCTATAAGACTTAAAACTTCGGCTGTAGAATGCTTCCAGCAGCTTCTATAGCTCTTATATAAAAGATGGCGGCTATAAGACTCAAAATGGCGGCTGTATTTTGGTTCCAGCAGTTTGTATAACTATTATATAAAGGATGGCAGGTATAAGACTCAAAATGGCGGTTGTATTAAGCTTCCTGCAGCTTCTATATCCGTTATATGAGGTATGGCTACTATAAGACTTCAAATGGCGGCTGTAGAATGGTTCCAGCAGCTTAAATAACTGTTATATATAGAACCATAAAGATGTATAGTTGTTATCTAAAGGATGGCGGCTATAAGACTCAAAATGGCGGCAGTAGAACGGTTTTAGCAGCTTGTATAGCCGTTATCGAAAGGATGGCCGCTATAAGACTTATAATGGCGGAAGTAGGACGGTTCCAGCAGCTTCTATAGCTGTTATCTAAAAGATGTCGGCTATAAGAGTCAAAATGGCGGCAGAAGAACGGTTTCAGCAGCTTGTATAGCTGTTATCTAACGGTTTGCGGCCACAAGACTTAAAATGGCAGCAGTAGAACATTTCCAGCAGCTTGTATAAGTATTATATAAAGGATGGCGGCTATAAGACTCAAAATGGCGGCCGTATTATGGTTCCAGCAGCTTGTATAACTATTATCTAAAGGATGGCGGCTATAAGACTCAAAATGGCGGCAGTTGAACGGTTTCAGCAGCTTGTATAGCCGTTATCTAATGGATGGCCGCTATAAGACTTAAAATGGCGGCAGTAGAACGGTTTCAGCAGCTTCTATAGCTTTTATCTAAAGGATGTCGGCTATAAGACTCAAAATGGCGGCAGTAGAACGGTTTCAGCAGCTTATATAGCTATTATCTAAAGGATGGCGGCTATAAGACTTAAAATGGCGGCAGTAGAACATTTCCAGCAGCTTGTATAAGTATTATATAAAGGATGGCGGCTATAAGACTCAAAATGACGGCCGTATTATGGTTCCAGCAGCTGGTTTAATTATTACATAAAGGATGGTGTCTACAAGACCCAAAATGGCGGCTTTATTATTGGTCCAGCAGCTTGTATAACTGTCTTATAAAGGATGGAGGCTATAAGACTTAAAATGGGGGCAGTAGAACGGTTCCAGCAGCTTGTACAACTATTATATAAAGGATGGCGGCTATAAGACTTAAAACTTCGGCTGTATAATGGTTCCAGCAGCTTCTATAGCTTTTATATAAAAGATGGCGGCTATAAGACTCAAAATGGCGGCTGTATTTGGGTTCCAGCAGTTTGTATAACTATTATATAAAGGATGGCAGCTATAAGACTCAAAATGGCGGTTGTATTAAGCTTCCTGCAGCTTCTATATCCGTTATAAGAGTTATGGCTAATTCAAATGGCGGCTGTAGAATGGTTCCAGCAGTTTTTATAGCTGTTATATAAAGTGTGTCGGCTATAAGACTCAAAATGGCGGCTGTATTATGGTTTCAGCAGCTTTAATAGCTGTGATAAAAAGGATGTCGGCTATAAGACTACAAATGGCGGCTATATTATGGTTCCAGCAGCTTGTATAGCTGTTATATAAAGGTTGTCCGCTATAAGACTCAGAATAGCGGCTGTATTATGGTTCTAGAAGCTTGTGTAGCTGTTATATAAAGGATGACCGCAATAAGTCTTAAAATGGCGGCAGTAGATCGGTTCCAGCAGCTTGTATAGCTGTTATTGAAAGAATGTCTGCTATGAGATTAAAAATGGCGACAATGAAAGGGTTCCAGCTGCTTCTATAGCTGTTATTTAAAGAACGGCGGCTATAAGACTCAAAATAGCAGCAGTAACTATTATATAAAGGATGGCAGGTATAAGACTCAAAATGGCGGTTGTATTAAGCTTCCTGCAGCTTCTATATCCGTTATATGAGGTATGGCTACTATAAGACTTGAAATGGCGGCTGTAGAATGGTTCCAGCAGCTTAAATAACTGTTATATAAAGTATGTCGGCTATAAGACTCCAAATGGCGGCTATATTATGGTTCCAGCAGCTTGTATAGCTGTTATATAAAGGATGTCCGCTATAAGACTCAGAATAGCGGCTGTATTATGGTTCTAGAAGCTTGTGTAGCTGTTATATAAAGGATGACCGCTATAAGACTTAAAATGGCGGCAGTAGAACGGTTCCAGCAGCTACTATAGCTGTTATCTAAAGGATGGCGGCTATAAGACTCAAAATGGCGGCTGTACTATGTTTCCAGCATCTTATATAGCTGCTATTTAAAGAATGTCTGCTATGAGACTTAACATGGCGACAATGAAACGGTTCCAGCAGTTTGTATAGCTGTTATCGAAAGGATGTCGGCTATAAGACTCAGAATAGCGCCTGTATTATGGTTCGAGAAGCTTGTGTAGCTGTTATATGAAGGATGACCGCTATAAGACTTAAAATGGCGGCAGTAGAACGGTTCCAGCAGCTATTATAGCTGTTATCTAAAGGATGGCGGCTATAAGACTCAAAATGGCGGCAGTAGAACGGTTTCAGCAGCTTGTATAGCTGTTATCTAAAGGATGGCGGCTATAAGACCTAAAATAGCGGCAGTAGAACATTTCCAGCAGCTTGTATAAGTATTATATAAAGGATGGCGGCTATAAGACTCAAAATGGCGGCCGTATAATGGTTCCAGCAGCTGGTATAATAATTGTGGGATTGGATCTGGCAACTCTGGTGAGCGGGGCGAATTGAGCTAAAGACGGGCAGTCGAACTGAAGAGACGAGCGAGCGCGGTTGCAAAAAAGACGAAAACCGAAACGACGCAGATATACGGAATAAAACAAATTCCTACAAATATGGGGGCTCAACCTACAAAATGGGCATGATTCAACTTATGTATGTATAAAGAAGTAAAAAAGTAATATCAGTGAGTGAGAAAGAGACAAACATACACAAAACGACGCAACAGTGGAATCAAACGACGAAAAAACAGCGCGAAAACGAATAAGAATTAGCATCAAACGACGAAAAATTGGCCGCCAAGGATCAAAAAGCGGCAAAGAAACGGTGAAAAAGTTTTCGACGAACGACGAGAAAGTGTTTGAATACGACGATAACTGTGGTGACGTGGCAAACGACGTATATATACATATACAATATTAGTGTGTGTGCGTAAGAGAAAGAACTATGAGCAAACTTGAAGACTTTGGAAATGTGCAAGAGGCACTGAAAACTGAAAAGAAATCTAATATTACATTGTTTCACAAGTTTATATACGAAGAAGAAGGCGATCGTGCAAATCGCCAAAGACTAAGAATGTTTGAAAGGTTTAATTTTGATTACGACAGCGATTTGTATAAAAGTAAAGTGTCTTATGTGGAAAAGAATTTAACAAATAACGATTTAGTGATTATTTGTAACGTTTCGAATCTAACGTCCCATTTATTTCGCAATTTGCAAGCTGGAAATTTGCTAGCTGACCTTGACACAGAGAATGATCAAAACGAAGATGATGACGAGGACCGCGAAATAGATGGCGATGTAGGCAATATGCAAGACAAAATGTTGTCAGTAGTGAGCGACGAAACGAATTTTAGAACAGCTGCAACAAACAAAAATATGCGAAACAAAACGAATAGGGCAAACTCTACAGTCGTGGCCAACAATATTGATACGCAAAGTGCAGTAAATGTCAACATGCTCCCACCGAGATTCGCTTTGAATTTTCGGGACGTTGAGGACTCTTTACGACCTTTCCATGGCGATGAAACTTTATCAGTTAAAGTATGGATTGAGGATTTCGAAGACACGGCTGACTTGATGCAATGGGATAGTTTAAAAAATTTATTTTTGCTAAAAGAGCTATTAAGGGACTTGCTAAAATGTTTATTCTGAGTGAACGCGGAATTAATGAAGTAAGTAAGTCGTCTCGCCGACTTAGGTATACCATACACCAGTAAAGCAAATATTTTAAATTTATTAAACAAATGCATTTTCACATGCTTTTTATTACAAGCATATCTTAGAATCTCCCTCACTCAAGTATACGAGCACCCTAGCGCCCCCACCAGCCAACGGCCAACTACGGCCTTATGGAAAAACGTTTATATGCATAACTTGGCTATTTTTTGTCCGATTTTGATCAAATTTGGTAGTTTGCTGGGTATTAGTATCAAATTCAAGTGTGCTAAATTTGATTATAAAAGGTAGAAAATTACGTGAGATAATCGAGTTTTCACAAATTACGGGGGCGGAAAGGGGCGTGGCAAAATCGTTGCATATACAGTATATGCGCATTTATTAAGCAAATACACATACCAAATTTGGTGTCTCTAGCTATTATAGTCTTTAAGAAAATCAAATTTGTTTAAATTTCGTGGGCGGAGGGGGCGTGGCAAATTTTTTTTGCAACAAATTTGTGCGCGCTTACTAAAGGATTAATCATACCAAATTTGATGTCTTTAGCTATTATAGTCTTTAAGAAAATCAAATTTGTTTAAATTCCGTGGGCGGAGGGGGCGTGGCAAAAATTTGAAATAAACTTGACCACCGTAGGTTATACACGAGTCTACGTACCAAATTTGGTGACTCTAGCTCTTATAGTCTCTGAGATCTACGTGTTCATACGGACGGACGGACGGACGGACGGACGGACATGTCTATATCGACTCGGCTGTTGATCCCGATCAAGAATATATATACTTTATGGGGTCGGAAAAGCTTCCTTCTGCCTGTTACATACATTTTGGCGACTTTAATATACCATTTCACCCTATGGGTGTATAAAAATTGGTCAACATTGAACGGTTTCAGCAGCTTCTATAGCTTTTATCTAAAGGATGTCGGCTATAAGACTCAAAATGGCGGCAGTAGAACGGTTTCAGCAGCTTATATAGCTATTATCTAAAGGATGGCGGCTATAAGACTTAAAATGGCGGCAGTAGAACATTTCCAGCAGCTTGTATAAGTATTATATAAAGGATGGCGGCTATAAGACTCAAAATGACGGCCGTATTATGGTTCCAGCAGCTGGTATAATTATTACATAAAGGATGGTGTCTACAAGACCCAAAATGGCGGCTTTATTATTGGTCCAGCAGCTTGTATAACTGTCTTATAAAGGATGGAGGCTATAAGGGCAGTAGAACGGTTCCAGCAGCTTGTACAACTATTATATAAAGGATGGCGGCTATAAGACTTAAAACTTCGGCTGTAGAATGGTTCCAGCAGCTTCTATAGCTTTTATATAAAAGATGGCGGCAATAAGACTCAAAATGGCGGCTGTATTTGGGTTCCAGCAGTTTGTATAACTATTATATAAAGGATGGCAGCTATAAGACTCAAAATGGCGGTTGTATTAAGCTTCCTGCAGCTTCTATATCCGTTATAAGAGTTATGGCTAATTCAAATGGCGGCTGTAGAATGGTTCCAGCAGTTTTTATAGCTGTTATATAAAGTGTGTCGGCTATAAGACTCAAAATGGCGGCTGTATTATGGTTTCAGCAGCTTTAATAGCTGTGATAAAAAGGATGTCGGCTATAAGACTACAAATGGCGGCTATATTATGGTTCCAGCAGCTTGTATAGCTGTTATATAAAGGTTGTCCGCTATAAGACTCAGAATAGCGGCTGTATTATGGTTCTAGAAGCTTGTGTAGCTGTTATATAAAGGATGACCGCTATAAGTCTTAAAATGGCGGCAGTAGATCGGTTCCAGCAGCTTGTATAGCTGTTATTGAAAGAATGTCTGCTATGAGATTAAAAATGGCGACAATGAAAGGGTTCCAGCTGCTTCTATAGCTGTTATTTAAAGAACGGCGGCTATAAGACTCAAAATAGCAGCAATAACTATTATATAAAGGATGACAGGTATAAGACTCAAAATGGCGGTTGTATTAAGCTTCCTGCAGCTTCTATATCCGTTATATGAGGTATGGCTACTATAAGACTTCAAATGGCGGCTGTAGAATGGTTCCAGCAGCTTAAATAACTGTTATATAAAGTATGTCGGCTATAAGACTCCAAATGGCGGCTATATTATGGTTCCAGCAGCTTGTATAGCTGTTATATAAAGGATGTCCGCTATAAGACTCAGAATAGCGGCTGTATTATGGTTCTAGAAGCTTGTGTAGCTGTTATATAAAGGATGACCGCTATAAGACTTAAAATGGCGGCAGTAGAACGGTTCCAGCAGCTACTATAGCTGTTATCTAAAGGATGGCGGCTATAAGACTCAAAATGGCGGCTGTACTATGTTTCCAGCAGCTTATATAGCTGCTATTTAAAGAATGTCTGCTATGAGACTTAACATGGCGACAATGAAACGGTTCCAGCAGTTTGTATAGCTGTTATCGAAAGGATGTCGGCTATAAGACTCAGAATAGCGCCTGTATTATGGTTCGAGAAGCTTGTGTAGCTGTTATATGAAGGATGACCGCTATAAGACTTAAAATGGCGGCAGTAGAACGGTTCCAGCAGCTATTATAGCTGTTATCTAAAGGATGGAGGCTATAAGACTCAAAATGGCGGCAGTAGAACGGTTTCAGCAGCTTGTATAGCTGTTATCTAAAGGATGGCGGCTATAAGACCTAAAATAGCGGCAGTAGAACATTTCCAGCAGCTTGTATAAGTATTATATAAAGGATGGCGGCTATAAGACTCAAAATGGCGGCCGTATAATGGTTCCAGCAGCTGGTATAATAATTGTGGGATTGGATCTGGCAACTCTGGTGAGCGGGGCGAATTGAGCTAAAGACGGGCAGTCGAACTGAAGAGACGAGCGAGCGCGGTTGCAAAAAAGACGAAAACCGAAACGACGCAGATATACGGAATAAAACAAATTCCTACAAATATGGGGGCTCAACCTACAAAATGGGCATGATTCAACTTATGTATGTATAAAGAAGTAAAAAGTAATATCAGTGAGTGAGAAAGAGACAAACATACACAAAACGACGCAACAGCGCGAAAACGAATAAGAATTAGCATCAAACGACGAAAAATTGGCGGCTAACGATCAAAAAGCGGCAAAGAAACGGTGAAAAAGTTTTCGACGAACGACGAGAAAGTGTTTGAATACGACGATAACTGTGGTGACGTGGCAAACGACGTATATATACATATACAATATTAGTGTGTGTGCGTAAGAGAAAGAACTATGAGCAAACTTGAAGACTTTGGAAATGTGCAAGAGGCACTGAAAACTGAAAAGAAATCTAATATTACATTGTTTCACAAGTTTATATACGAAGAAGAAGGCGATCGTGCAAATCGCCAAAGACTAAGAATGTTTGAAAGGTTTAATTTTGATTACGACAGCGATTTGTATAAAAGTAAAGTGTCTTATGTGGAAAAGAATTTAACAAATAACGATTTAGTGATTATTTGTAACGTTTCGAATCTAACGTCCCATTTATTTCGCAATTTGCAAGCTGGAAATTTGCTAGCTGACCTTGACACAGAGAATGATCAAAACGAAGATGATGACGAGGACCGCGAATTAGATGGCGATGTAGGCAATATGCAAGACAAAATGTTGTCAGTAGTGAGCGACGAAACGAATTTTAGAACAGCTGCAACAAACAAAAATATGCGAAACAAAACGAATAGGGCAAACTCTACAGTCGTGGCCAACAATATTGATACGCAAAGTGCAGTAAATGTCAACATGCTCCCACCGAGATTCGCTTTGAATTTTCGGGACGTTGAGGACTCTTTACGACCTTTCCATGGCGATGAAACTTTATCAGTTAAAGTATGGATTGAGGATTTCGAAGACACGGCTGACTTGATGCAATGGGATAGTTTACAAAAATTTATTTTTGCTAAAAGAGCTATTAAGGGACTTGCTAAAATGTTTATTCTGAGTGAACGCGGAATTAATGAAGTAAGTAAGTCGTCTCGCCGACTTAGGTATACCATACACCAGTAAAGCAAATATTTTAAATTTATTAAACAAATGCATTTTCACATGCTTTTTATTACAAGCATATCTTAGAATCTCCCTCACTCAAGTATACGAGCACCCTAGCGCCCCCACCAGCCAACGGCCAACTACGGCCTTATGGAAAAACGTTTATATGCATAACTTGGCTATTTTTTGTCCGATTTTGATCAAATTTGGTAGTTTGCTGGGTATTAGTATCAAATTCAAGTGTGCTAAATTTGATTATAGGTAGAAAATTACGTGAGATAATCGAGTTTTCACAAATTACGGGGGCGGAAAGGGGCGTGGCAAAATCGTTGCATATACAGTATATGCGCATTTATTAAGCAAATACACATACCAAATTTGGTGTCTCTAGCTATTATAGTCTTTAAGAAAATCAAATTTGTTTAAATTTCGTGGGCGGAGGGGGCGTGGCAAATTTTTTTGCAACAAATTTGTGCGCGCTTACTAAAGGATTAATCATACCAAATTTGATGTCTTTAGCTATTATAGTCTTTAAGAAAATCAAATTTGTTTAAATTCCGTGGGCGGAGGGGGGCGTGGCAAAAATTTGAAATAAACTTGACCACCGTAGGTTATACACGAGTCTACGTACCAAATTTGGTGACTCTAGCTCTTATAGTCTCTGAGATCTACGTGTTCATACGGACGGACGGACGGACGGACGGACGGACGGACGGACGGACGGACATGTCTATATCGACTCGGCTGTTGATCCCGATCAAGAATATATATACTTTATGGGGTCGGAAAAGCTTCCTTCTGCCTGTTACATACATTTTGGCGACTTTAATATACCATTTCACCCTATGGGTGTATAAAAATTGGTCAACATTGAACGGTTTCAGCAGCTTCTATAGCTTTTATCTAAAGGATGTCGGCTATAAGACTCAAAATGGCGGCAGTAGAACGGTTTCAGCAGCTTATATAGCTATTATCTAAAGGATGGCGGCTATAAGACTTAAAATGGCGGCAGTAGAACATTTCCAGCAGCTTGTATAAGTATTATATAAAGGATGGCGGCTATAAGACTCAAAATGACGGCCGTATTATGGTTCCAGCAGCTGGTATAATTATTACATAAAGGATGGTGTCTACAAGACCCAAAATGGCGGCTTTATTATTGGTCCAGCAGCTTGTATAACTGTCTTATAAAGGATGGAGGCTATAAGACTTAAAATGGGGGCAGTAGAACGGTTCCAGCAGCTTGTACAACTATTATATAAAGGATGGCGGCTATAAGACTTAAAACTTCGGCTGTAGAATGGTTCCAGCAGCTTCTATAGCTTTTATATAAAAGATGGCGGCAATAAGACTCAAAATGGCGGCTGTATTTGGGTTCCAGCAGTTTGTATAACTATTATATAAAGGATGGCAGCTATAAGACTCAAAATGGCGGTTGTATTAAGCTTCCTGCAGCTTCTATATCCGTTATAAGAGTTATGGCTAATTCAAATGGCGGCTGTAGAATGGTTCCAGCAGTTTTTATAGCTGTTATATAAAGTGTGTCGGCTATAAGACTCAAAATGGCGGCTGTATTATGGTTTCAGCAGCTTTAATAGCTGTGATAAAAGGATGTCGGCTATAAGACTACAAATGGCGGCTATATTATGGTTCCAGCAGCTTGTATAGCTGTTATATAAAGGTTGTCCGCTATAAGACTCAGAATAGCGGCTGTATTATGGTTCTAGAAGCTTGTGTAGCTGTTATATAAAGGATGACCGCTATAAGTCTTAAAATGGCGGCAGTAGATCGGTTCCAGCAGCTTGTATAGCTGTTATTGAAAGAATGTCTGCTATGAGATTAAAAATGGCGACAATGAAAGGGTTCCAGCTGCTTCTATAGCTGTTATTTAAAGAACGGCGGCTATAAGACTCAAAATAGCAGCAATAACTATTATATAAAGGATGGCAGGTATAAGACTCAAAATGGCGGTTGTATTAAGCTTCCTGCAGCTTCTATATCCGTTATATGAGGTATGGCTACTATAAGACTTCAAATGGCGGCTGTAGAATGGTTCCAGCAGCTTAAATAACTGTTATATAAAGTATGTCGGCTATAAGACTCCAAATGGCGGCTATATTATGGTTCCAGCAGCTTGTATAGCTGTTATATAAAGGATGTCCGCTATAAGACTCAGAATAGCGGCTGTATTATGGTTCTAGAAGCTTGTGTAGCTGTTATATAAAGGATGACCGCTATAAGACTTAAAATGGCGGCAGTAGAACGGTTCCAGCAGCTACTATAGCTGTTATCTAAAGGATGGCGGCTATAAGACTCAAAATGGCGGCCGTATAATGGTTCCAGCAGCTGGTATAATAATTGTGGGATTGGATCTGGCAACTCTGGTGAGCGGGGCGAATTGAGCTAAAGACGGGCAGTCGAACTGAAGAGACGAGCGAGCGCGGTTGCAAAAAAGAAGAAAACCGAAACGACGCAGATATACGGAATAAAACAAATTCCTACAAATATGGGGGCTCAACCTACAAAATGGGCATGATTCAACTTATGTATGTATAAAGAAGTAAAAAAGTAATATCAGTGAGTGAGAAAGAGACAAACATACACAAAACGACGCAACAGCGCGAAAACGAATAAGAATTAGCATCAAACGACGAAAAATTGGCGGCTAACGATCAAAAAGCGGCAAAGAAACGGTGAAAAAGTTTTCGACGAACGACGAGAAAGTGTTTGAATACGACGATAACTGTGGTGACGTGGCAAACGACGTATATATACATATACAACATTAGTGTGGGTGCGTAAGAGAAAGAACTATGAGCAAACTTGAAGACTTTGGAAATGTGCAAGAGGCACTGAAAACTGAAAAGAAATCTAATATTACATTGTTTCACAAGTTTATATACGAAGAAGAAGGCGATCGTGCAAATCGCCAAAGACTAAGAATGTTTGAAAGGTTTAATTTTGATTACGACAGCGATTTGTATAAAAGTAAAGTGTCTTATGTGGAAAAGAATTTAACAAATAACGATTTAGTGATTATTTGTAACGTTTCGAATCTAACGTCCCATTTATTTCGCAATTTGCAAGCTGGAAATTTGCTAGCTGACCTTGACACAGAGAATGATCAAAACGAAGATGATGACGAGGACCGCGAAATAGATGGCGATGTAGGCAATATGCAAGACAAAATGTTGTCAGTAGTGAGCGACGAAACGAATTTTAGAACAGCTGCAACAAACAAAAATATGCGAAACAAAACGAATAGGGCAAACTCTACAGTCGTGGCCAACAATATTGATACGCAAAGTGCAGTAAATGTCAACATGCTCCCACCGAGATTCGCTTTGAATTTTCGGGACGTTGAGGACTCTTTACGACCTTTCCATGGCGATGAAACTTTATCAGTTAAAGTATGGATTGAGGATTTCGAAGACACGGCTGACTTGATGCAATGGGATAGTTTACAAAAATTTATTTTTGCTAAAAGAGCTATTAAGGGACTTGCTAAAATGTTTATCCTGAGTGAACGCGGAATTAATGAAGTAAGTAAGTCGTCTCGCCGACTTAGGTATACCATACACCAGTAAAGCAAATATTTTAAATTTATTAAACAAATGCATTTTCACATGCTTTTTATTACAAGCATATCTTAGAATCTCCCTCACTCAAGTATACGAGCACCCTAGCGCCCCCACCAGCCAACGGCCAACTACGGCCTTATGGAAAAACGTTTATATGCATAACTTGGCTATTTTTTGTCCGATTTTGATCAAATTTGGTAGTTTGCTGGGTATTAGTATCAAATTCAAGTGTGCTAAATTTGATTATAAAAGGTAGAAAATTACGTGAGATAATCGAGTTTTCACAAATTACGGGGGCGGAAAGGGGCGTGGCAAAATCTTTGCATATACAGTATATGCGCATTTATTAAGCAAATACACATACCAAATTTGGTGTCTCTAGCTATTATAGTCTTTAAGAAAATCAAATTTGTTTAAATTTCGTGGGCGGAGGGGGCGTGGCAAATTTTTTTTGCAACAAATTTGTGCGCGCTTACTAAAGGATTAATCATACCAAATTTGATGTCTTTAGCTATTATAGTCTTTAAGAAAATCAAATTTGTTTAAATTCCGTGGGCGGAGGGGGGCGTGGCAAAAATTTGAAATAAACTTGACCACCGTAGGTTATACACGAGTCTACGTACCAAATTTGGTGACTCTAGCTCTTATAGTCTCTGAGATCTACGTGTTCATACGGACGGACGGACGGACGGACGGACGGACATGTCTATATCGACTCGGCTGTTGATCCCGATCAAGAATATATATACTTTATGGGGTCGGAAAAGCTTCCTTCTGCCTGTTACATACATTTTGGCGACTTTAATATACCATTTCACCCTATGGGTGTATAAAAATTGGTCAACATTGAACGGTTTCAGCAGCTTCTATAGCTTTTATCTAAAGGATGTCGGCTATAAGACTCAAAATGGCGGCAGTAGAACGGTTTCAGCAGCTTATATAGCTATTATCTAAAGGATGGCGGCTATAAGACTTAAAATGGCGGCAGTAGAACATTTCCAGCAGCTTGTATAAGTATTATATAAAGGATGGCGGCTATAAGACTCAAAATGACGGCCGTATTATGGTTCCAGCAGCTGGTATAATTATTACATAAAGGATGGTGTCTACAAGACCCAAAATGGCGGCTTTATTATTGGTCCAGCAGCTTGTATAACTGTCTTATAAAGGATGGAGGCTATAAGACTTAAAATGGGGGCAGTAGAACGGTTCCAGCAGCTTGTACAACTATTATATAAAGGATGGCGGCTATAAGACTTAAAACTTCGGCTGTATAATGGTTCCAGCAGCTTCTATAGCTTTTATATAAAAGATGGCGGCAATAAGACTCAAAATGGCGGCTGTATTTGGGTTCCAGCAGTTTGTATAACTATTATATAAAGGATGGCAGCTATAAGACTCAAAATGGCGGTTGTATTAAGCTTCCTGCAGCTTCTATATCCGTTATAAGAGTTATGGCTAATTCAAATGGCGGCTGTAGAATGGTTCCAGCAGTTTTTATAGCTGTTATATAAAGTGTGTCGGCTATAAGACTCAAAATGGCGGCTGTATTATGGTTTCAGCAGCTTTAATAGCTGTGATAAAAAGGATGTCGGCTATAAGACTACAAATGGCGGCTATATTATGGTTCCAGCAGCTTGTATAGTTGTTATATAAAGGTTGTCCGCTATAAGACTCAGAATAGCGGCTGTATTATGGTTCTAGAAGCTTGTGTAGCTGTTATATAAAGGATGACCGCTATAAGTCTTAAAATGGCGGCAGTAGATCGGTTCCAGCAGCTTGTATAGCTGTTATTGAAAGAATGTCTGCTATGAGATTAAAAATGGCGACAATGAAAGGGTTCCAGCTGCTTCTATAGCTGTTATTTAAAGAACGGCGGCTATAAGACTCAAAATAGCAGCAATAACTATTATATAAAGGATGGCAGGTATAAGACTCAAAATGGCGGTTGTATTAAGCTTCCTGCAGCTTCTATATCCGTTATATGAGGTATGGCTACTATAAGACTTCAAATGGCGGCTGTAGAATGGTTCCAGCAGCTTAAATAACTGTTATATAAAGTATGTCGGCTATAAGACTCCAAATGGCGGCTATATTATGGTTCCAGCAGCTTGTATAGCTGTTATATAAAGGATGTCCGCTATAAGACTCAGAATAGCGGCTGTATTATGGTTCTAGAAGCTTGTGTAGCTGTTATATAAAGGATGACCGCTATAAGACTTAAAATGGCGGCAGTAGAACGGTTCCAGCAGCTACTATAGCTGTTATCTAAAGGATGGCGGCTATAAGACTCAAAATGGCGGCCGTATAATGGTTCCAGCAGCTGGTATAATAATTGTGGGATTGGATCTGGCAACTCTGGTGAGCGGGGCGAATTGAGCTAAAGACGGGCAGTCGAACTGAAGAGACGAGCGAGCGCGGTTGCAAAAAAGACGAAAACCGAAACGACGCAGATATACGGAATAAAACAAATTCCTACAAATATGGGGGCTCAACCTACAAAATGGGCATGATTCAACTTATGTATGTATAAAGAAGTAAAAAAGTAATATCAGTGAGTGAGAAAGAGACAAACATACACAAAACGACGCAACAGCGCGAAAACGAATAAGAATTAGCATCAAACGACGAAAAATTGGCGGCTAACGATCAAAAAGCGGCAAAGAAACGGTGAAAAAGTTTTCGACGAACGACGAGAAAGTGTTTGAATACGACGATAACTGTGGTGACGTGGCAAACGACGTATATATACATATACAACATTAGTGTGTGTGCGTAAGAGAAAGAACTATGAGCAAACTTGAAGACTTTGGAAATGTGCAAGAGGCACTGAAAACTGAAAAGAAATCTAATATTACATTGTTTCACAAGTTTATATACGAAGAAGAAGGCGATCGTGCAAATCGCCAAAGACTAAGAATGTTTGAAAGGTTTAATTTTGATTACGACAGCGATTTGTATAAAAGTAAAGTGTCTTATGTGGAAAAGAATTTAACAAATAACGATTTAGTGATTATTTGTAACGTTTCGAATCTAACGTCCCATTTATTTCGCAATTTGCAAGCTGGAAATTTGCTAGCTGACCTTGACACAGAGAATGATCAAAACGAAGATGATGACGAGGACCGCGAAATAGATGGCGATGTAGGCAATATGCAAGACAAAATGTTGTCAGTAGTGAGCGACGAAACGAATTTTAGAACAGCTGCAACAAACAAAAATATGCGAAACAAAACGAATAGGGCAAACTCTACAGTCGTGGCCAACAATATTGATACGCAAAGTGCAGTAAATGTCAACATGCTCCCACCGAGATTCGCTTTGAATTTTCGGGACGTTGAGGACTCTTTACGACCTTTCCATGGCGATGAAACTTTATCAGTTAAAGTATGGATTGAGGATTTCGAAGACACGGCTGACTTGATGCAATGGTATAGTTTACAAAAATTTATTTTTGCTAAAAGAGCTATTAAGGGACTTGCTAAAATGTTTATCCTGAGTGAACGCGGAATTAATGAAGTAAGTAAGTCGTCTCGCCGACTTAGGTATATCATACACCAGTAAAGCAAATATTTTAAATTTATTAAACAAATGCATTTTCACATGCTTTTTATTACAAGCATATCTTAGAATCTCCCTCACTCAAGTATACGAGCACCCTAGCGCCCCCACCAGCCAACGGCCAACTACGGCCTTATGGAAAAACGTTTATATGCATAACTTGGCTATTTTTTGTCCGATTTTGATCAAATTTGGTAGTTTGCTGGGTATTAGTATCAAATTCAAGTGTGCTAAATTTGATTATAAAAGGTAGAAAATTACGTGAGATAATCGAGTTTTCACAAATTACGGGGGCGGAAAGGGGCGTGGCAAAATCGTTGCATATACAGTATATGCGCATTTATTAAGCAAATACACATACCAAATTTAGTGTCTCTAGCTATTATAGTCTTTAAGAAAATCAAATTTGTTTAAATTTCGTGGGCGGAGGGGGCGTGGCAAATTTTTTTGCAACAAATTTGTGCGCGCTTACTAAAGGATTAATCATACCAAATTTGATGTCTTTAGCTATTATAGTCTTTAAGAAAATCAAATTTGTTTAAATTCCGTGGGCGGAGGGGGCGTGGCAAAAATTTGAAATAAACTTGACCACCGTAGGTTATACACGAGTCTACGTACCAAATTTGGTGACTCTAGCTCTTATAGTCTCTGAGATCTACGTGTTCATACGGACGGACGGACGGACGGACGGACGGACGGACGGACGGACGGACGGACGGACATGTCTATATCGACTCGGCTGTTGATCCCGATCAAGAATATATATACTTTATGGGGTCGGAAAAGCTTCCTTCTGCCTGTTACATACATTTTGGCGACTTTAATATACCATTTCACCCTATGGGTGTATAAAAATTGGTCAACATTGAACGGTTTCAGCAGCTTCTATAGCTTTTATCTAAAGGATGTCGGCTATAAGACTCAAAATGGCGGCAGTAGAACGGTTTCAGCAGCTTATATAGCTATTATCTAAAGGATGGCGGCTATAAGACTTAAAATGGCGGCAGTAGAACATTTCCAGCAGCTTGTATAAGTATTATATAAAGGATGGCGGCTATAAGACTCAAAATGACGGCCGTATTATGGTTCCAGCAGCTGGTATAATTATTACATAAAGGATGGTGTCTACAAGACCCAAAATGGCGGCTTTATTATTGGTCCAGCAGCTTGTATAACTGTCTTATAAAGGATGGAGGCTATAAGACTTAAAATGGGGGCAGTAGAACGGTTCCAGCAGCTTGTACAACTATTATATAAAGGATGGCGGCTATAAGACTTAAAACTTCGGCTGTAGAATGGTTCCAGCAGCTTCTATAGCTTTTATATAAAAGATGGCGGCTATAAGACTCAAAATGGCGGCTGTATTTGGGTTCCAGCAGTTTGTATAACTATTATATAAAGGATGGCAGCTATAAGACTCAAAATGGCGGTTGTATTAAGCTTCCTGCAGCTTCTATATCCGTTATAAGAGTTATGGCTAATTCAAATGGCGGCTGTAGAATGGTTCCAGCAGTTTTTATAGCTGTTATATAAAGTGTGTCGGCTATAAGACTCAAAATGGCGGCTGTATTATGGTTTCAGCAGCTTTAATAGCTGTGATAAAAAGGATGTCGGCTATAAGACTACAAATGGCGGCTATATTATGGTTCCAGCAGCTTGTATAGCTGTTATATAAAGGTTGTCCGCTATAAGACTCAGAATAGCGGCTGTATTATGGTTCTAGAAGCTTGTGTAGCTGTTATATAAAGGATGACCGCTATAAGTCTTAAAATGGCGGCAGTAGATCGGTTCCAGCAGCTTGTATAGCTGTTATTGAAAGAATGTCTGCTATGAGATTAAAAATGGCGACAATGAAAGGGTTCCAGCTGCTTCTATAGCTGTTATTTAAAGAACGGCGGCTATAAGACTCAAAATAGCAGCAGTAACTATTATATAAAGGATGGCAGGTATAAGACTCAAAATGGCGGTTGTATTAAGCTTCCTGCAGCTTCTATATCCGTTATATGAGGTATGGCTACTATAAGACTTCAAATGGCGGCTGTAGAATGGTTCCAGCAGCTTAAATAACTGTTATATAAAGTATGTCGGCTATAAGACTCCAAATGGCGGCTATATTATGGTTCCAGCAGCTTGTATAGCTGTTATATAAAGGATGTCCGCTATAAGACTCAGAATAGCGGCTGTATTATGGTTCTAGAAGCTTGTGTAGCTGTTATATAAAGGATGACCGCTATAAGACTTAAAATGGCGGCAGTAGAACGGTTCCAGCAGCTACTATAGCTGTTATCTAAAGGATGGCGGCTATAAGACTCAAAATGGCGGCTGTACTATGTTTCCAGCAGCTTATATAGCTGCTATTTAAAGAATGTCTGCTATGAGACTTAACATGGCGACAATGAAACGGTTCCAGCAGTTTGTATAGCTGTTATCGAAAGGATGTCGGCTATAAGACTCAGAATAGCGCCTGTATTATGGTTCGAGAAGCTTGTGTAGCTGTTATATGAAGGATGACCGCTATAAGACTTAAAATGGCGGCAGTAGAACGGTTCCAGCAGCTATTATAGCTGTTATCTAAAGGATGGCGGCTATAAGACTCAAAATGGCGGCAGTAGAACGGTTTCAGCAGCTTGTATAGCTGTTATCTAAAGGATGGCGGCTATAAGACCTAAAATAGCGGCAGTAGAACATTTCCAGCAGCTTGTATAAGTATTATATAAAGGATGGCGGCTATAAGACTCAAAATGGCGGCCGTATAATGGTTCCAGCAGCTGGTATAATAATTGTGGGATTGGATCTGGCAACTCTGGTGAGCGGGGCGAATTGAGCTAAAGACGGGCAGTCGAACTGAAGAGACGAGCGAGCGCGGTTGCAAAAAAGACGAAAGACGAAACGACGCAGATATACGGAATAAAACAAATTCCTACAAATATGGGGGCTCAACCTACAAAATGGGCATGATTCAACTTATGTATGTATAAAGAAGTAAAAAAGTAATATCAGTGAGTGAGAAAGAGACAAACATACACAAAACGACGCAACAGTGGAATCAAACGACGAAAAAACAGCGCGAAAACGAATAAGAATTAGCATCAAACGACGAAAAATTGGCGGCTAACGATCAAAAAGCGGCAAAGAAACGGTGAAAAAGTTTTCGACGAACGACGAGAAAGTGTTTGAATACGACGATAACTGTGGTGACGTGGCAAACGACGTATATATACATATACAATATTAGTGTGTGTGCGTAAGAGAAAGAACTATGAGCAAACTTGAAGACTTTGGAAATGTGCAAGAGGCACTGAAAACTGAAAAGAAATCTAATATTACATTGTTTCACAAGTTTATATACGAAGAAGAAGGAGATCGTGCAAATCGCCAAAGACTAAGAATGTTTGAAAGGTTTAATTTTGATTACGACAGCGATTTGTATAAAAGTAAAGTGTCTTATGTGGAAAAGAATTTAACAAATAACGATTTAGTGATTATTTGTAACGTTTCGAATCTAACGTCCCATTTATTTCGCAATTTGCAAGCTGGAAATTTGCTAGCTGACCTTGACACAGAGAATGATCAAAACGAAGATGATGACGAGGACCGCGAAATAGATGGCGATGTAGGCAATATGCAAGACAAAATGTTGTCAGTAGTGAGCGACGAAACGAATTTTAGAACAGCTGCAACAAACAAAAATATGCGAAACAAAACGAATAGGGCAAACTCTACAGTCGTGGCCAACAATATTGATACGCAAAGTGCAGTAAATGTCAACATGCTCCCACCGAGATTCGCTTTGAATTTTCGGGACGTTGAGGACTCTTTACGACCTTTCCATGGCGATGAAACTTTATCAGTTAAAGTATGGATTGAGGATTTCGAAGACACGGCTGACTTGATGCAATGGTATAGTTTACAAAAATTTATTTTTGCTAAAAGAGCTATTAAGGGACTTGCTAAAATGTTTATTCTGAGTGAACGCGGAATTAATGAAGTAAGTAAGTCGTCTCGCCGACTTAGGTATACCATACACCAGTAAAGCAAATATTTTAAATTTATTAAACAAATGCATTTTCACATGCTTTTTATTACAAGCATATCTTAGAATCTCCCTCACTCAAGTATACGAGCACCCTAGCGCCCCCACCAGCCAACGGCCAACTACGGCCTTATGGAAAAACGTTTATATGCATAACTTGGCTATTTTTTGTCCGATTTTGATCAAATTTGGTAGTTTGCTGGGTATTAGTATCAAATTCAAGTGTGCTAAATTTGATTATAAAAGGTAGAAAATTACGTGAGATAATCGAGTTTTCACAAATTACGGGGGCGGAAAGGGGCGTGGCAAAATCGTTGCATATACAGTATATGCGCATTTATTAAGCAAATACACATACCAAATTTGGTGTCTCTAGCTATTATAGTCTTTAAGAAAATCAAATTTGTTTAAATTTCGTGGGCGGAGGGGGGCATGGCAAATTTTTTTTGCAACAAATTTGTGCGCGCTTACTAAAGGATTAATCATACCAAATTTGATGTCTTTAGCTATTATAGTCTTTAAGAAAATCAAATTTGTTTAAATTCCGTGGGCGGAGGGGGGCGTGGCAAAAATTTGAAATAAACTTGACCACCGTAGGTTATACACGAGTCTACGTACCAAATTTGGTGACACTAGCTCTTATAGTCTCTGAGATCTACGTGTTCATACGGACGGACGGACGGACGGACGGACATGTCTATATCGACTCGGCTGTTGATCCCGATCAAGAATATATATATTTTATGGAGTCGGAAAAGCTTCCTTTTGCCTGTTACATACATTTTGGCGACTTTAATATACCATTTCACCCTATGGGTGTATAAAAATTGGTCAACATTGAAAGAATCACTTTTAAATGAGTTTAAAACAGTAATAAATAGCGCGGAGTTACATAAGCAATTGTCAGAACGGAAAATAAAAAAAGGTGAAAGCGTTCAAGAATATTTGTTGAAAATGAAAGAGATGGCATCACGGGGTAATATAGAGAACAGTGCTCTTATGCAGTATGTGATTGACGGAATTAATGACTTGACTATGAACAAAGCAATATTGTACAATGCTAATAACCTAAAAGAGTTTAAAGAGAAAATAAAATGTTATGAAAAAATGCGGAAAAAGTCGAGTAATCAAAAAAGTGAGTCTAAGAACGTTCAAATCAAAAAAGAAAGTGTAATGAAATACGAAAATAAAGAAAGAGGTATAAAATGCTATAACTGTGGGCAAAAAGGACATATATCTGAGAATTGTGACAATAAGAGTAAAGGAAGAAAGTGTTTTGGTTGCAATAATTTTGGTCACATAGCAAAAGACTGTCCAAATAAAATGCCTGAAAATAGCACAGATGTTCGTAATACTAATAAAATATCAGCTGATCATATGTTTATGTGTAAAGAAGTATCAATCAACAATGAAAAGTGTATAGCATTGTGTAATAAAACCTGACACATGACGACAAAATCTCAAAAAAAAAATTGGGACATCCCGCCTTATATATGTATTAGCTAAAGAGAACTACACATATAGATCAATAAAATAAAGGTGCAGTCTAACACTCCTGTTTTGCACCCTGTAACTGTCGACATAGGTCAGCAAAACACAAAGGCTAGGGACACTGCGATCCTTTTGCTCAATAAGATGGAGGCAGAACGGATAAACTTACTCCCGCTGTTCCACCAGGACTTCACCTCGATTTCGAACTAGAGTTACCCGAACCACTTCGATTATATTGAGAACGCGTGTGATAGACTTTAGAAAAGATGTTTAGTATGCATATGACTGCTCAATGGGATTCATAAACAACTAGCAAAAACAGCCTGTGGGGGGGTTCTTTGTGAACGTCATAGCTAGTATTTTCACAGCGTATTTTATGTATGTCGGCTATTCATATTAACCGAATCCCTTGCCTGGGTTTTTATTAGAGAAGAATACAAAAGAGTTTCGGACATCACTTCTTGCAGGCGCTATAGATAATTGCGCTCCGCGTCTGTACCCACCCTACCAAGAGCCTGCCAGCGAAAGTTATCGCAGACTCCCAAAACGAAAGCTAGGACTTCTTCTTCTACATCAGGGAACTAAAGAAATTAATAATTCATAATGAACTTAATATTTATTCAAACATTTCAAAATAATTAGCATCATCGTGCGATAGGTTCGATCAATTCGATCTACAAAAATTCTTCATTTTCAAAATATGTTTAGCTAAATAGCTGAATCTCGGTACAAATCCGATTATAAAGCTTGCAAATGTTGCATGTTGTTTCTTATTACTAATAATTACTTTACTATTTAATATTCATGATTTCCTAACTTTACTGTAATGAAACTTCTCACATTAGTTCAAAAAAAAAAAATAAAAGAGAAAAAAAATATACATTTATGTGGCGTGATTACACTAATATCCTCACAAAATTCATTCTCTAAAAATATTTTGCTTTATATATGTCCATTGACAAAGTATTAAGCTAATGCTCTTCCAAACTAATTTATTTCATCAGATAAATTTTATAAAAATATAGGGAAAATTGGTTTTTGATACACTTACAGCTTGTTAATTTTTCCCACGCAGAAAGATCTTTCGTTGTGTTGTTGTCGCTGTTGAAAATAGGAAGGTTTACATATTCCAAATAGAGCTAAAGCATCATACATTGTGAATTTACATGCATACTCAACTCTGAAAAATTAAAATTATTAACTAACGAAAATATACACTGACATTGAATTCCATTTCCTTTAAAATTGAACCATTTAGCCAACAAACCAAAAAAAGGAAATTCAATGTAAACTTAACTTAAAATTGATTCTAAACTACTGAGGAGCCTTATGTTGACTCATTTCACTTAATCCTGATTATTTCGTCCGTATCGAAGACGAATAAAAAATCTCCTTCAGCAAATTAAACGCCTTGGTTATACTTGAGAATAATTCCAAAATGCTCTTCTCATCTCCATGACATGTTGAGTGAGGTTAGGTTTTGTTCGTCGAAAGGTTAGATTTAATACTTCCTTCTACTGTTCATCTTCCAGGCTTTAGGTTAGGTTACAATTGGGAAAAAGGTTAGGTTTTCGTACATCCTTCTATTTTTAGAATCCTACACGTGTTCTGCTGGTATGGTCTGGATTACATGTGAGGCAGGATAAGCGAAAGTGCGATGTCGACAATGATACATGTCCCAACATTCGAAATTTCACTTTGCTTCGCTAATGCCGTATCTATAATAACACAAAACACACAAAACTATTTTGGTAATTTTCTTTTATTTACCCTTAATACAATCCGAGGCAAAAGTTAAATATATTTAACTCTCGGATTTCCACAATTGATCGTCGGTTCAAGCCGTTGACTGACGCAAACAGTTCACTCACAAAATTTTGAGACTGCTGGGGGCAAGTCTGCCGAAGACAGGTGTCTCAAAGAAATTTCAAGCAAGGCGAATCTTTTAGAAAAATTGCCAATACTTGATGGAAACTATTTCCGATGCTGTTAAAGAGAAAATGCATAAGTTAAATGTACAATAATTCAAGAATTATTGTAATGAAATTAACTTACATCAATCTCTAGAACACACACACACGCATATAATTTTTATTTTCGCACACGCGTAGGGGTTATGATGCACTCCCCTATTGGGTTATTTAACTCTTTGGCCAAATACGTCCGATCAGTTGGAATTCACGTGGAGGAAAGAAAGAACACTTTTCCAAAAACCACGCTGTCCAATAAGTCTCTTTGGCCTTATTTTTCTTATGGTTTTATCCAAACTCCATTTGTAGAAAAATAATAATAAAGCAATGCGAAACAAACCGATCAGCTGTGTGGCGTTGCCACTTAGTTCATTTTTTTTCAGCTGGTTCCGAAATTTCGATTCTCACCACTTTAGCAAATCTCGATAACACCAACAAAAATACTAAATAATCGAAATCAGTTGAATTTTAAAATAACTGAAATTCCTGTACATTACACCACTGTTTAATTCGTAGTTTATTCAACGTCACGAATTCAACAGAAATGTGAAAGTCTGTGATATTACAATAATTATTGACGAATATCCTTCGCATGAAAAGTTCCTACTAATTTCCCTTGTAAATCTTCTAGAATATAGTATGAATTCCCTTGTTTTTCACGAACACGAGCTTTAAGAAACGCCGGGCAAAGTTTCGCATTAATTCCTTTACTAAAATTGCTCTGAACAAAATTCCTTCTAAAAACTTCCTGACCAACTTTGAAACAGATAGGCCTGGTTCTTAAATTATATTGCTGGGCTTGTTGTTCATGTGCATTTTTCAAGTTCTCCCGTAACTTTGATCGTAATAATTTAAGTTGATCATCTCGATCGAGCTGTACTACTGGTTCATCTAACATTGTTAAATTCCTTAGCAGTTTATATTGACTTGCATGTGTTATCATATCTAATCCATATACAGCATGGTATGGAGATATATTTAAACTTTGATGATAACTATTTCTCAAGGCACAACTTATTTCTTGGATATGGTTATCCCACTCTGTTTGATCAGATTTTAAATACGAACGAATAGCGGACACGATCGAGCGATTCACTCTCTCTGAAGCATTTGATTGAGGGGAATATGCAGCTGTATAAGTATGCTGAACTCCAAACGTAGTTAAAAATGAATTAAATTCGTTTGATTTAAACTGCACTCCATTATCACTTACTAAAATTTCTGGCACTCCATAGGATATCTGAAAAATCTGACTTTGAAGAAACTCAATAATTGGTTTTGTCGTGAAATTTTTCACTGGACAAAGCCATTGAAATTTGGTCAAATGATCTAACACGATAAGTAAACCTATGTTTCCTTTTCTACTCCTTGGATATGGTCCTAAGAGGTCGATGTACAAACGTTGAAACGGTCGTTCAGACACTGCCTGTTTACCCATGGGTGGTTTTAATGTCCTATTAGGAGGTTTAGTACACTTACATACCTCACAATTACGCACATATTCTCGAATCTTGGAAACCATCCCTGGCCAATATAAATGTCTTTTATTAGTTCCACGGTTTTTACCATGCCTCCATGAGCTGTAATAGTGGAATCATGCGCACGTGATATGACTTCTGCGGTCATTCTTTGCGGCACCCACAATTTCCACATTTTCTTTTTGCACTCCTCGGTACCATCATCATGTTCAGTCCTAATATACACCAAGTTATCCATTACTTTGACATCAGGGTATGACTGCACGTTTTGTAGTACTTTCTCCTTTAGTTTTTGATACTCTTCATCATTAAAACAGTCTGAAGATAAATCAATTTCTGGCCCAAATGAGTCTAATTGCGCGATCTCTTCGGAGTACATACGCGACATTGCATCTGGTACTATATGTTCTCGTCCTTTCCTATGACTTATCTCAAATTTATAACCTTGCAATTGCATAGCCCATCTCGCAAGACGCCCTTTGAGATTGGACTGCTTCATCAACCAAGATAGACTAGCATGATCTGTAACAATCTCAAAATCTTGAAGTTCTAGATAACAACGATATAGGTCTACACCCCAAACTACGGCTTTGTGCCTACGGCTACGGCTTTGTGCCGCGTTTAACTTTTTGGACATATAGGCTATAGGTTTTTCTTCGCCTTCCAAATCCAATTGCACTAAAACTGCACCAACACCAACATCGCTTGCATCACATTGAAGATAAAACTTTTTACTAAAATCTGGGTTTTGCAAAACTGGAGCAGTCGTCAGTTGTCTTTTGAGCTCATCAAAAGCTTTCTGCGCACTATCTGTCCATTCAAACTTCGTTTTCTTTCCTAGCAAATCTGTAATCGGCGCTGCAATTTCTGAAAAGTTTGCGATGAATCTTCGATACCATCCTGCTAGTCCTAAGAATCCACGCGTTTGCTTAAGGGACTTTGGTGTAGGCCATTGCAAAATCGATTCAATCTTGCTCGGATCGGTGGAAATTCCGCCTCTGCCAATTATGTACCCTAAATATTTAACTTCGGTCACACAAAACTGACTTTTCTTGAGATTTAACATTAGATTCGCTTTAAGAAATTGATCCGCTAATCTCGTTAATACCGATATATGTGAATCAAAATCAGCTGTTACTACACATAAATCATCAAGATATCCAAAACAACAATACTTTAAATCCGCTGGAATAACTTCGTCCATTAACCTGCACATAGTTTGCGGAGCATTGCACAATCCGAATGGCATTACTCGAAATTGGTACAAAGGCCTTCCTGGAATAGTAAATGCTGTGATTCCACGAGATTCTTCTGATAATTCCACTTGCCAATACGCATCTTTAAGATCGATTTTAGTAATGATTTCGGCACGAGGAAGCCGTGCGAATATCCCATCAATACTTGGTAACGGATATGCATCCTTTGTCGTACACGCATTTATCTTTCTAGCATCTAGACATAATCTCACTTTCTCAGGTTTAACTACTAATCTCATCGGAGAACTCCACGGACTATTTGATAACTCTATAACTCCTAAGTCTATCATTCGATCAACTTCGCTATACATTAATTTTTCCACTGCTGGGGATACGGGGTAAAACCTTTGCTTAATCGGTTTTGCCGATCCAACATCTATATGATGCTTAATCAACGTAGTTTGACCAAGCCCTGTCTTTTCAAATGACGGAAATATTGCAATAATGGCTTGAAGTCGTCTCTTTTGACAGTCAGATAATGGGTATGATTGTTCCTCTTTCCTATCTGGAATTCTGAATTCGCTTTCGTAATCTAAAGCTGATATAAAACCTGGCGCTAATTGAAACGCTTTCCAAAAATCTATTCCCAATATCATCCTTTTCGCTTTCGTAATCTAAAGCTGATATAAAACCTGGCGCTAATTGAAACGCTTTCCAAAAATCTATTCCCAATATCATCCTTTTCTGAATGGATAGTATGATGAATAACTTTATCGGTCTGGTTTTATTGTTATAGGTAATATCTAGCGTAATGAAACCGATGACTGGTTGACCTTGTCCATCAGCTGTTTTAACTTGGGAAGAAATACGACGAAACTTTGGATACTTTGACCAATCTTCTGAAGCCAAAGTCGAACCCACGCAACTTATGTTCGCGCCGGTATCTAAAAGACCTTGTTCACGAAAATTTAAAAACGATACTTCCGCATACAATCTTCCATCCGACTTTCCATGAATCATTGACGAAATAAGTAAACGCTTAGTTTGTCGAACTGCTTTCCAAAAAGTTCGCAATCGAATAGTAGATCTCTTTGGTCGTGACCGAGTTAAAATTGGGTTGCTTCCAAAAATTCTACTACGCACTTTGAGATAATTTCTCAAACGTTCTTGATAGGGTTTCACTGACGATCTAACTTGCGTCTTATCGTAACAGTTAAAGGGTAAGTCTGGTATTTGGTTTGCTTGCTCTATTGGTTCTGAGCTAGCCGGTAAATCAGGTAATATTTCAATTAAAGATTTTTCGGGGCCATCCGAGCTTTCACAGATGGACCCTTCACTAAGTTTTCCGCTTTCTTGGCGATACAATTTTTACATTGGGGCTTATATACGTTTTTCGAGCCACACCCGTAACAAAATATAGTGCGAGGCTCTAAGCAGTTGTCCCAGCCATGTCCCTCTGTATCACAATTCCAACACCGAAATACTTTAACCGGAGCTTGCACTGCTTCAACATTGTACACATTTAAATCCATCTTATCGGAGTGTTCAAACCTTTCTGGCTCTTCTACTTCCGCAATGTTGCGTTTAGCATACTGAAAATTGGCTGAAGTTTTATTCGCTCTCTTAGAGACTACATCACCTAATAAATTTTCTCGCATTTGCACTAGCTTTCGAAGATGAGGTATAGAGAGAATAGGTATATACAACAATTCATGACGAATGTCTGGCAATAAATTACGTGTTAGCAACTGAATAAGTTGTTCTTCGTCTATGCTTTTCGACATACGTGACATCTGAGTCATAATCTCATCGTAAAAGTTTTCAAAGGTTTCTCCTACCTTTTGTTTACGCCCACGAATATCTTCTAGTATATCTACATCACTTCTGTAATCTTTATATTGATATTTCATGGCTGCACAAAATTCTGACCACTCTAAGTTTACTACATCTCTACGGTATCTCCAATACCACCCTTTCGCTTTGCCTACTAAAAGAATATGCAAATTTTTGCATACTGCATTAAAATCTTGGTCTAAGCAATCCTCAGTTAACGTTTTGATACGATAAAGAAACTCTTCGACCGTAACTCCTTTTGACGAACCGTCAAATTTTACATTCCAACTATGAATTAGCTGTGTAATTTTATCTGGGTTATGACCTGTTCTGCTTGGTCTGACTGAAGATGAACTCCTAGGAATACTTTGATTTTGCGCTGACGCATTTACATGTTGCTCTGTAATTCCCATTTGTCCTATTCTTCGGTCTATTATGGACTCTATTTGATTGCAAATTCTGTCATAATCAATTTCTACCGATGCTCGCGCTGGTCTTCTACAAGCGTCTAAGCTCCTACGAGGTATATTAGACCCATTTCCTGGAGGTCTTCCTCGTTGTTTTCTTATCGTTGTGGGTCGGTCTCCTGCAGACATCTCTATATTTGCAGTTGCTTGATTAGCTTGTTCACCCCCACTAAAATTTCTACGAGAGCGTGTATTTGGGCCTTTCGGCACCGCTCCTGTTGTGATTGCACCTATGCTTACAGGACGTTCGGGTTCTATCTCTGCAAATGGCACGTTTTGCACTTCTAAATCTGCTCTACGTATCGACGCATTACAAACTTGACATACATGAAACTGATCAATCCATTCTGATATACAATTTTTATGAAATAGATGATGGTATGAAGTTTTCACCACCAACTCTTGCGTGGCCCATACTGCTTTCTGACAAATTGAGCATAACGCATCTGAGATCTCATGAGCTAAGTTTTTTTCACTCCTAGTGAGATCCATTTTGACAAATATCTGATTAATTTTATTATTTTAACAATATATCGTGATTAAATTTTAATTGGTATTTTATCTTAAATCATATCGTTCCCTTAATGTGAATTTGAAGTCACTATCTTAATTTCTAATAATGTGTCCTATATAATCTAATATATCCCAAAACAAATTTACGAAAATGAAAGAAAAAGATTAAAGAATACACTGGGTTGCTACTGGCAAATAATTTTAGATGCATCACTTTTTAACTGGTCAGGATTTAGCTTAGCCAAAAACCTGAATTTCCTAGCATAGTTTATGACTGCACTATTTAAGTTATAAGATTCCATTTGCACCTGGTGCTTTCGAAAGAGAGAAAAAAAATGGTTTTTAAAATTAAAATTTTTTCTTTTAAATTCTTTTTTTTATGTAATGCCAATATGAATTCAACCCTGAATTGATTGGTCTTTATAGCTGCTTCGCTATTATCAAGAATTCCAAAAATCCAATCCGTTGATCGAATCTTATAGCAAATACATAACAGAAAAGGAGAAAAGAGAAAAAAATAGAAAGGAACAAAAAGATCCTACAAACTATTGGTTTAGCGCTCTAGTGGTCGTAGACGTAAACACACTATATTACGAATTCCAAGCTAGTCTTAAATCGCCAATACCAGTATTAGAGTAACAGAAATTATGCGAAAAGACGAAGTTTACTTAGCCAATCCTACTACTAGAGGTCGCTGTGGCAGAATTACTACCATACGATTTCCATTTAGTTGCATAGAGACCGCCTCCATAACATTCAAACTTTACACAAAAATAAAATGAAAAGAGATTACCATCTACGTCCTAAGGAGTGTTTCAGTGGTCGCTATTGTAGTCTGGCTACAAGACGAATTCCAAGCTAAATTTCCCTCAGTCGGTAGAGAGCAAAAAAAAGAAAAAGAAAAAAAATCAATGACACATTCGGTCTTTTCTGACGATGGTTCAATATGGTCTGATGTTATTCGACCCACTTTACGCAAAGTCAACCTCTCGTCCATGGGACCAACTCTTGCCCTAAAGAATAAGACCACGCTTTCTAGCCTCACCATTCTAGGACCTTTCGTTATGGCCCCATGTTGGGCGCCAAATATGTAATAAAACCTGACACATGACGACAAAATCTCAAAAAAAAAATTGGGACATCCCGCCTTATATATGTATTAGCTAAAGAGAACTACACATATAGATCAATAAAATAAAGGTGCAGTCTAACACTCCTGTTTTGCACCCTGTAACTGTCGACATAGGTCAGCAAAACACAAAGGCTAGGGACACTGCGATCCTTTTGCTCAATAAGATGGAGGCAGAACGGATAAACTTACTCCCGCTGTTCCACCAGGACTTCACCTCGATTTCGAACTTAATATTTATTCAAATATTTCAAAATAATAAGCATCATCGTGCGATAGGTTCGATCAATTTGATCTACAAAAATTCTTCATTTTCAAAATATGTTTAGCTAAGTAGCTGAATCTCGGTACAAATCCGATTATAAAGCTTGCAAATGTTGCATGTTGTTTCTTATTACTAATAATTACTTTACTATTTAATATTCATGATTTCCTAACTTTACTGTAATGAAACTTCTCACATTAGTTCAAAAAAAAAATAAAAGAGAAAAAAAATATACATTTATGTGGCGTGATTACACTAATATCCTCACAAAATTCATTCTCTAAAAATATTTTGTTTTATATATGTCCATTGACAAAGTATTAAATGCTAATGCTCTTCCAAACTAATTTATTTCATCAGATAAATTTTATAAAAATATAGGGAAAATTGATTTTTGATACACTTACAGCTTGTTAATTTTTCCCACGCAGAAAGATTTTTCGTTGTGTTGTTGTCGCTGTTGAAAATAGGAAGGTTTACATATTCCAAATAGAGCTAAAGCATCATACATTGTGAATTTACATGCATACTCAACTCTGAAAAATTAAAATTATTAACTAACGAAAATATACACTGACATTGAATTCCATTTCCTTTAAAATTGAACCATTTAGCCAACAAACCAAAAAAGGAAATTCAATGTAAACTTAACTTAAAATTGATTCTAAACTACTGAGGAGCCTTATGTTGACTCATTTCACTTAATCCTGATTATTTCGTCCGTATCGAAGACGAATAAAAAATCTCCTTCGGCAAATTAAACGCCTTGGTTATACTTGAGAATAATTCCAAAATGCTCTTCTCATCTCCATGACATGTTGAGTGAGGTTAGGTTTTGTTCGTAGAAAGGTTAGATTTAATACTTCCTTCTACTGTTCATCTTCCAGGCTTTAGGTTAGGTTACAATTGGGAAAAAGGTTAGGTTTTCGTACATCCTTCTATTTTTAGAATCCTACACGTGTTCTGCTGGTATGGTCTGGATTACATGTGAGGCAGGATAAGCGAAAGTGCGATGTCGACAATGATACATGTCCCAACATTCGAAATTTCACTTTGCTTCGCTAATGCCGTATCTATAATAACACTGTGTAAGACACAAAACTATTTTGGTAATTTTCTTTTATTTACCCTTAATACAATCCGAGGCAAAAGTTAAATATATTTAACTCTCGGATTTCCACAATTGATCGTCGGTTCAAGCCGTTGACTGACGCAAACAGTTCACTCACAAAATTTTGAGACTGCTGGGGGCAAGTCTGCCGAAGACAGGTGTCTCAAAGAAATTTCAAGCAAGGCGAATCTTTTAGAAAAATTGCCAATACTTGATGGAAACTATTTCCGATGCTGTTAAAGAGAAAATGCATAAGTTAAATGTACAATAATTCAAGAATTATTGTAATGAAATTAACTTACATCAATCTCTAGAACACACACACACGCATATAATTTTTATTTTTCGCACACGCGTAGGGGTTATGATGCACTCCCCTATTGGGTTATTTAACTCTTTGGCCAAATACGTCCGATCAGTTGGAATTCACGTGGAGGAAAGAAAGAACACTTTTCCAAAAACCACGCTGTCCAATAAGTCTCTTTGGCCTTATTTTTCTTATGGTTTTATCCAAACTCCATTTGTAGAAAAATAATAATAAAGCAATGCGAAACAAACCGATCAGCTGTGTGGCGTTGCCACTTAGTTCATTTTTTTTCAGCTGGTTCCGAAATTTCGATTCTCACCACTTTAGCAAATCTCGATAACACCAACAAAAATACTAAATAATCGAAATCAGTTGAATTTTAAAATAACTGAAATTCCTGTACATTACAATTGCTTGATACTGGTAGCAAATATAATATCCTAAACGAAACAATTTATAATCGTTTGAAAAAACCTAAGCTCGCTAAAGTTGATAAAGTTCTATACGGTTTCGGAGATAAAAAGAGAGTCGTACCTATCGGTTCTTTTACGGGAAGGCTTTTCGTAAGCCAAGAACAGTTTGATTTGGTTTTTTTAGTGGTATCATCTGAGTTCCTGGATGTTGAAGTGATTTTGGGAGAAGACTTTTGTAAGCAAGGCGAAATAAAAATCAATCGTGATGGCGTACAAATCGGGAAATATAATGATGAAACGGAATTAAGTTCGGTAATGAGAATAAAGGTCGAAAACGAGGAAATTGACATTGACTCAAATGCATCGAAAAGTACAAAGTGCGAAGTGAACGAACTTATCAAAAACTATAAGCCGGAAAAGTTCAAATCGACAAATGTTGAAATGCGTATTGTTCTAAAAGACGATAGTCCAATTTATTCGAGACCACGCAGATTCGCTTTTGCTGAACGGTGCATAATCGATGACCAAGTCGATCAGTGGCTGAAAGACGAAATAATAGAACAATCCGAGTCTGAATTCAGCAGTCCGGTCGTATTAGTAAAAAAACGCGATGGCACTCCACGGCTGTGCATTGACTACAGACGAATAAACAAGGTAATAGTAAAAGACCATTTTCCATTACCTCTGATTGAAGATCAATTGGATCGGCTACAAGGAGCAACGGTTTTCAGCACAATCGATTTAAGGAATGGATTTTTCCATGTAGATGTTGAAAAAGAGAGTCGAAGATTCACCTCGTTCGTTACACACAACGGACAGTACCAGTTTTTAAAAGTTCCTTTTGGATTGACAAACTCCCCTGGGGTATTTCAGAGACACGTTAATGCCATTTTTCGTGATTTGACCCGTGCTGGTACGGCTATCCCATACGTCGACGACATTATAATCCCTCCCTAATCTCCAATCTGAGAAATGTTTTGAAGCGATGTGAAGATATGGTTTAGTCCTTAACTTAAAGAAATGTTGTTTTTTGAAGAGAGAAATAGAATTTTTGGGGCATACTATAAAGAATCAGAAGATATGTATCTCAGACGCAAAGACCAAAGCTGTAAACAAATTTCTTATGCCGATGAATCAAAAGCAGCTCCAAAGTTTTGTTGGCCTGGTTGGTTATTTTCGCAAGTTCATTGCAGATTTTTCGATTATAGCCAAGCCTCTTACTGATTTATTAAAAAATGATGTGAAATTTATATTCAACGAGAGTCAGATAAAATCTTTTAATTTGCTGAAAGAATTGATAAGCCAGAAACCTGTTTTGCAAATATTTAACCCCAAGTTTGAAACAGAAGTACATACAGACGCTTCGATTGATGGCTTCGGGGCAATTTTATTACTAAAGTTACCTGATGATAAAGAATTGCACCCTGTATACTACATGAGCAAAAAGACGACTGAAGCGGAAAGGAAATTCACTAGCTACGAATTAGAGATTTTGGCGGTAGTTGATGCATTTCGTAAGTTCCGAGTTCACCTTCTAGGTATGCATTTTAAAATCATAAGCGATTGTAATGCGTTTGCAAAGACGATGGATATAAAAGATGTGTGCACTAGAGTCGCACGATGGATTCTTGAGATCCAAGAATTTAATTTTGATGTTGAGCACCGTGCAGGAAATCGTATACGCCATGCAGATGCGCTTAGTCGCTACCCCGTTATGATTATATCTGAAGATTACATACACAGTAAATTAAAGAATGTCCAAGCACAAGACGACCAGTTGAAGGCCATAACCGATATCCTTGCTCAGAAAACTTCTCATAACAACTATTTTATGAAAGCTGGCATACTTTATATGCCAGTTGGTCGATGATGAAGAACTAATTGTAGTTCCCTCTACTCTGCAACGGGAAATTATTAAACATGCTCACGAAAGAGGTCACTTTTCTGTGAAAAAGACGAAAGAAATAATTGCAAAGGAGTATTATATCCCAAAATTAGATGAGAAAATACAACACCAAATAAGATGCTGCATTCCATGTCTAACACTTAATCGAAAGCTTGGAAAAAAAGAAGGAGACCTGCATCCACTGCCGAAAGAAGAACTGCCCTTTCAGACATTCCACATCGATTTTCTTGGACCCTTAGAGTCAACTCACAAGCAGTATAAGCACATTTTTGCAGTTATCGATGGCTTTACAAAATTTTGCTGGTTGTACCCGACGAAAACGACATCTACGAAGGAAGTAATCACAAGAAAATTTTGGAAATCCAGTTCAAATTATTTCTGACAGAGGTTCTGCGTTTACTTCTGACGAGTTTAAAGAGTATTGCAAGGCAGAAAATATCGAACTTCACGCAGTTACGACTGGTCTTCCACAAGCGAACGGAGAAGTCAAACGCCTTAACGCTGTTATTATATCCGTGTTGTCTAAGATTTCGATAGAAGACCCTAGCAAATGGTATAAGTTTGTCGGCAAAGTGCAACAAACGATTAACTCAACGTACAGCAGAAGCACACATTCAACGCCGTTCGAACTACTGATTGGTATAAAGATGCACACAAAAGACGACCTTAAGCTGAAAGAAATAATTCACGATGAGATGATTCAGATTTTTAACGACAACAGAGATGATCTACGTAATATAGCGAAGCAGCAGATCCTTCGTATGCAAGAAGAAAATAAAAAGACCTACAACTTACGTCGCAGACCTGCTTCTATATACAAAGTCGGTGATCTGGTAGCAGTTAAAAGAACCCAACTTGGAGGAGGTTTGAAGCTGAAGCCCAAATATTTAGGTCCGTACCGCATTACCATGGTAAAGGCCAGAGACACATACGACGAGATCAAAGATACATTATTCAACGATGGTCCTAGGCGAACTACGACTTGCGCTGCCTATATGAAGCCGTGGGTTTTCTGTGACATAGACGACCAGGATGCATTCGAGGCGAAAGCATACTAGGATGGCCGAGTTGTGGGATTGGGTCTGGCAACTCTGGTGAGCGGGGCGAATTGAGCTAAAGACGGGCAGTCGAACTGAAGAGACGAGCGAGCGCGGTTGCAAAAAAGACGAAAGACGAAACGCCGCAGAGCAGTAAAGACGACTAATTTCCAACTAAATCTAATTAAAATAATCAAATAAATAGTTTTACCTTAAAATAAACTAAAATACTACAAATAAATATACGGAATAAAACAAATTCCTACATAATTATATAAAGGATGGCGGCTACAAGACCCAAAATGGCGGCTTTATTATTGGTCTAGCAGCTTGTATAACTGTCTTATAAAGAATGGCGGCTATAAGACTTAAAATGGGGGCAGTAGAACGGTTCCAGCAGCTTGTATAACTATTATATAAAAGATGGCGGCTATAAGACTCAAAATTGCGGCTGTACTATGTTTTCAGCAACTTATATAGCGGTTATTTAAAGAATGGCTGCTATGAGACTCAAAATGGCGACAATGAGACTGTTCCAGCTTCTTCTATAGCTGTTATTTAAAGAACGGCGGCTATGACTCAAAATGGCAGCAGTAGAACGGATTCAGCAGTTTGTATAGCTGTTATCTAAAGGATGGTGGCTATAAGACTTAAAACTTCGGCTGTAGAATGGTTCCAGCAGCTTCTATAGCTTTTATATAAGAGATGGCGGCTATAAGACTCAAAATGGCGGCTGTATTTTGGTTCCAGCAGTTTGTATAACTATTATATAAAGGATGGCAGCTATAAGACTCAAAATGGCGGTTGTATTAAGCTTCCTGCAGCTTCTATATCCGTTACATGAAGTAACGGCTTTATTATGGTTCTAGAAGCTTGTGTAGCTGTTATATAAAGGATGACCGCTATAAGACTTAAAATGGCGGCAGTAGAACGGTTCCAGCAGCTACTATAGCTGTTATCTAAAGGATGGCGGCTACAAGAGTCAAAATGGCGGCTGTACTATGTTTCCAGCAGCTTATATAGCTGTTATTTAAAGAATGTCTGCTATGAGACTTAAAATGGCGACAATGAAACGGTTCCAGCAGTTTGTATAGCTGTTATCTAAAGGATGGCGGCTAAAAGACTTAAAATGGTAGAAAGTAGAACGGTTCCAGCAGCTTGTATAACTATTATATAAAGGATGGCGGCTATAAGACTCAAAATGGCGGCTGTATTATGTTTGCAGCAGCTGGTATAATTATTGTACAAAAGATGGCGGCTACAAGACGCAAAATGGCGGCTGTATTATCGGTCCAGCAGCTTGTATAACTGTCTTTTAAAGGATGGCGGCTATAAGACTTAAAATGGCGGCAGTAGAACGGTTTCAGCTGCTTGTATAACTATTATATAAAGGATGGTGGCTATAGGACTCGAAATGGCTGTACTATGTTTCCAGCAGCTTGTATAGCTGTTATTTAAAGAATGTCTGCTATGAGACTTAAAATGGCGACAATGAAACGGGTCCAGCTGCTTCTATAGCTGTTATTTAAAGAACGGCGGCTATAAGATTAAAAAATGGCAGCAGTAGAACGGATTCAGCAGTTTGTATAGCTGTTATCTAAAGGATGGCGGCTATAAGACTTAAAACTTCGGCTGTAGAATGGTTCCAGCAGCTTCTATAGCTTTTATACAAAAGATGGCGGCTATAAGACTCAAAATGGCGGCTGAATTTTGGTTCCAGCAGTTTGTATAACTATTATATAAAGGATGGCAGCTATAAGACTCAAAATGGCGGTTGTATAAAGCTTCCTGCAGCTTCTATATCCGTTATATGAGGTATGGCGGCTATAAGACTGCAAATGGCGGCTGTAGAATGGTTGCAGCAGCTTATATAGCTGTTATATAAAGTATGTCGGCTATAGGACTCAAAATGGCGGCTGTATTTTGGTTTCAGCAGTTTTAATAGCTGTTATATAAAGGATGTCGGCTTTAAGACTCAAAATGGCGGCTATAGTATGGTTGCAGCAGCTTGTATAGCTGTTATATAAAGGATGTCGGGTATAAGACTCAGAATAGCGGCTGTATTATGGTTCTAGCAGCTTGTGTAACTGTTATATAAAGGATGGCCGCTATAAGACTTAAAATGGCGGCAGTAGAACGGTTCCAGCAGCTTCTATAGCTGTTATCTAAAGGATGGCGGCTATAAGACTCAAAATGGCGGCAGTAGAAAGGTTTCAGCAGCTTGTATAGCTGTTATCTAAAGGATGGCGGCTATAAGACTCAAAATGGCGGCAGTAGAACGGTCTCAGCAGCTTGTATAGCTGTTATCTAAAGGATGGCCGCTATAAGACTTAAAATGGTGGCAGTAGAACGGTTCCAGCAGCTTCTATAGCTGTTATCTAAAGGATGGCGGCTATAAGACTCAAAATTGCGGCTGTACTATGTTTTCAGCAGCTTATATAGCTGTTATTTAAAGAATGGCTGCTATGAGACTCAAAATGTTATATAAAGGATGTCGGCTATAAGACTCAAAATGGCGGCTGTAGTATGGTTGCAGCAGCTTGTCTAGCTGTTATATAAAGGATGTCGGCTATAAGACTTAAAATGGCGGCAGTAGAACGGTTCCAGCAGCTTGTATAACGGATGGCGGCTATAAGACTGTAAATGGCGCGTGTTCTATGTTTCCAGCAGCTTGTATAGCTGTTATCTTAAGGATGGCGGCTATAAGACTTAAAATGGCGGCAGAAGAACAATTCCAGCAGCTTGTATAGCTGTTATCTAAAGGATGTCAGCTGTAATACTCAGAATAGCGGCTGTAGAATGGTTCCAGCAGCTTATATAGCTCTTATATAAAGCATGTCGGCTATAAGACTCAAAATGGCGGCTGTATTATGGTTTCAGCAGCTTTAATAGCTGTTATATATAGGATGTCGGCTATAAGACTCAAAATGGCGGCTATATTATGGTTCCTGCACCTTGTATAGCTGTTATATAAACGATGTCGGCTACAAGACTCAGAATAGCGGCTGTATTATGGTTCTAGCAGCTTGTGTTGCTGTTATATAAAGGATGGCCGCTATAAGACTTAAAAAGGCGGCAGTAGAACGGTTCCAGCATCTTGAGTAACTATTATATAAAGGATGGCGGCTATAAGACTTAAAATGGCGGCTGTATTATGTTTGCAGCAGCTGGTATAATTATTATATAAAGGATGGCGGCTATAAGACTCAAAATGGCGGTTGTATTAAGCTTCCTGCAGCTTCTATATCCGTTATATGAGGTATGGCTACTATAAGACCTAAAATGGGGGCAGTAGAACGGTTTCAGCAGCTTGTATAGCTGTTATCTAAAGGATGTCAGCTGTAAGACTCAGAATAGCGGCTGTAGAATGGTTCCAGCAGCTTATATAGCTCTTATATAAAGCATGTCGGCTATAAGACTCAAAATGGCGGCTGTATTATGGTTTCAGCAGCTTTAATAGCTGTTATATATAGGATGTCGGCTATAAGACTCAAAATGGCGGCTATATTATGGTTCCAGCACCTTGTATAGCTGTTATATAAACGATGTCGGCTACAAGACTCAGAATAGCGGCTGTATTATGGTTCTAGCAGCTTGTGTTGCTGTTATATAATGGATGGCCGCTATAAGACTTAAAAAGGCGGCAGTAGAACGGTTCCAGCATCTTGAATAACTATTATATAAAGGATGGCGGCTATAAGACTCAAAATGGCGGCTACATTATGGTTCCAGCACCTTGTATAGCTGTTATATAAACGATGTCGGCTACAAGACTCAGAATAGCGGCTGTATTATGGTTCTAGCAGGTTGTGTAGCTGTTATATAAAGGATGGCCGCTATAGGACTTAAAATGCGCTGTAATATAAAGGATGGCGGCTATAAATCTCAAAATGGCGGCAGCAGAACGGTTTCAGCAGCTTGTATAGCTGTTATCTAAAGGATGGCCGCTATAAGAATTAAAATGGCGGCAGTAGAACGGTTCCAGCAGCTTCTATAGCTGTTATCTAAAGGATGTCGGCTACAAGATCCAAAATGGCGGCTGTATTATTGGTCCAGCAGCTTGTATTACTGTCTTTCAAAGGATGGCGGCTATAAGCCTCAAAATGGCGGCAGTAGAACGGTTGCAGCAGCTTGTATAGCTGTTATCTAAAGGATGGCCGCTATAAGAATTAAAATGGCGGCAGTAGAACGGTTCCAGCAGCTTCTATAGCTGTTATCTAAAGGATGTCGGCTACAAGATCCAAAATGGCGGCTGTATTATTGGTCCAGCAGCTTGTATAACTGTCTTATAAAGGAAGGCAGCTATAAGACTTAAAATGGCGGCAGTAGAACGGTTCCAGCAGCTTGTATAACTATTATATAAAGAATGGCGGCTATAAGACTCAAAATGGCCGCTGTACTATGATTCCAGCAGCTTGTATAGCTGTTATTTAAAGAACGGCGGCTATAAGACTCAAAATGGCTGCAGTAGAACGGATTCAGCAGTTTGTATAACTGTTATGTAAAGGATGGCGGCTATAAGACTTAAAACTTCGGCTATAGATTGGTTCCAGCAGCCTCTATAGCTTTTATATAAAAGATGGCGGCTATAAGACTCAAAATGGCGGCTGTATTTTGGTTCCAGCAGTTTGTATAACTATTATCTAAAGGATGGCAGCTATAAGACTTAAAATGGCGTTTGTATTATGCTTTCTGCAGCTTCTATATCCGTTATATGAGGTATGGCTACTGTTTAAGAATAAACATCGTGTTCATCTGAACTGGCTTCACCAAATCAGATGCACCAATGAAATATACAAAACGAAACAAAAACATAAGTAAATCATAAAATTCATATGACAATTATTGCTTAATACCAAACAAAACATGCATCCACACTCTGTGGATAACACTTGAGGTTTAACAGCGGCGCGGTATCAAGTAACCAGCGCTGAGCATGAAATATAAACAATTTTCAACCCCCGAAAACGTGGGGCATTAGAATAAGTATTTTTAAGAATAGTTGTTGCTTCTTTGAGTTTAAGAGTTTTTAAATAAAATCAGTTCATATTTTGAATTCAACGAATGAAGACGGTTGTTTTCCTTCTCTCTGGGAATCCCTATTCAGCTACTATAAGACTTCAAATGGCGGCTGTAGAATGGTTCCAGCAGCTTATATAGCTGTTATATAAAGTATGTCGGCTATAAGACTCAAAATGGCGGCAGTAGAACGGTTTCAGCAGCTTGTATAGCTGTTATCTAAAGAATGTTGGCTATAAGACTCAAAATGGCGGCTTTATTATGGTTGCAGCAGTTTGTATAGCTGTTATATAAAGGATGTCGGCTATAAGACTCAGAATAGCGGCTGTCTTGTGGTTCTAGCAGCTTGTGTAGCTGTTATATAAAGGATGGCCGCTATAAGACTTAAAATGGCGGCAGTAGAACGGTTACAGCAGCTTCTATAGCTGTTATCTAAATGATGGCGGCTATAAGACTCAAAATGGTGGCTATATTATGGTTGCAGCAGCTTGTATAGCTGTTATATAAAGGATGTCGGCTATAAGACTCAGAATAGTGGCTGTATTGTGGTTCTAGCAGCTTGTGTAGCTGTTATATAAAGGATGGCCGCTATAAGACTTAAAATGGCGGCAGTAGACCGGTTCCAGCAGCTTCTATAGCTGTTATCTAAAGGATGTCGGCTATAAGACTCAAAATGGCGGCAGTAGAACGGTTTCAGCAGCTTGTATAGCTGTTATCTAAAGGATGTGGGCTATAAGACTCAAAATGGCGACTATATTATGGTTTCAACAGACTCAGAATAGCGGCTGTATTGTGGTTCTAGCAGCTTGTGTAGCTGTTATCTAAAGGATGGCGGCTATAAGACTCAAAATGACGGCAGTAGAACGGTTTCAGCAGCTTCTATAGCTGTTATCTAAAGGATGTCGGCTATAAGACTCAAAATGGCGGCAGTAGAACGGTAACAGCAGCTTGTATAGTTGTATCTAAAGGATGGCGGCTATAAGACTTAAAATGGCGGCAGTAGAACGGTTTCAGCAGCTTGTATAGCTGTAATCTAAAGGTTGGCGGCTATACGACTCAAAATGGCACCTATATTATGGTTCCAGCACCTTGTATAACTGTTATCTAAAGGATGACGGCTATAAGACTTGAAATGGCGGCAGTAGAACGGTTCCAGCAGCTTGTATAACTATTATATAAGGGATGGTGGCTATAAGACTCAAAATGGCGGCGGTTGTATTATGCTTCCTGCAGCTTCTATATCCGTTATATGTGGTATGGCTACTATAAGTCTTCAAATGGCGGCTGTAGAATAGTTCCAGCATCTTATATAGCTGTTACATAAAGGCTGTCGGCTATACGACTCAAAATGGCGGCTATATTATGGTTGCAGCAGCTTGAATAGCTGTTATATAAACGATGTCGGCTATAAGACTCAGAATAGCGGCTGTCTTATAGTTCTAGCAGCTTCTATAGCTGTTATCAAAAGGATGGCCGCTATAAGACTTAAAATGGCGGCAGTAGAACGGTTTCAGCAGCTTGTATAGCTGTTAGAATGGTTCCAGCATCTTATATAGCTGTTACATAAAGGCTGTCGGCTATAAGACTCAAAATGGCGGCTATATTATGGTTGCAGCAGCTTGTAGCTAAAGGATGTTGCCTATAAGACTCAAAATGGCGGCTATATTATGGTTTCAGTAGCTTGTATAGCTGTTATCTAAAGGATGGCGGCTATGAGACTCAAAATGGCAAAAGACTTAAAATGGCGGCAGTAGAACGGTTCCACCAGCTTCTATATCTGTTATCTAAAGGATGTCGGCTATAAGACTCAAAATGGCGGCAGTACAACGGTTTCAGCAGCCTGTATAGCTGTTATTTAAAGAACGTCTGCTATGAGACTTAAAATGGCGGCAGTAGAACGGTTCCAGCAGCTTCTATAGCTGTTATCTAAAGGATGTCGGCTATAAGACTCAAAATGGCGGCAGTAGAACGGATTCAGCAGTTTGTATAGCTGTTGTGTAAAAGATGGCGGCTATAAGACTTAAAACTTCGGCTGTAGAATGGTTCCAGCCGCTTCTATAGCTTTTATATAATAGATGGCGGCTATAAGACTCAAAATGGCTGCTGAATTTTGGTTCCAGCAGTTTGTATAACTATTATATAAAGGATGGCAGCTATAAGACTCAAAATGGCGGTTGTATAAAGCTTCCTGCAGCAGAAGCTGAGGTATGGCGGCTATAAGACTGCAAATGGCGGCTTTATTATCGTTGCAGCAGCTTGTATAGCTTTTATATAAAGGATGTCGGCTATAAGACTCAGAATAGCGGCTCTATTGTGGTTCTAGCAGCTTGTGTAGCTGTTATATAAAGGATGGCCGCTATAAGACTTAAAATGGCGGCAGTAGAACGGTTTCAGCAGCTTGTATAGCTTTTATCTAAAGGATGTTGCCTATAAGGCTCAAAATGGCGGCTATATTATGGTTTCAGTAGCTTGTATAGCTGTTATCTAAAGGATGGCGGCTATGAGACTCAAAATGGCGGCAGAAGAACGGTTTCAGCAGATTGTATAGTTGTATCTAAAGGATGTCGGTTATAAGACTCAGAATAGCGGCTGTATTATAGTTCTAGCAGCTTGTTTAGCTCTTATATAAAGGATGGCCGCTATAAGATGGCGGCAGTAGAACGGTTTCAGCAGCTTCTATAGCTGTTATCTAAAGGATGTCGGCTATAAGACTTAAAATGGCGGCACTAGAACGGTTTCAGCAGCTTGTATAGCTGTTATCAAAAGGATGGCCGCTATAAGACTTAAAATGGCGGCAGTAGAACGGTTGCAGCAGCTTCTATAGCTGCTATCTAAAGGATGTCGGCTATATGAGTTATGTCGGCTATAAGACTGCAAATGGCGGCTGTAGAATGGTTGCAGCTGCTTATACAGCTGTTATATAAAGTATGTCGGCTATAAGACTCAAAATGGCGGCTGTATTATGTTTTCAGCAGTTTTAATAGCTGTTATATAAAGGATGTCGGCTATAAGACTCAAAATGGCGGCTATAGTATGGTTGCAGCAGCTTGTATAGCTGTTGTATAAAGGATGACGGCTATAAGATTCAGAATAGCGGCTGTATTATGGTTCTAGCAGCTTGTGTAACTGTTATATAAAGGATGGCCGCTATATAAGTTAAAATGGCGGCAGTAGAACGGTTCCAGCAGCTTCTATAGCTGTTATCTAAAGGATGGCGGCTATAAGACTCAAAATGACGGCAGTAGAACGGTTCCAGCAGCTTCTATAGCTGTTATCTAAAGGATGTCGGCTATAAGACTCAAAATGGTGGCAGTAGAACGGTTTCAGCAGCTTGTATAGCTGTTATCTAAAGGATGGCGGCTATAAGACTTAAAATGGCGGCAGTAGAACATTTCCAGCAGCTTGTATAAGTATTATATAAAGGATGGCGGCTATAAGACTTAAAATGGCGGCCGTATTATGGTTCCAGCAGCTGGTATAATTATTATATAAAGGATGGCCGCTATAAGACTCAAAATGGCGGCTATATTATGGTTTCAGAAGCTTGTATAGCTGTTATCTAAAGGATGGCGGCGATGAGACTCAAAATGGCGGCAGTAGAACGGTTTCAGCAGATTGTACAGTTGTATCTAAAGGATGTCGGCTATAAGACTCAGAATAGCGGCTGTATTATAGTTCTAGCAGCTTATTTAGCTCTAATATAAAGGATGGCCGCTATAAGATGGCGGCAGTAGAACGGTTTCAGCAGCCTGTATAGCTGTTATTTAAAGAATGTCTGCTATGAGACTTAAAATGGCGGCAGTAGAACGGTTCCAGCAGCTTCTATAGCTGTTATCTAAAGGATGTCGGCTACAAGACTCAAAATGGCGGCAGTAGAACGGATTCAGCAGTTTGTATAGCTGTTGTGTAAAAGATGGCGGCTATAAGACTTAAAACTTCTGCTGTAGAATGGTCCCAGCCGCTTCTATAGCTTTTATATAAAAGATGGCGGCTATAAGACTCAAAATGGCTGCTGAATTTTGGTTCCAGCAGTTTGTATAACTATTATATAAAGGATGGCAGCTATAAGACTCAAAATGGCGGTTGTATAAAGCTTCCTGCAGCAGAAGCTGAGGTATGGCGGCTATAAGACTGCAAATGGCGGCTTTATTATCGTTGCAGCAGCTTGTATAGCTTTTATATAAAGGATGTCGGCTATAAGACTCAGAATAGCGGCTCTATTGTGGTTCTAGCAGCTTGTGTAGCTGTTATATAAAGGATGGCCGCTATAAGACTTAAAATGGCGGCAGTAGAACGGTTTCAGCAGCTTGTATAGCTTTTATCTAAAGGATGTTGCCTATAAGACTCAAAATGGCGGCTATATTATGGTTTCAGTAGCTTGTATAGCTGTTATCTAAAGGATGGCGGCTATGAGACTCAAAATGGCGGCAGAAGAACGGTTTCAGCAGATTGTATAGTTGTATCTAAAGGATGTCGGTTATAAGACTCAGAATAGCGGCTGTATTATAGTTCTAGCAGCTTGTTTAGCTCTTATATAAAGGATGGCCGCTATAAGATGGCGGCAGTAGAACGGTTTCAGCAGCTTCTATAGCTGTTATCTAAAGGATGTCGGCTATAAGACTCAAAATGGCGGCAGTAGAACGGTTTCAGCAGCTTGTATAGCTGTTATCAAAAGGATGGCCGCTATAAGACTTAAAATGGCGGCAGTAGAACGGTTGCAGCAGCTTCTATAGCTGCTATCTAAAGGATGTCGGCTATATGAGGTATGTCGGCTATAAGACTACAAATGGCGGCTGTAGAATGGTTGCAGCTGCTTATACAGCTGTTATATAAAGTATGTCGGCTATAAGACTCAAAATGGCGGATATATTATGTTTTCAGCAGTTTTAATAGCTGTTATATAAAGGATGTCGGCTATAAGACTCAAAATGGCGGCTATAGTATGGTTGCAGCAGCTTGTATAGAGGTTATATAAAGGATGTCGGCTATAAGACTCAGAATAGCGGCTGTATTGTGGTTCTAGCAGCTTGTGTAGCTGTTATATAAAGGATGGCCGCTATAAGACTTAAAATGGCGGCAGTAGAACGGTTCCAGCAGCTTCTATAGCTGTTATATAAAGGATGTCGGCTATAAGACTCAAAATGGTGGCAGTAGAACGGTTTCAGCAGCTTGTATAGCTGTTATCTAAAGGATGGCGGCTATAAGACTTAAAATGGTGGCAGTAGAACATTTCCAGCAGCTTGTATAAGTATTATATAAAGGATGGCGGCTAAAAGACTTAAAATGGCGGCCGTATTATGGTTCCAGCAGCTGGTATAATTATTATATAAAGGATGGCTGCTATAAGACTCAAAATGGCGGCTATATTATGGTTTCAGTAGCTTGTATAGCTGTTATCTAAAGGATGGCGGCTATGAGACTCAAAATGGCGGCAGTAGAACGGTTTCAGCAGATTGTATACTTGTATCTAAAGGATGTCGGCTATAAGACTCAGAATAGCGGCTGTATTATAGTTCTAGCAGCATATTTAGCTCTTATATAAAGGATGGCCGCTATAAGATGGCGGCAGTAGAACGGTTCCAGCGGCTTCTATAGCTGTTATCTAAAGGATGTCGGCTATAAGACTCAAAATGGCGGCAGTAGAACGGTTTCAGCAGCTTGTATAGCTGTTATCAAAAGGATGGCCGCTATAAGACTTAAAATGGCGGCAGTAGAACGGTTGCAACAGCTTCTATAACTGTTTTCTAAATGATGGCGGCTATAAGACTCAAAATGGTGGCTATATTATGGTTGCAGCAGCTTGTATAGCTGTTACATAAAGGATGTCGGCTGTAAGACTCAGAATAGCGGCTGTATTGTGGCTCTAGCAGCTTGTGTAGCTGTTATATAAAGGATGGCCGCTATAAGATTTAAAATGGCGGCAGTAGAACGGTTTCAGCAGCTTGTATAGCTGTTATCTAAAGGATGTTGGCTATAAGACTCAGAATAGCGGCTGAATTATAGTTCTAGCAGCTTGTGAAGCTGTTATCTAAAGGATGGCCGCTATAAGATTTAAAATGGCAGCAGTAGAACGGTTCCAGCAGCTTCTATAGTTGTTATCTAAAGGATGTCGGCTATAAGACTCAAAATGGCGGCAGTAGAACGGTTTCAGCAGCTTGTATAGCTGTTATCTAAAGAATGTTGGCTATAAGACTCAAAATGGCGGCTTTATTATGGTTGCAGCAGCTTGTATAGCTGTTATATAAAGGATGTCGGCTATAAGACTCAGAATAGCGGCTGTATTGTGGTTCTAGCAGCTTGTGTAGCTGTTATATAAAGGATGGCCGCTATAAGACTTAAAATGGCGGCAGTAGAACGGTTACAGCAGCTTCTTTAGCTGTTATCTAAATGATGGCGGCTATAAGACTCAAAATGGTGACTATATTATGGCGGCAGTAGAACGGTTCCAGTAGCTTGTATAGCTGTTATCAAAAAGATGGCCGCTATAAGACTTAAAATGGCGGCAGTAGAACGGTTCCAGCAGCTTCTATAGCTGTTATCTAAAGAATGTCGGCTATAAGACTCAAAATGGCGGCAGTAGAACGGTTTCAGCAGCCTGTATAGCTGTTATTTAAAAAATGTCTGCTATGAGACTTAAAATGGCGGCAGTAGAACGGTTCCAGCAGCTTCTATAGCTGTTATCTAAAGGATGTCGGCTACAAGACTCAAAATGGCGGCAGTAGAACGGATTCAGCAGTTTGTATAGCTGTTGTGTAAAAGATGGCGGCTATAAGACTTAAAACTTCGGCTGTAGAATGGTTCCAGCCGCTTCTATAGCTTTTATATAAAAGATGGCGGCTATAAGACTCAAAATGGCTGCTGAATTTTGGTTCCAGCAGTTTGTATAACTATTATATAAAGGATGGAAGCTATAAGACTCAAAATGGCGGTTGTATAAAGCTTCCTGCAGCAGAAGCTGAGGTATGGCGGCTATAAGACTGCAAATGGCGGCTTTATTATCGTTGCAGCAGCTTGTATAGCTTTTATATAAAGGATGTCGGCTATAAGACTCAGAATAGCGGCTCTATTGTGGTTCTAGCAGCTTGTGTAGCTGTTATATAAAGGATGGCCGCTATAAGACTTAAAATGGCGGCAGTAGAACGGTTTCAGCAGCTTGTATAGCTTTTATCTAAAGGATGTTGCCTATAAGACTCAAAATGGCGGCTATATTATGGTTTCAGTAGCTTGTATAGCTGTTATCTAAAGGATGGCGGCTATGAGACTCAAAATGGCGGCAGAAGAACGGTTTCAGCAGATTGTATAGTTGTATCTAAAGGATGTCGGTTATAAGACTCAGAATAGCGGCTGTATTATAGTTCGAGCAGCTTGTTTAGCTCTTATATAAAGGATGGCCGCTATAAGATGGCGGCAGTAGAACGGTTTCAGCAGCTTCTATAGCTGTTATCTAAAGGATGTCGGCTATAAGACTCAAAATGGCAGCAGTAGAACGGTTTCAGCAGCTTGTATAGCTGTTATCAAAAGGATGGCCGCTATAAGACTTAAAATGGCGGCAGTAGAACGGTTGCAGCAGCTTCTATAGATGATATCTAAAGGATGTCGGCTATATGAGGTATGTCGGCTATAAGACTGCAAATGGCGGCTGTAGAATGGTTGCAGCTGCTTATATAGCTGTTATATAAAGTATGTCGGCTATAAGACTCAAAATGGCGGCTGTATTATGTTTTCAGCAGTTTTAATAGCTGTTATATAAAGGATGTCGGCTATAAGACTCAAAATGGCGGCTATAGTATGGTTGCAGCAGCTTGTATAGCTGTTGTATAAAGTATGTCGGCTATAAGATTCAGAATAGCGGCTGTATTATGGTTCTAGCAGCTTGTGTAACTGTTATATAAAGGATGGCCGCTATATAAGTTAAAATGGCGGCAGTAGAACGGTTCCAGCAGCTTCTATAGCTGTTATCTAAAGGATGGCGGCTATAAGACTCAAATTGGCGGCAGTAGAACGGTTCCAGCAGCTCCTATAGCTGTTATCTAAAGGATGTCGGCTATAAGACTCAAAATGGTGGCAGTAGAACGGTTTCAGCAGCTTGGATAGCTGTTATCTAAGGGATGGCGGCTATAAGACTTAAAATGGCGGCAGTAGAACATTTCCAGCAGCTTGTATAAGTATTATATAAAGGATGGCGGCTATAAGACTCAAAATGGCGGTCGTATTATGGTTCCAGCAGCTGGTATAATTATTATATAAAGGATGGCCGCTATAAGACTCAAAATGGCGGCTATATTATGGTTTCAGAAGCTTGTATAGCTGTTATCTAAAGGATGGCGGCGATGAGACTCAAAATGGCGGCAGTAGAACGGTTTCAGCAGATTGTATAGTTGTATCTAAAGGATGTCGGCTATAAGACTCAGAATAGCGGTTGTATTATAGTTCTAGCAGCTTATTTAGCTCTTATATAAAGGATGGCCGCTATAAGATGGCGGCAGTAGAACGGTTCCAGCGGCTTCTATAGCTGTTATCTAAAGGATGTCGGCTATAAGACTCAAAATGGCGGCAGTAGAACGGTTTCAGCAGCTTGTATAGCTGTTATCAAAAGGATGGCCGCTATAAGACTTAAAATGGCGGCAGTAGAACGGTTGCAACAGCTTCTATAGCTGTTATCTAAATGATGGCGGCTATAAGACTCAAAATGGTGGCTATATTATGGTTGCAGCAGCTTGTATAGCTGTTATATAAAGGATGTCGGCTGTAAGACTCAGAATAGCGGCTGTATTGTGGCTCTAGCAGCTTGTGTAGCTGTTATATAAAGGATGGCCGCTATAAGATTTAAAATGGCGGCAGTAGAACGGTTTCAGCAGCTTGTATAGCTGTTATCTAAAGGATGTTGGCTATAAGACTCAGAATAGCGGCTGAATTATAGTTCTAGCAGCTTGTGAAGCTGTTATCTAAAGGATGGCCGCTATAAGATTTAAAATGGCAGCAGTAGAACGGTTCCAGCAGCTTCTATAGTTGTTATCTAAAGGATGTCGGCTATAAGACTCAAAATGGCGGCAGTAGAACGGTTTCAGCAGCTTGTATAGCTGTTATCAAAAGGATGGCCGCTATAAGACTTAAAATGGCGGCAGTAGAACGGTTGCAACAGCTTCTATAGCTGTTATCTAAATGATGGCGGCTATAAGACTCAAAATGGTGGCTATATTATGGTTGCAGCAGCTTGTATAGCTGTTATATAAAGGATGTCGGCTGTAAGACTCAGAATAGCGGCTGTATTGTGGCTCTAGCAGCTTGTGTAGCAGTTATATAAAGGATGGCCGCTATAAGATTTAAAATGGCGGCAGTGGAACGGTTTCAGCAGCTTGTATAGCTGTTATCTAAAGGATGTTGGCTATAAGACTCAAAATGGCGGCTATATTATGGTTTCAGCAGCTTGTATAGCTGTTATCTAAAGGATGTTGGCTATAAGACTCAGAATAGCGGCTGAATTATAGTTCTAGCAGCTTGTGAAGCTGTTATCTAAAGGATGGCCGCTATAAGATTTAAAATGGTAGAACGGTTCCAGCAGCTTCTATAGTTGTTATCTAAAGGATGTCGGCTATAAGACTCAAAATGGCGGCAGTAGAACGGTTTCAGCAGCTTGTATAGCTGTTATCTAAAGAATGTTGGCTATAAGACTCAAAATGGCGGCTTTATTATGGTTCCAGCAGCTTGTATAGCTGTTATATAAAGGATGTCGGCTATAAGACTCAGAATAGCGGCTGTATTGTGGTTCTAGCAGCTTGTGTAGCTGTTATATAAAGGATGGCCGCTATAAGACTTAAAATGGCGGCAGTAGAACGGTTACAGCAGCTTCTATAGCTGTTATCTAAATGATGGCGGCTATAAGACTCAAAATGGTGTCTATATTATGGTTGCAGCAGCTTGTAAAGCTGTTATATAAAGGATGTCGGCTGTAAGACTCAGAATAGCGGCTGTATTGTGGTTCTAGCAGCTTGTGTAGCTGTTATATAAAGGATGGCCGCTATAAGATTTAAAATGGCAGCAGTAGAACGGTTCCAGCAGCTTCTATAGTTGTTATCTAAAGGATGTCGGCTATAAGACTCAAAATGGCGGCAGTAGAACGGTTTCACCAGCTTGTATAGCTGTTATCTAAAGAATGTTGGCTATAAGACTCAAAATGGCGGCTTTATTATGGTTGCAGCAGCTTGTATAGCTGTTATATAAAGGATGTCGGCTATAAGACTCAGAATAGCGGCTGTATTGTGGTTCTAGCAGCTTGTGTAGCTGTTATATAAAGGATGGCCGCTATAAGACTTAAAATGGCGGCAGTAGAACGGTTACAGCAGCTTCTATAGCTGTTATCTAAATGATGGAGGCTATAAGACTCAAAATGGTGGCTATATTATGGTTGCAGCAGCTTGTATAGCTGTTATATAAAGGATGTCGGCTGTAAGACTCAGAATAGCGGCTGTATTGTGGTTCTAGCAGCTTGTGTAGCAGTTATATAAAGGATGGCCGCTATAAGATTTAAAATGGCGGCAGTAGAACGGTTCCAGCAGCTTCTATAGTTGTTATCTAAAGGATGTCGGCTATAAGTCTCAAAATGGCGGCAGTAGAACGGTTTCAGCAGCTTGTATAGCTGTTATCTAAAGGATGTTGGCTATAAGACTCAAAATGGCGGCTATATTATGGTTTCAGCAGCTTGTATAGCTGTTATCTAAAGGATGTTGGCTATAAGACTCAGAATAGCGGCTGAATTATAGTTCTAGCAGCTTGTGTAGCTAAAGGATGGCGGCTATAAGACTCAAAATGAGGGCAGTAGAACGGTTTCAGCAGCTTGTATAGTTGTATCTAAAGGATGTCGGCTATAAGACTCAAAATGGCTGCAGTAGAACGGATTCAGCAGTTTGTATAACTGTTATGTAAAGGATGGCGGCTATAAGACTTAAAACTTCGGCTATAGATTGGTTCCAGCAGCCTCTGTAGCTTTTATATAAAAGATGGCGGCTATAAGACTCAAAATGGCGGCTGTATTTTGGTTCCAGCAGTTTGTATAACTATTATCTAAAGGATGGCAGCTATAAGACTCTAAATAGCATTTGTATTATGCTTTCTGCAGCTTCTATATCCGTTATATGAGGTATGGCTACTGTTTAACAATAAACATCGTGTTCATCTGAACTGGCTTCACCAAATCAGATGCACCAATGAAATATACAAAACGAAACAAAAACATAAGTAAATCATAAAATTCATATGACAATTATTGCTTAATACCAAACAAGACTCAAAATGGTGTCTATATTATGGTTGCAGCAGCTTGTAAAGCTGTTATATAAAGGATGTCGGCTGTAAGACTCAGAATAGCGGCTGTATTGTGGTTCTAGCAGCTTGTGTAGCAGTTATATAAAGGATGGCCGCTATAAGACTTAAAATGGCGGCAGTAGAACGGTTACAGCAGCTTCTATAGCTGTTATCTAAATGATGGCGGCAATAAGACTCAAAATGGTGGCTATATTATGGTTGCAGCAGCTTGTATAGCTGTTATATAAAGGATGTCGGCTATAAGACTCAGAATAGCGGCTGTATTGTGGTTCTAGCAGCTTGTGTAGCAGTTATATAAAGGATGGCCGCTATAAGATTTAAAATGGCGGCAGTAGAACGGTTCCAGCAGCTTCTATAGTTGTTATCTAAAGGATGTCGGCTATAAGTCTCAAAATGGCGGCAGTAGAACGGTTTCAGCAGCTTGTATAGCTGTTATCTAAAGGATGTTGGCTATAAGACTCAAAATGGCGGCTATATTATGGTTTCAGCAGCTTGTATAGCTGTTATCTAAAGGATGTTGGCTATAAGACTCAGAATAGCGGCTGAATTATAGTTCTAGCAGCTTGTGTAGCTAAAGGATGGCGGCTATAAGACTCAAAATGAGGGCAGTAGAACGGTTTCAGCAGCTTGTATAGTTGTATCTAAAGGATGTCGGCTATAAGACTCAAAATGGCTGCAGTAGAACGGATTCAGCAGTTTGTATAGCTGTTATGTAAAGGATGGCGGCTATAAGACTTAAAACTTCGGCTATAGATTGGTTCCAGCAGCCTCTATAGCTTTTATATAAAAGATGGCGGCTATAAGACTCAAAATGGCGGCTGTATTTTGGTTCCAGCAGTTTGTATAACTATTATCTAAAGGATGGCAGCTATAAGACTCAAAATAGCATTTGTATTATGCTTTCTGCAGCTTCTATATCCGTTATATGAGGTATGGCTACTGTTTAACAATAAACATCGTGTTAATCTGAATTGGCTTCACCAAATCAGATGCACCAATGAAATATACAAAACGAAACAAAAACATAAGTAAATCATAAAATTCATATGACAATTATTGCTTAATACCAAACAAAACATGCATCCACACTCTGTGGATAACACTTGAGGTTTAACAGCGGCGCGGTATCAAGTAACCAGCGCTGAGCATGAAATATAAACAATTTTCAAGCCCCGAAAACGTGGGGCATTAGAATAAGTATTTTTAAGAATAGTTGTTGCTTCTTTGAGTTTAAGAGTTTTTTAAATAAAATCAGTTCATATTTTGAATTCAACGAATGAAGACGGTTATTTTCCTTCTCTCTGGGAATCCCTATTCAGCTACTATAAGACTTCAAATGGCGGCTGTAGAATGGTTCCAGCAGCTTATATAGCTGTTATATAAAGTATGTCGGCTATAAGACTCAAAATGGCGGCAGTAGAACGGTTTCAGCAGCTTGTAAAGCTGTTATCTAAAGAATGTTGGCTATAAGACTCAAAATGGCGGCTTTATTATGGTTGCAGCAGCTTGTATAGCGGTTATATAAAGGATGTCGGCTATAAGACTCAGAATAGCGGCTGTATTGTGGTTCTAGCAGCTTGTGTAGCTGTTATATAAAGGATGGCCGCTATAAGACTTAAAATGGCGGCAGTAGAACGGTTACAGCAGCTTCTATAGCTGTTATCTAAATGATGGCCGCAATAAGACTCAAAATGGTGGCTATATTATGGTTGCAGCAGCTTGTATAGCTGTTATATAAAGGATGTCGGCTATAAGACTCAGAATAGCGGCTGTATTGTGGTTCTAGCAGCTTGTGTAGCTGTTATATAAAGGATGGCCGCTATAAGACTTAAAATGGCGGCAGTAGAACGGTTCCAGCAGCTTCTATAGTTGTTATCTAAAGGATGTCGGCTATAAGTCTCAAAAAGGCGGCAGTAGAACGGTTTCAGCAGCTTGTATAGCTGTTATCTAAAGGATGTTGGCTATAAGACTCAAAATGGCGGCTATATTATGGTTTCACCAGCTTGTATAGCTGTTATCTAAAGGATGTTGGCTATAAGACTCAGAATAGCGGCTGAATTATAGTTCTAGCAGCTTGTGTAGCTGTTATCTAAAGGATGGCGGCTATAAGACTCAAAATGACGGCAGTAGATTGGTTTCAGCAGCTTGTATAGTTGTATCTAAAGGATGTCGGCTATAAGACTCAAAATGGCGCCTATATTATGGTTCCAGCACCTTGTATAACTGTTATATAAAGGATGTCGGCTATAAGACTCAGAATAGCGGCTGTATTGTGGTTCTAGCAGCTTGTGTAGCTGTTATACAAAGGATGGCCGCTATAAGACTTAAAATGGCGGCAGTAGAACGGTTCCAGCAGCTTCTATAGTTGTTATCTAAAGGATGTCGGCTATAAGACTCAAAATGGCGGCAGTAGAACGGTTTCAGCAGCTTGTATAGCTGTTATCTAAAGGATGTTGGCTATAAGACTCAAAATGGCGGCAGTAGAACGGTTTCAGCAGCTTGTATAGCTGTTATCTAAAGGATGTTGGCTATAAGACTCAAAATGGCGCCTATATTATGGTTCCAGCACCTTGTATAACTGTTATATAAAGGATGTCGGCTATAAGACTCAGAATAGCGGCTGTATTGTGGTTCTAGCAGCTTGTGTAGCTGTTATATAAAGGATGGCCGCTATAAGACTTAAAATGGCGGCAGTAGAACGGTTCCAGCAGCTTCTATAGTTGTTATCTAAAGGATGTCGGCTAAAAGACTCAAAATGGCGGCAGTAGAACGGTTTCAGCAGCTTGTATAGCTGTTATCTAAAGGATGTTGGCTATAAGACTCAAAATGGCGGCTATATTATGGTTTCAGCAGCTTGTATAGCTGTTATCTAAAGGATGTTGGCTATAAGACTCAGAATAGCGACTGAATTATAGTTCTAGCAGCTTGTAGAGCTGTTATCTAAAGGATGGCGGCTATAAGACTCAAAATGACGGCAGTAGAACGGTTTCAGCAGCTTGTATAGTTGTATCTAAAGGATGTCGGCTATAAGACTCAAAATGGCGGCAGTAGAACGGTTACAGCAGCTTGTTTAGTTGTATCTAAAGAATTTCGGCTATAGGACTCAAAATGGCGGCATTAGAACGGTTTCAGCAGCTTGTATAGCTGTTATCTAAAGGATGGCGGCTATAAGACTCAAAATGGCGGCTATATTATGGTTTCAGTAGCTTGTATAGCTGTTATCTAAAGGATGTCGGCTATTAGACTCAGAATAGCGGCTGTATTATAGTTCTAGCAGCTTGTGTAGCTGTTATGTAATTGACAGCCGCTATAAGACTTAAAACGGCGGCAGTATAACGGTTCCAGCAGCTTCTATAGCTGTAATATAAAGGATGGCGGCTAAAAGACTCAAAATGGCGGCTGTGGAACGGTTTCAGCAGCTTGTATAGCTGTTATCTAAAGGATGGCGCCTATAAGACTCAAAATGGCGGCAGTAGAACGGTTTCAGCAGATTGTATAGCTGTTATCAAAAGGATGGCCGCTATAAGACTTAAAATGGCGGCAGTAGAACGGTTCCAGCAGCTTCTATAGCTGTTATCTAAAGAATGTCGCCTATAAGACTCAAAATGGCGGCAGTAGAACGGTTTCAGCAGCTTGTGTAGCTGTTATCTAAAGGATGACGGCTATAAGACTTGAAATGGCGGCAGTAGAACGGTTCCAGCAGCTTGTATAACTATTATATAAAGGATGGTGGCTATGACTCAAAATGGCGGCTGTATTATGGTTCCAGCAGCTTGTATAACTATTATATAAAGGATGGCGGCTATAAGACTCAAAATGGCGACTGTATTATGTTTCCAGGAGCTGGTATAATTATTATATAAAGAATGGCGGCTACAAGACCCAAAATGGCGGCTGCATTATTGGTCCAGCAGCTTGTATAACTATTATATAAAGGATGGCGGCTATAAGACTCAAAATGGCTGCAGTAGAACGGATTCAGCAGTTTGTATAGCTGTTATGTAAAGGATGGCGGCTATAATACTTAAAACTTCGGCTATAGGTTGGTTTCAGCAGCCTCTATAGCTTTTATATAAAAGATGGCGGCTATAAGACTGAAAATGGCGGCTGTATTTTGGTTCCAGCAGTTTGTATAACTATTATCTAAAGGATGGCAGCTATAAGACTCAAAATAGCATTTGTATTATGCTTTCTGCAGCTTCTATATCCGTTATATGAGGTATGGCTACTGTTTAACAATAAACATCGTGTTCATCTGAACTGGCTTTACCAAATCAGATGCACCAATGAAATATACAAAACGAAACAAAAACATAAGTAAATCATAAAATTCATATGACAATTATTGCTTAATACCAAACAAAACATGCATCCACACTCTGTGGATAACACTTGAGGTTTAACAGCGGCGCGGTATCAAGTAACCAGCGCTGAACATGAAATATAAACAATTTTCAACCCCCGAAAACGTGGGGCATTAGAATAAGTATTTTTAAGAATAGTTGTTGCTTCTTTGAGTTTAAGAGTTTTTTAAATAAAATCAGTTCATATTTTGAATTCAACGAATGAAGACGGTTATTTTCCTTCTCTCTGGGAATCCCTATTCAGCTACTATAAGACTTCAAATGGCGGCTGTAGAATGGTTCCAGCAGCTTATATAGCTGTTATATAAAGTATGTCGGCTATAAGACTCAAAATGGCGGCAGTAGAACGGTTTCAGCAGCTTGTAAAGCTGTTATCTAAAGAATGTTGGCTATAAGACTCAAAATGGCGGCTTTATTATGGTTGCAGCAGCTTGTATAGCGGTTATATAAAGGATGTCGGCTATAAGACTCAGAATAGCGGCTGTATTGTGGTTCTAGCAGCTTGTGTAGCTGTTATATAAAGGATGGCCGCTATAAGACTTAAAATGGCGGCAGTAGAACGGTTCCAGCAGCTTGTATAAGTATTATATAAAGGATGGCGGCTATAAGACTCAAAATGGCGGCCGTATTATGGTTCCAGCAGCTGGTATAATTATTATATAAAGGATGGCCGCTATGAGACTCAAAATGGCGGCTATATTATGGTTTCAGAAGCTTGTATAGCTGTTATCTAAAGGATGGCGGCGATGAGACTCAAAATGGCGGCAGTAGAACGGTTTCAGCAGATTGTATAGTTGTATCTAAAGGATGTCGGCTATAAGACTCAGAATAGCGGCTGTATTATAGTTCTAGCAGCTTATTTAGCTCTTATATAAAGAATGGCCGCTATAAGATGGCGGCAGTAGAACGGTTCCAGCGGCTTCTATAGCTGTTATCTAAAGGATGTCGGCTATAGGACTCAAAATGGCGGCAGTTGAACGGTTTCAGCAGCTTGTATAGCTGTTATCAAAAGGATGGCCGCTGTAAGACTTAAAATGGCGGCAGTAGAACGGTTGCAACAGCTTCTATAGCTGTTATCTAAATGATGGCGGCTATAAGACTCAAAATGGTGGCTATATTATGGTTGCAGCAGCTTGTATAGCTGTTATATAAAGGATGTCGGCTGTAAGACTCAGAATAGCGGCTGTATTGTGGCTCTAGCAGCTTGTGTAGCTTTTATATAAAGGATGGCCGCTATAAGATTTAAAATGGCGGCAGTAGAACGGTTTCAGCAGCTTGTATAGCTGTTATCTAAAGGATGTTGGCTATAAGACTCAAAATGGCGGCTATATTATGGTTTCAGCAGCATGTATAGCTGTTATCTAAAGGATGTTGGCTATAAGACTCAGAATAGCGGCTGAATTATAGTTCTAGCAGCTTGTGAAGCTGTTATCTAAAGGATGGCCGCTATAAGATTTAAAATGGCAGCAGTAGAACGGTTCCAGCAGCTTCTATAGTTGTTATCTAAAGGATGTCGGCTATAAGACTCAAAATGGCGGCAGTAGAACGGTTTCAGCAGCTTGTATAGCTGTTATCTAAAGAATGTTGGCTATAAGACTCAAAATGGCGGCTTTATTATGGTTGCAGCAGCTTGTATAGCTGTTATATAAAGGATGTCGGCTATAAGACTCAGAATAGCGGCTGTATTGTGGTTCTAGCAGCTTGTGTAGCTGTTATATAAAGGATGGCCGCTATAAGACGTAAAATGGCGGCAGTAGAACGCTTACAGCAGCTTGTATAGCTGTTATCTAAATAATGGCGGCTATAAGACTCAAAATGGTGGCTATATTATGGTTGCAGCAGCTTGTATAGCTGTTATATAAAGGATGTCGGCTGTAAGACTCAGAATAGCGGCTGTATTGTGGTTCTAGCAGCTTGTGTAGCTTTTATATAAAGGATGGCCGCTATAAGATTTAAAATGGCGGCAGTAGAACGGTTTCAGCAGCTTGTATAGCTGTTATCTAAAGGATGTTGGCTATAAGACTCAATATGGCGGCTATATTATGGTTTCAGCAGCATGTATAGCTGTTATCTAAAGGATGTTGGCTATTAGACTCAGAATAGCGGCTGAATTATAGTTCTAGCAGCTTGTGAAGCTGTTATCTAAAGGATGGCCGCTATAAGATTTAAAATGGCAGCAGTAGAACGGTTCCAGCAGCTTCTATAGTTGTTATCTAAAGGATGTCGGCTATAAGACTCAAAATGGCGGCAGTAGAACGGTTTCAGCAGCTTGTATAGCTGTTATCTAAAGAATGTTGGCTATAAGACTCAAAATGGCGGCTTTATTATGGTTGCAGCAGCTTGTATAGCTGTTATATAAAGGATGTCGGCTATAAGACTCAGAATAGCGGCTGTATTGTGGTTCTAGCAGCTTGTGTAGCTGTTATATAAAGGATGGCCGCTATAAGACTTAAAATGGCGGCAGTAGAACGCTTACAGCAGCTTGTATAGCTGTTATCTAAATGATGCCGGCTATAAGACTCAAAATGGTGGCTATATTATGGTTGCAGCAGCTTGTATAGCTGTTATATAAAGGATGTCGGCTGTAAGACTCAGAATAGCGGCTGAATTATAGTTCTAGCAGCTTGTGTAGCTAAAGGATGGCGGCTATAAGACTCAAAATGAGGGCAGTAGAACGGTTTCAGCAGCTTGTATAGTTGTATCTAAAGGATGTCGGCTATAAGACTCAAAATGGCTGCAGTAGAACGGATTCAGCAGTTTGTATAGCTGTTATGTAAAGGATGGCGGCTATAAGACTTAAAACTTCGGCTATAGATTGGTTCCAGCAGCCTCTATAGCTTTTATATAAAAGATGGCGGCTATAAGACTCAAAATGGCGGTATTTTGGTTCCAGCAGTTTGTATACCTATTATCTAAAGGATGGCAGCTATAAGACTCAAAATAGCATTTGTATTATGCTTTCTGCAGCTTCTATATCCGTTATATGAGGTATGGCTACTGTTTAACAATAAACATCGTGTTCATCTGAACTGGCTTCACCAAATCAGATGCACCAATGAAATATACAAAACGAAACAAAAACATAAGTAAATCATAAAATTCATATGACAATTATTGCTTAATACCAAACAAAACATGCATCCACACTCTGTGGATAACCAGCGCTGAACATGAAATATAAACAATTTTCAACCCCCGAAAACGTGGGGCATTAGAATAAGTATTTTTAAGAATAGTTGTTGCTTCTTTGAGTTTAAGAGTTTTTTAAATAAAATCAGTTCATATTTTGAATTCAACGAATGAAGACGGTTATTTTCCTTCTCTCTGGGAATCCCTATTCAGCTACTATAAGACTTCAAATGGCGGCTGTAGAATGGTTCCAGCAGCTTATATAGCTGTTATATAAAGTATGTCGGCTATAAGACTCAAAATGGCGGCAGTAGAACGGTTTCAGCAGCTTGTATAGCTGTTATCTAAAGAATGTTGGCTATAAGACTCAAAATGGCGGCTTTATTATGGTTGCAGCAGCTTGTATAGCGGTTATATAAAGGATGTCGGCTATAAGACTCAGAATAGCGGCTGTATTGTGGTTCTAGCAGCTTGTGTAGCTGTTATATAAAGGATGGCCGCTATAAGACTTAAAATGGCGGCAGTAGAACGGTTACAGCAGCTTCTATAGCTGTTATCTAAATGATGGCGGCAATAAGACTCAAAATGGTGGCTATATTATGGTTGCAGCAGCTTGTATAGCTCTTATATAAAGGATGTCGGCTATAAGACTCAGAATAGCGGCTGTATTGTGGTTCTAGCAGCTTGTGTAGCTGTTATATAAAGGATGGCCGCTATAAGACTTAAAATGGCGGCAGTAGAACGGTTCCAGCAGCTTCTATAGTTGTTATCTAAAGGATGTCGGCTATAAGTCTCAAAATGGCGGCAGTAGAACGGTTTCAGCAGCTTGTATAGCTGTTATCTAAAGGATGTTGGCTATAAGACTCAAAATGGCGGCTATATTATGGTTTCAGCAGCTTGTGTAGCTGTTATCTAAAGGATGTTGGCTATAAGACTCAGAATAGCGGCTGAATTATAGTTCTAGCAGCTTGTGTAGCTGTTATCTAAAGGATGGCGGATATAAGACTCAAAATGACGGCAGTAGATTGGTTTCAGCAGCTTGTATAGTTGTATCTAAAGGATGTCGGCTATAAGACTCAAAATGGCGGCAGTAGAACGGTTACAGCAGCTTGTTTAGTAGTATCTAAAGGATGGCGGCTATAAGACTTAAAATGGCGGCAGTAGAACGGTTTCAGCAGCTTGTATAGCTGTAATCTAAAGGTTGGCGGCTATACGACTCAAAATGGCGCCTATATTATGGTTCCAGCACCTTGTATAACTGTTATATAAAGGATGTCGGCTATAAGACTCAGAATAGCGGCTGTATTGTGGTTCTAGCAGCTTGTGTAGCTGTTATATAAAGGATGGCCGCTATAAGACTTAAAATGGCGGCAGTAGAACGGTTCCAGCAGCTTCTATAGTTGTTATCTAAAGGATGTCGGCTATAAGACTCAAAATGGCGGCAGTAGAACGGTTTCAGCAGCTTGTATAGCTGTTATCTAAAGGATGTTGGCTATAAGACTCAAAATGGCGGCTATATTATGGTTTCAGCAGCATGTATAGCTGTTATCTAAAGGATGTTGGCTATAAGACTCAGAATAGCGACTGAATTATAGTTCCAGCAGCTTGTAGAGCTGTTATCTAAAGGATGGCGGCTATAAGACTCAAAATGACGGCAGTAGAACGGTTTCAGCAGCTTGTATAGTTGTATCTAAAGGATGTCGGCTATAAGACTCAAAATGGCGGCAGTAGAACGGTTACAGCAGCTTGTTTAGTTGTATCTAAAGAATGTCGGCTATAGGACACAAAATGGCGGCAGTAGAACGGTTTCAGCAGCTTGTATAGCTGTTATTTAAAGGATGGCGGCTATAAGACTCAAAATGGCGGCTATATTATGGTTTCAGTAGCTTGTATAGCTGTTATCTAAAGGATGTCGGCTATTAGACTCAGAATAGCGGCTGTATTATAGTTCTAGCAGCTTTTGTAGCTGTTATATAATTGATAGCCGCTATAAGACTTAAAATGGCGGCAGTAGAACGGTTCCAGCAGCTTCTATAGCTGTAATATAAAGGATGGCGGCTAAAAGACTCAAAATGGCGGCAGTGGAACGGTTTCAGCAGCTTGTATAGCTGTTATCTAAAGGATGGCGGCTATAAGACTCAAAATGGCGGCAGTAGAACGGTTTCAGCAGATTGTATAGCTGTTATCAAAAGGATGGCCGCTATAAGACTTAAAATGGCGGCAGTAGAACGGTTCCAGCAGCTTCTATAGCTGTTATCTAAAGAATGTCGCCTATAAGACTCAAAATGGCGGAAGCAGAACGGTTTCAGCAGCTTGTGTAGCTGTTATCTAGAGGATGACGGCTATAAGACTTGAAATGGCGGCAGTAGAACGGTTCCAGCAGCTTGTATAACTATTATATAAAGGATGGTGGCTATGACTCAAAATGGCGGCTGTATTATGGTTCCAGCAGCTTCTATAACTATTATATAAAGGATGGCGGCTATAAGACTCAAAATGGCGACTGTATTATGTTTCCAGGAGCTGGTATAATTATTATATAAAGAATGGCGGCTACAAGACCCAAAATGGCGGCTGCATTATTGGTCCAGCAGCTTGTATAACTATTATATAAAGGATGGCGGCTATAAGACTCAAAATGGCTGCAGTAGAACGGATTCAGCAGTTTGTATAGCTGTTATGTAATGGATGGCGGCTATAAGACTTAAAACTTCGGCTATAGATTGGTTCCAGCAGCATATATAGCTTTTATATAAAAGATGGCGGCTATAAGACTCAAAATGTTGGCTGTATTTTGGTTCCAGCAGTTTGTATAACTATTATCTAAAGGATGGCAGCTATAAGACTCAAAATAGCATTTGTATTATGCTTTCTGCAGCTTCTATATCCGTTATATGAGGTATGGCTACTATTTAACAATAAACATCGTGTTCATCTGAACTGGCTTTACCAAATCAGATGCACCAATGAAATATACAAAACGAAACAAAAACATAAGTAAATCATAAAATTCATATGACAATTTTTGCTTAATACCAAACAAAACATGCATCCACACTCTGTGGATAACACTTGAGGTTTAACAGCGGCGCGGTATCAAGTAACCAGCGCTGAGCATGAAATATAAACAATTTTCAAGCCCCGAAAACGTGGGGCATTAGAATAAGTATTTTTAAGAATAGTTGTTGCTTCTTTGAGTTTAAGAGTTTTTTAAATAAAATCAGTTCATATTTTGAATTCAACGAATGAAGACGGTTATTTTCCTTCTTTCTGGGAATCCCTATTCAGCTACTATAAGACTTCAAATGGCGGCTGTAGAATGGTTCCAGCAGCTTATATAGCTGTTATATAAAGTATGTCGGCTATAAGACTCAAAATGGCGGCAGTAGAACGCTTTCAGCAGCTTGTATAGCTGTTATCTAAAGAATGTTGGCTATAAGACTCAAAATGGCGGCTTTATTATGGTTGCAGCAGCTTGTATATCGGTTATATAAAGGATGTCGGCTATAAGACTCAGAATAGCGGCTGTATTGTGGTTCTAGCAGCTTGTGTAGCTGTTATATAAAGGATGGCCGCTATAAGACTTAAAATGGCGGCAGTAGAACGGTTACAGCAGCTTCTATAGCTGTTATCTAAATGATGGCGGCTATAAGACTCAAAATGGTGGCTATATTATGGTTGCAGCAGCTTGTATAGCTGTAATATAAAGGATGTCGGCTATAAGACTCAGAATAGCGGCTGTATTGTGGTTCTAGCAGCTTGTGTAGCTGTTATATAAAGGATGGCCGCTATAAGACTTAAAATGGCGGCAGTAGAACGGTTCCAGCAGCTTCTATAGTTGTTATCTAAAGGATGTCGGCTATAAGACTCAAAATGGCGGCAGTAGAACGGTTTCAGCAGCTTGTATAGTTGTATCTAAAGGATGTCGGCTATAAGACTCAAAATGGCGGCAGTAGAACGGTTACAGCAGCTTGTTTAGTTGTATCTAAAGAATGTCGGCTATAGGACTCAAAATGGCGGCAGTAGAACGGTTTCAGCAGCTTGTATAGCTGTTATCTAAAGGATGGCGGCTATAAGACTCAAAATGGCGGCTATATTATGGTTTCAGTAGCTTGTATAGCTGTTATCTAAAGGATGTCGGCTATAAGACTCAGAATAGCGGCTGTATTATAGTTCTAGCAGCTTGTGTAGCTGTTATATAATTGATAGCCGCTATAAGACTTAAAATGGCGGCAGTAGAACGGTTCCAGCAGCTTCTATAGCTGTTATCTAAAGAATGTCGCCTATAAGACTCAAAATGGCGGCAGTAGAACGGTTTCAGCAGCTTGTGTAGCTGTTATCTAAAGGATGACGGCTATAAGACTCAAAATGGCGGCAGTAGAACGGTTCCAGCAGCTTCTATAGCTGTTATCTAAAGAATGTCGCCTATAAGACTCAAAATGGCGGCAGTAGAACGGTTTCAGCAGCTTGTGTAGCTGTTATCTAAAGGATGACGGCTATAAGACTTGAAATGGCGGCAGTAGAGCGGTTCCAGCAGCTTGTATAACTATTATATAAAGGATGGTGGCTATGACTCAAAATGGCGGCTGTATTATGGTTCCAGCAGCTTGTATAACTATTATATAAAGAATGGCGGCTACAAGACCCAAAATGGCGACTGTATTATGTTTCCAGGAGCTGGTATAATTATTATATAAAGAATGGCGGCTACAAGACCCAAAATGGCGGCTGCATTATTGGTCCAGCAGCTTGTATAACTATTATATAAAGGATGGCGGCTATAAGACTCAAAATGGCGGCTGTACTATGTTTTCAGCAGCTTGTATAGCTGTTATTTAAAGAATGGCTGCTATGAGACTCAAAATTGCGACAATGAAACGGTTCCAGCTGCTTCTATAGCTGTTATTTAAAGAACGGCGGCAATAAGACTCAAAATGGCAGTAGTAGAACGGATTCAGCAGTTTGTATAGCTGTTATGTAAAGGATGGCGGCTAGAAGACTTAAAACTTCGGCTGTAGAATGGTTCCAGCAGCTTCTATAGCTTTTATATAAGAGATGGCGGCTATAAGACTCAAAATGGCGGCTGTATTATGGTTCCAGCAGTTTGTATAACTATTTTATAAAGGATGGCAGCTATAAGACTCAAAATGGCGGTTGTATTATGATTCCTGCAGCTTCTATATCCGTTATATGAGGTATGGCTACTGTTTAACAATAAACATCGTGTTCATCTGAACTGGCTTCACCAAATCAGATGAACCAATGAAATATACAAAACGAAACAAAAACATAAGTAAATCATAAAATTCATATGACAATTTTTGCTTAATACCAAACAAAACATGCATCCACACTCTGTGGATAACACTTGAGGTTTAACAGCGGCGCGGTATCAAGTAACCAGCGCTGAGCATGAAATATAAACAATTTTCAAGCCCCGAAAACGTGGGGCATTAGAATAAGTATTTTTAAGAATAGTTGTTGCTTCTTTGAGTTTAAGAGTTTTTTAAATAAAATCAGTTCATATTTTGAATTCAACGAATGAAGACGGTTATTTTCCTTCTTTCTGGGAATCCCTATTCAGCTACTATAAGACTTCAAATGGCGGCTGTAGAATGGTTCCAGCAGCTTATATAGCTGTTATATAAAGTATGTCGGCTATAAGACTCAAAATGGCGGCAGTAGAACGCTTTCAGCAGCTTGTATAGCTGTTATCTAAAGAATGTTGGCTATAAGACTCAAAATGGCGGCTTTATTATGGTTGCAGCAGCTTGTATATCGGTTATATAAAGGATGTCGGCTATAAGACTCAGAATAGCGGCTGTATTGTGGTTCTAGCAGCTTGTGTAGCTGTTATATAAAGGATGGCCGCTATAAGACTTAAAATGGCGGCAGTAGAACGGTTACAGCAGCTTCTATAGCTGTTATCTAAATGATGGCGGCTATAAGACTCAAAATGGTGGCTATATTATGGTTCCAGCAGCTTGTATAACTATTATATAAAGAATGGCGGCTACAAGACCCAAAATGGCGACTGTATTATGTTTCCAGGAGCTGGTATAATTATTATATAAAGAATGGCGGCTACAAGACCCAAAATGGCGGCTGCATTATTGGTCCAGCAGCTTGTATAACTATTATATAAAGGATGGCGGCTATAAGACTCAAAATGGCGGCTGTACTATGTTTTCAGCAGCTTGTATAGCTGTTATTTAAAGAATGGCTGCTATGAGACTCAAAATTGCGACAATGAAACGGTTCCAGCTGCTTCTATAGCTGTTATTTAAAGAACGGCGGCAATAAGACTCAAAATGGCAGTAGTAGAACGGATTCAGCAGTTTGTATAGCTGTTATGTAAAGGATGGCCGCTATAAGACTTAAAATGGCGGCAGTAGAACGGTTCCAGCAGCTTCTATAGTTGTTATCTAAAGGATGTCGGCTATAAGACTCAAAATGGCGGCAGTAGAACGGTTTCAGCAGCTTGTATAGTTGTATCTAAAGGATGTCGGCTATAAGACTCAAAATGGCGGCAGTAGAACGGTTACAGCAGCTTGTTTAGTTGTATCTAAAGAATGTCGGCTATAGGACTCAAAATGGCGGCAGTAGAACGGTTTCAGCAGCTTGTATAGCTGTAATATAAAGGATGGCGGCTAAAAGACTCAAAATGGCGGCAGTGGAACGGTTTCAGCAGCTTGTATAGCTGTTATTTAAAGGATGGCGGCTATAAGACTCAAAATGGCGGCAGTAGAACGGTTCCAGCAGCTTCTATAGCTGTTATCTAAAGAATGTCGCCTATAAGACTCAAAATGGCGGCAGTAGAACGGTTTCAGCAGCTTGTGTAGCTGTTATCTAAAGGATGACGGCTATAAGACTTGAAATGGCGGCAGTAGAGCGGTTCCAGCAGCTTGTATAACTATTATATAAAGGATGGTGGCTATGACTTAAAATGGCGGCTGTATTATGGTTCCAGCAGCTTCTATAACTATTATATAAAGGATGGCGGCTATAAGACTCAAAATGGCGACTGTATTATGTTTCCAGGAGCTGGTATAATTATTATATAAAGAATGGCGGCTACAAGACCCAAAATGGCGGCTGTATTATTGGTCCAGCAGCTTGTATAACTATTATATAAAGGATGGCGGCTATAAGACTCAAAATGGCGGCTGTACTATGTTTTCAGCAGCTTGTATAGCTGTTATTTAAAGAATGGCTGCTATGAGACTCAAAATTGCGACAATGAAACGGTTCCAGCTGCTTCTATAGCTGTTATTTAAAGAACGGCGGCAATAAGACTCAAAATGGCAGTAGTAGAACGGATTCAGCAGTTTGTATAGCTGTTATGTAAAGGATGGCGGCTAGAAGACTTAAAACTTCGGCTGTAGAATGGTTCCAGCAGCTTCTATAGCTTTTATATAAGAGATGGCGGCTATAAGACTCAAAATGGCGGCTGTATTATGGTTCCAGCAGTTTGTATAACTATTTTATAAAGGATGGCAGCTATAAGACTCAAAATGGCGGTTGTATTATGATTCCTGCAGCTTCTATATCCGTTATATGTGGTATGGCTACTATAAGACTTAAAATGGCGGCTGTAGAATGGTTTCAGCATCTTATATAGCTGTTACATAAAGGCTGTCGGCTGTAAGACTCAAAATGGCGGATATATTATGGTTGCAGCAGGTTGTATAGCTGGTATATAAAGGATGTCGGCTATAAGACTCAGAATAGCGGCTGTATTATAGTTCTAGCAGCTTCTATAGCTGTTATCTAAAGGATGGCGGCTATAAGACTCAAAATGGCGGCAGTAGAACGGTTTCAGCATCTTGTATAGTTGTATCTAAAGGATGTTGCCTAAAAGACTCAAAATGGTGGCTATATTATGGTTTCAGCAGCTTGTATAGCTGTTATCTAAAGGATGTTGCCTATAAGACTCAAAATGGCGGCTATATTATGGTTTCAGCAGCTTGTATAGCTGTTATCTAAAGCATGTCGGCTATAAGACTAAGAATAGCGGCTGAATTATAGTTCTAGCAGCTTGTTTAGCTGTTATATAAAGGATGACCGCTATAAGACTTATGGCGGCAGTAGAACGGTTCCAGCAACTACAATAGCTGTTATCTAAAGGATGGCGGCTATAAGACTCAAAATGGCGGCAGTAGAACGGTTCCAGCAGCTTCTATAGTTGTTATCTAAAGGATGGCGGCTATGAGACTCAAAATGGCGGCAGTAGAACGGTTTCAGCAGCTTGTATAGCTGTTATCTAAAGGATGTTGCCTATAAGACTCAAAATGGCGGCTATATTATGGTTTCAGTAGCTTGTATAGCTGTTATCTAAAGGATGGCGGCAGTAGAACGGTTTCAGCAGATTATATAGTTGTATCTAAAGGATGTCGGCTATAAGACTCAAAATGGCGGCAGTAGAACGGTTTCAGCAACTTATATAGCTGTTATCAAAAGGATGGCCGCTATAAGACTTAAAATGGCGGCAGTAGAACGGTTCCAGCAGCTTCTATAGCTGTTATCTAAAGGATGTCGGCTCTAAGACTCAAAATGGCGGCAGTAGAACGGTTTCAGCAGCTTGTGTAGCTGTTATCTAAAGGATGACGGCTATAAGACTCAAAATGGCGGCAGTAGAACGGTTTCAGCAGCTTGTATAGCTGTTATCAAAAGGATGGCCGCTATAAGACTTAAAATGGCGGCAGTAGAACGGTTCCAGCAGCTTCTATAGCTGTTATCAAAAGGATGGCCGCTATAAGACTTAAAATGGCGGCAGTAGAACGGTTCCGCAGCTTCTATAGCTGTTATCTAAAGGATGTCGGCTCTAAGACTCAAAATGGCGGCAGTAGAACGGTTTCAGCAGCTTGTGTAGCTGTTATCTAAAGGATGACGGCTTTAAGACTTGAAATGGCGGCAGTAGAACGGTTTCAGCAGCTTATATAGCTGTTATCAAAAGGATGGCCGCTATAAGACTTAAAATGGCGGCAGTAGAACGGTTCCAGCAGCTTCTATAGCTGTTATCTAAAGGATGTCGGCTCTAAGACTCAAAATGGCGGCAGTAGAACGGTTTCAGCAGCTTGTGTAGCTGTTATCTAAAGGATGACGGCTATAAGACTTGAAATGGCGGCAGTAGAACGGTTCCAGCAGCTTGTATATCTATTATATAAAGGATGGTGGCTATAAGACTCAAAATGGCAGTAGAGCGGTTCCAGCAGCTTTTATAGCTGTTATCTAAAGAATGGCGGCTATAAAACTCAAAATGGCGGCAGTAGAACGGTTACAGCAGCTTGTGTAGTTGTATCAAAGGATGGCCGCTATAAGACTTAAAATGGCGGCAGTAGAGCGGTTCCAGCAGCTTCTATAGCTGTTATCTAAAGGATGTCGGCTCTAAGACTCAAAATGGCGGCAGTAGAATGGTTTCAGCAGCTTGTGAAGCTGTTATCTAAAGGATGACGGCTATAAGACTTGAAATGGCGGCAGTAGAACGGTTCCAGCAGCTTGTATATCTATTATATAAAGGATGGTGGCTATAAGACTCAAAATGGCGGCTGTGTTATGGTTCTAGCAGCTTGTGTATTTGTTATATAAAGGACGGCGGCTATAAGACTTAAAATGGCATCAGTAGAACGGTTTTAGCAGCTTGTATAGCTGTTATCTAAAGGATGTTGGCTCTAAGACTTAAAATGGCGGCTTTATTATGGTTTCAGCAGCTTGTATAGCTGTTATCTAAAGGATGTTGGCTATAGGACTCAGAATAGCGGCTGAATTATAGTTCTAGCAGCTTGTGTAGCTGTTATCTAAAGGATGGCGGCAATAAGACTCAAAATGACGGCAGTAGAACGGTTTCAGCAGCTTGAATAGTTGTATCTAAAGGATGTCGGCTATAAGACTCAAAAGGGCGGCAGTAGAACGGTTACAGCAGCTTGTTTAGTTGTATCTAAAGGATGGCGGCTATAAGACTTAAAATGGCGGCAGTAGAACGGTTTCAGCAGCTTGTATAGCTGTAATCTAAAGGTTGGCGGCCATACGACTCAAAATGGCGCCTATATTATGGTTCCAGCACCTTGTATAACTGTTATATAAAGGATGTCGGCTATAAGACTCAGAATAGCGGCTGCATTATGGTTCTAGCAGCTTGTGTAGCTGTTATATAAAGGACGGCGGCTATAAGACTTAAAATGGCATCAGTAGAACGGTTTCAGCAGCTTGTATAGCTGTTATCTAAAAGATGGCGGCTATAAGACTCAAAATGGCGGCTTTATTATGGTTTCAGTAGCTTGTATAGCTGTTATCTAAAGGATGTCGGCTATAAGACTCAGAATAGCGGCTGTATTATAGTTCTAGTTCTAGTTCTTCTATAATGGATGGCCGCTATAAGACTCAAAATGGCGGCAGTAGAACGGTTTCAGCAGATTGTATAGCTGTTATCAAAAGGATGGCCGCTATAAGACTTAAAATGGCGGCAGTAGAACGGTTCCAGCAGCTTCTATAGCTGTTATCTAAAGGATGTCGGCTATAAGACTCAAAATGGCGGCAGTAGAACGGTTTCAGCAGCTTGTGTAGCTGTTATCTAAAGGATGACGGCTATAAGACTTGAAATGGCGGCAGTAGAACGGTTCCAGCAGCTTGTATAACTATTATATAAAGGATGGTGGCTATAAGACTCAAAATGGCGGCTGTGTTATGGTTCCAGCAGCTTGTATAACTATTATATAAAGGATGGCGGCTATAAGACTCAAAATGGCGGCTGTATTATGTTTCCAGCAGCTGGTATAATTATTATATAAAAAATGGCGGCTACATGACCCAAAATGGCGGCTGTATTATTGGTCCAGCAGCTTGTATAACTGTCTTATAAACGGTGCCAGCAGCTTGTATAACTATTATATAAAGGATGGCGGCTATAAGACTCAAAATGGCGGCTGTACTATGTTTCCAGCAGCTTGTATAGCTGTTATTTAAAGAATGGCTGCTATGAGACTCAAAATTGCGACAATGAAACGGTTCCAGCTGCTTCTATAGCTGTTATTTAAAGAACGGCGGCAATAAGACTCAAAATGGCAGTAGTAGAACGGATTCAGCAGTTTGTATAGCTGTTATGTAAAGGATGGCGGCTAGAAGACTTAAAACTTCGGCTGTAGAATGGTTCCAGCAGCTTCTATAGCTTTTATATAAGAGATGGCGGCTATAAGACTCAAAATGGCGGCTGTATTATGGTTCCAGCAGTTTGTATAACTATTTTATAAAGGATGGCAGCTATAAGACTCAAAATGGCGGTTGTATTATGATTCCTGCAGCTTCTATATCCGTTATATGTGGTATGGCTACTATAAGACTTAAAATGGCGGCTGTAGAATGGTTCCAGCATCTTATATAGCTGTTACATAAAGGCTGTCGGCTGTAAGACTCAAAATGGCGGATATATTATGGTTGCAGCAGGTTGTATAGCTGGTATATAAAGGATGTCGGCTATAAGACTCAGAATAGCGGCTGTATTATAGTTCTAGCAGCTTCTATAGCTGTTATCTAAAGGATGGCGGCTATAAGACTCAAAATGGCGGCAGTAGAACGGTTTCAGCAGCTTGTATAGTTGTATCTAAAGGATGTTGCCTAAAAGACTCAAAATGGTGGCTATATTATGGTTTCAGCAGCTTGTATAGCTGTTATCTAAAGGATGTCGGCTATAAGACTCAGAATAGCGGCAGTAGAACGGTTTCAGCAGCTTGTATAGCTGTTATCTAAAGGATGTTGCCTATAAGACTCAAAATGGCGGCTATATTATGGTTTCAGCAGCTTGTATAGCTGTTATCTAAAGCATGTTGGCTCTAAGACTCAGAATAGCGGCTGAATTATAGTTCTAGCAGCTTGTTTAGCTGTTATATAAAGGATGACCGCTATAAGACTTATGGCGGCAGTAGAACGGTTCCAGCAACTACTATAGCTGTTATCTAAAGGATGGCGGCTATAAGACTCAAAATGGCGGCAGTAGAACGGTTCCAGCAGCTTCTATAGCTGTTATCTAAAGGATGGCGGCTATGAGACTCAAAATGGCGGCAGTAGAACGGTTTCAGCAGCTTGTATAGCTGTTATCTAAGGGATGTTGCCTATAAGACTCAAAATGGCGGCTATATTATGGTTTCAGTAGCTTGTATAGCTGTTATCTAAAGGATGGCGGCAGTAGAACGGTTTCAGCAGATTACATAGTTGTATCTAAAGGATGTCGGCTATAAGACTCAAAATGGCGGCAGTAGAACGGTTTCAGCAACTTATATAGCTGTTATCAAAAGGATGGCCGCTATAAGACTTAAAATGGCGGCAGTAGAACGGTTCCAGCAGCTTCTATAGCTGTTATCTAAAGGATGTCGGCTCTAAGACTCAAAATGGCGGCAGTAGAACGGTTTCAGCAGCTTGTGTAGCTGTTATCTAAAGGATGACGGCTATAAGACTCAAAATGGCGGCAGTAGAACGGTTTCAGCAGCTTGTATAGCTGTTATCAAAAGGATGGCCGCTATAAGACTTAAAATGGCGGCAGTAGAACGGTTCCAGCAGCTTCTATAGCTGTTATCTAAAGGATGTCGGCTATAAGACTTGAAATGGCGGCAAAAGAACGGTTTCAGCAGCTTGTATAGCTGTTATCTAAAGGATGGCGGCTATGAGACTCAAAATGGTGGCAGTAGAACGGTTTCAGCAGCTTGTATAGTTGTATCTAAAGGATGTCGGCTATAAGACTCAAAATGGCGGCAGTAGAACGGTTTCAGCAGCTTATATAGCTGTTATCAAAAGGATGGCCGCTATAAGACTTAAAATGGCGGCAGTAGAACGGTTCCGCAGCTTCTATAGCTGTTATCTAAAGGATGTCGGCTCTAAGACTCAAAATGGCGGCAGTAGAACGGTTTCAGCAGCTTGTGTAGCTGTTATCTAAAGGATGACGGCTTTAAGACTTGAAATGGCGGCAGTAGAACGGTTTCAGCAGCTTATATAGCTGTTATCAAAAGGATGGCCGCTATAAGACTTAAAATGGCGGCAGTAGAACGGTTCCAGCAGCTTCTATAGCTGTTATCTAAAGGATGTCGGCTCTAAGACTCAAAATGGCGGCAGTAGAACGGTTTCAGCAGCTTGTGTAGCTGTTATCTAAAGGATGACGGCTATAAGACTTGAAATGGCGGCAGTAGAACGGTTCCAGCAGCTTGTATATCTATTATATAAAGGATGGTGGCTATAAGACTCAAAATGGCGGCTGTATTATGGTTCTAGCAGCTTGTGTAGCTATTATATAAAGGATGGCCGCTATAAGACATAAAATGGCGGCAGTAGAGCGGTTCCAGCAGCTTTTATAGCTGTTATCTAAAGAATGGCGGCTATAAAACTCAAAATGGCGGCAGTAGAACGGTTACAGCAGCTTGTGTAGTTGTATCAAAGGATGGCCGCTATAAGACTTAAAATGGCGGCAGTAGAGCGGTTCCAGCAGCTTCTATAGCTGTTATCTAAAGGATGTCGGCTCTAAGACTCAAAATGGCGGCAGTAGAACGGTTTCAGCAGCTTGTGTAGCTGTTATCTAAAGGATGACGGCTATAAGACTTGAAATGGCGGCAGTAGAACGGTTCCAGCAGCTTGTATATCTATTATATAAAGGATGGTGGCTATAAGACTCAAAATGGCGGCTGTGTTATGGTTCTAGCAGCTTGTGTATCTGTTATATAAAGGACGGCGGCTATAAGACTTAAAATGGCATCAGTAGAACGGTTTCAGCAGCTTGTATAGCTGTTATCTAAAGGATGTTGGCTCTAAGACTTAAAATGGCGGCTTTATTATGGTTTCAGCAGCTTGTATAGCTGTTATCTAAAGGATGTTGGCTATAGGACTCAGAATAGCGGCTGAATTATAGTTCTAGCAGCTTGTGTAGCTGTTATCTAAAGGATGGCGGCAATAAGACTCAAAATGACGGCAGTAGAACGGTTTCAGCAGCTTGAATAGTTGTATCTAAAGGATGTCGGCTATAAGACTCAAAATGGCGGCAGTAGAACGGTTACAACAGCTTGTTTAGTTGTATCTAAAGGATGGCGGCTATAAGACTTAAAATGGCGGCAGTAGAACGGTTTCAGCAGCTTGTATAGCTGTAATCTAAAGGTTGGCGGCCATACGACTCAAAATGGCGCCTATATTATGGTTCCAGCACCTTGTATAACTGTTATATAAAGGATGTCGGCTATAAGACTCAGCATAGCGGCTGCATTATGGTTCTAGCAGCTTGTGTAGCTGTTATATAAAGGACGGCGGCTATAAGACTTAAAATGGCATCAGTAGAACGGTTTCAGCAGCTTGTATAGCTGTTATCTAAAGGATGGCGGCTATAAGACTCAAAATGGCGGCTTTATTATGGTTTCAGTAGCTTGTATAGCTGTTATCTAAAGGATGTCGGCTATAAGACTCAGAATAGCGGCTGTATTATAGTTCTAGTTCTAGTTCTTCTATAATGGATGGCCGCTATAAGACTCAAAATGGCGGCAGTAGAACGGTTTCAGCAGATTGTATAGCTGTTATCAAAAGGATGGCCGCTATAAGACTTAAAATGGCGGCAGTAGAACGGTTCCAGCAGCTTCTATAGCTGTTATCTAAAGGATGTCGGCTATAAGACTCAAAATGGCGGCAGTAGAACGGTTTCAGCAGCTTGTGTAGCTGTTATCTAAAGGATGACGGCTATAAGACTTGAAATGGCGGCAGTAGAACGGTTCCAGCAGCTTGTATAACTATTATATAAAGGATGGTGGCTATAAGACTCAAAATGGCGGCTGTGTTATGGTTCCAGCAGCTTGTATAACTATTATATAAAGACTCAAAATGGCGGCTGTATTATGTTTCCAGCAGCTGGTATAATTATTATATAAAAAATGGCGGCTACATGACCCAAAATGGCGGCTGTATTATTACTCCAGCAGCTTGTATAACTGTCTTATAAACGGTGCCAGCAGCTTGTATAACTATTATATAAAGGATGGCGGCTATAAGACTCAAAATGGCGGCTGTACTATGTTTCCAGCAGCTTGTATAGCTGTTATTTAAAGAATGGCTGCTGTGAGACTCAAAATGGCGTCAATGAAACCGTTCCAGCTGCTTCTATAGCTGTTATTTAAATAACGGCGGCAATAAGACTCAAAATGGCAGTAGAAGAACGGATTCAGCAGATTGTATAGCTGTTATGTAAAGGATGGCGGCTATAAGACTGAAAACTTTGGCTGTAGAATGGTTCTAGCAGCTTGTATAACTATTATATAAAGGATGGCCGCTATAAGACTTAAAATGGCGGCAGTAGAGCGGTTCCAGCAGCCTCTATAGCTGTTATCTAAAGAATGGCGGCTAAAAGACTCAAAATGGCGGCAGTAGAACGGTTTCAGCAGCTTGTATAGCTGTTATCTGAAGGATGTTGCCTATAAGACTCAAAATGGCGGCTATATTATGGTTTCAGCAGCTTGTATAGCTGTTATCTAAAGGATGACGGCTATAAGACTTGAAATGGCGGCAGTAGAACGGTTCCAGCAGCTTGTATAACTATTATATAAAGGATGGTGGCTATAAGACTCAAAATGGCGGCTGTATTATGGTTCCAGCAGCTTGTATAACTACTATATAAAGGATGGCGGCTATAAGACTCAAAATGGCGGCTGTATTATGTTTCCAGCAGCTGGTATAATTATTATATATAGAATGGCGGCTACAAGACCCAAAATGGAGCCGTATTATTGGTCCAGCAGCTTGTATAACTTTCTTATAAAGGATGGCCGCTATAAGGCTTAAAATGGTGGCTATAAGACTAAAAACTTCGGCTGTAGAATGGTTCCAGCAGCTTCTATAGCTTTTATATAAAAGATGGCGGCTATAAGACTCAAAATGGCGGCTGTATTATGGTTCCAGCAGTTTGTATAACTATTATATAAAGGATGGCAGCTATAAGACTCAAAATGGCGGTTGTACAGGGTGCGTACGGTATTTGAGGACATGTACATATGTTACTATATCTTTCCGACATTACTTTTTTTACAGTTAATTTTTTTTAAATAAGACATGGAGGACTACAACTTAACTCAACAAATGAAAAGACACGCAGTTATTGTCGCATTATGTGCAAATCACACCGATTTAGAAATATCGAATTTTCTTAAGTGCGCCCGTTCTTTTGTTTATAAGGTTCGCTGTGAGTTGGAAGCATCAGGGGGCAACGCAGAGCCTGTTTCAAAACGCAAAAAACACAAGAAACGTTCTGACACCATCCGATCGGAGGAATTTGTTCAAAAAGTGCAAGCGATTATTGATGAGGACCCTTCAAAGTCAATAAGGGCCCTGGCAAAGGATCTTAATGTTTCTGACGGTCTTATCCGTCGAGTTGCCCATGAAGATCTCCGGTATAAGTCCTATGTTATGCGAAGAGGACAGTTTATGTCGGAGAAAACACGAGAGCAGCGAGTTATCCGTTCAAAACGCCTTCTTAATAAAATTAAACACCCTGAAGCGGCGGAGATGTTATGGTTTTTTTCTGACGAAAAAAATTTTGACCAGGACCAGGAGAAGATTAACCGCAGGAACGATAGATGGCTATGTTCCAATCCTACAGAGGTACCAGTGGTCATGCACACTAAGTTTCCAACCACTGTTATGGTTTTAGGTGTTGTGAGCAACAAAGGACATGTCATGCCATGTCATTCTTCTCTCAAGGACTTCGAGTGAATTCTGCTGCTTATATTGAGGTCCTGGAGACAGTTGTGAATCCCTGGATTGAAAGTGTCCATGGAGATAGCCCATACATCTTTCAGCAAGACTCTGCTCCATCACACAAGGCAATGGCAACACAAGATTGGATGGGTGAGAATTTCCATGACCACATAACCCCGAACTTATGGCCGCCAGTTCCCCAGACCTTAATCCCCTGGATTATTACGTATGGGGCGTAGTTGAGCGTGAAACCAATAAACATCCTCATAACACTGTTTCTTCTCTAAAGACTGCAATTAATACCGTTATGGTCAAAATGAATTAGGATCATTTGATTCGGGCTTGCAATCGTTTTAGGTCCCGGATCGAGAAGGTTATAGCAGCCAATGGAAATTTTATTGAATAAATTTATAGATATATAACCAATAAATATTGTGTAAAAATTTCGTGAAGATTCATTAAATTTTGTTCGAAATATAAGCTTTTTAGTTTCACTATCACTTTGTCCTCAAATACCGTACGCACCCTGTATTATGCTTCCTGCAGCTTCTATATACGTTATATGGGGTATGGCTACTATTAGACTTCAAATGGCGGCTGTAGAATGGTTCCAGCATCTTATATAGCTGTTACATAAAGGCTGTCGGCTATAAGACTCAAAATGGCGGCTATATTATGTTTGCAGCAGCTTGTATAGCTGTTATCTAAAGGATGGCGGCTATAACACTTAAAACGGCGGCAGTAGAACGGTTTCAGCAGTTTCTATAGTTGTATCTAAAGGATGTCGGCTATAAGACTCAAAATGGCGGCAGTAGAACGGTTTCAGCAGCTTGTATAGCTGTTATCCAAAGGATGTTGCCTATAAGACGCAAAATGGGGGCTATATTATGGTTTCAGCAGCTTGTATAGCTGTTATCTAAAGGATGTCGGCTATAAGACTCAGAATAGCGGCAGTAGAACGGTTTCAGCAGCTTGTATAGCAGTTATCTAAAGGATGTTGCCTATAAGACGCAAAATGGCGGCTATATTATGGTTTCAGCAGCTTGTATAGCTGTTATCTAAAGGATGTCGGCTATAAGACTCAGAATAGCGGCTGAATTATAGTTCTAGCAGCTTGTGCAGCTGTTATATAAAGGATGCCCGCTATAAGACTTAAAAAGGCGGCAGTAGAAGGGTTTCAGCAGCTTGTATAGCTGTTATCTAAAGGATGTTGCCTATAAGACTCAAAATGGCGGCTATATTATGGTTTCAGTAGCTTGTGTAGCTGTTATATAAAGGATGTCGGCTATAAGACTCAAAATGGCGGCAGTAGAACGGTTCCAGCAGCTTCTATAGCTGTTATCTAAAGGATGTCGGCTATAAGACTCAAAATGGCGGCAGTAGAACGGTTCCAGCAGCTTGTATAGCTGTTATCAAAAGGATGGCCGCTATAAGACTTAAAATGGCGGCAGTAGAACGGTTCCAGCAGCTTCTATAGCTGTTATCTAAAGGATGTCGGCTATAAGACTCAAAATGGCGGCAGTAGAACGGTTTCAGCAGCTTGTATAGCTGTTATCTAAAGGATGGCGGCTATGAGACTCAAAATGGCGGCAGTAGAACGGTTTCAGCAGCTTGTATAGTTGAATCTAAAGGATGTCGGCTATAAGACTCAAAATGGCGGCATTAGAACGGTTTCAGCAGCTTGTATAGCGGTTATCAAAAGGATGGCCGCTATAAGACTTAAAATGGCGGCAGTAGAACGGTTCCAGCAGCTTCTATAGCTGTTATCTAAAGGATGTCGGCTATAAGACTCAAAATGGCGGCAGTAGAACGGTTTCAGCAGCTTGTGTAGATGTTATCTAAAGGATGACGGTTATAAGACTTGAAATGGCGGCATTAGAACGGTTCCAGCAGCTTGTATAACTATTATATAAAGGATGGTGGCTATAAGACTCAAAATGGCGGCTGTATTATGGTTCTAGCAGCTTCTATAGCTGTTATCTAAAGAATGTCGCCTATAAGACTCAAAATGGCGGCAGTAGAACGGTTTCAGCAGCTTGTGTAGCTGTTATCTAGAGGATGACGGCTATAAGACTTGAAATGGCGGCAGTAGAACGGTTCCAGCAGCTTGTATAACTATTATATAAAGGATGGTGGCTATGACTCAAAATGGCGGCTGTATTATGGTTCCAGCAGCTTCTATAACTATTATATAAAGGATGGCGGCTATAAGACTCAAAATGGCGAGTGTTCCAGCAGCTTGTATAGCTGTTATTTAAAGAATGTCTGCTATGAGACTCAAAATGGCGACAATGAAATGGTTCCAGCTGCTTCTATAGCTGTTATTTAAAGAACGGCGGCTATAAGACTCAAAATGGCAGCATTAGAACGGATTCAGCAGCTTGTATAGCTGTTATGTAAAGGATGGCGGCTATAAGACTTAAATGCACGGCGGCTATAAGACTTAAAACTTCGGCTGTAGAATGGTTCCAGCAGTTTGTATAACTATTATATAAAGGATGGCAGCTATAAGACTCAAAATGGCGGTTGTATTATGCTTCCTGCAGCTTCTTTATCCGTTATATGAGGTATGGCTACTATAAGACTTCAAATGGCGGCAGTAGAACGGTTTCAGCAGCTTGTATAGCTGTTATCTAAAGGATGGCGGCTATAAGACTCAAAATGGCGGCAGTAGAACGGTTCCAGCAGCTTGTATAACTATTATATAAAAGATGGCGGCTATAAGATTCCAATTGGCGCCTGTTCTATGTTTCCAGCAGCTTGTATAGCTGTTATTTAAGGAATGGCTGCTATGAGACTCAAATTGGCGACAATGAAACGGTTCCAGCTGCTTCTATAGCTGTTATTTAAAGAACGGCGGCTATAAGACTCAAAATGACAGCAGTAGAACGGATTCGGCAGCTTGTATAGCTCTTATGTAAAGGATGGCGGCTATAAGACTTAAAACTTCGGCTGTAAAATGGTTCCAGTAGCTTCTATAGCTTTTATATAAAAGATGGCGGCTATAAGACTCAAAATGGCGGCTGTATTTTGGTGCCAGCAGTTTGTATAAATATTATATAAAGGATGGCAGCTATAAGACTCAAAATGGCGGTTGTATTATGCTTCCTGCAGCTTCTTTATCCGTTATATGAGGTATGGCTACTATAAGACTTCAAATGGCGGCTGTAGAATGGTTCCAACAGTATATATAGCTGTTATATAAAGTATGTCGGCTATAAGACTCAAAATGGCGGCTGTATTATGTTTCCAGCACCTTGTATAGCTGTTATATAAAGGATGTCGGCTTTAAGACTCAGAATAGCGGCTGTATTATGGTTCTAGCAGGTTTGTAGCTGTTATCTAAAGGATGGCGGCTATAAGACTTAAAATGGCGGCAGTAGAACGGTTTCAGCAGCTTCTATAGCTATTATCTACAGGATGTCGGCTATAAGACTCGAAATGGCGGCAGTGGAACGGTTTCAGCAGCTTGTATAGCTGTTATCTAAAGGATGGCGGCTATAAGACTCAAAATGGCGGCAGTAGAACGGTTTCAGCAGCTTCTATAGCTGTTATCTAAAGGATGGCCGCTATAAGACTTAAAATGGCGGCAGTAGAACGGTTCCAGCAGCTTCTATAGCTGTTATCTAAAGGATGGCGGCTATAAGACTTAAATGCACGGCGGCTATAAGACTTAAAACTTCGGCTGTAGAATGGTTCCAGCATTTTGTATAACTATTATATAAAGGATGGCAGCTATAAGACTCAAAATGGCGGTTGTATTATGCTTCCTGCAGCTTCTTTATCCGTTATATGAGGTATGGCTACTATAAGTCTTCAAATGGCGGCAGTAGAACGGTTTCAGCAGCTTGTATAGCTGTTATCTAAAGGATGGCGGCTATAAGACTCAAAATGGCGGCAGTAGAACGGTTCCAGCTGCTTCTATAGCTGTTATTTAAAGAACGGCGGCTATAGGACTCAAAATGACAGCAGTAGAACGGATTCGGCAGCTTGTATAGCTCTTATGTAAAGGATGGCGGCTATAAGACTTAAAAAGACTTATATAAAAGATGGCGGCTATAAGACTCAAAATGGCGGCTGTATTTTGGTGCCAGCAGTTTGTATAAATATTATATAAAGGATGGCAGCTATAAGACTCAAAATGGCGGTTGTATTATGCTTCCTGCAGCTTCTTTATCCGTTATATGAGGTATGGCTACTATAAGACTTCAAATGGCGGCTGTAGAATGGTTCCAACAGTTTATATAGCTGTTATATAAAGTATGTCGGCTATAAGACTCAAAATGGCGGCTATATTATGGTTTCAGCAGCTTGTATAGCTGTTATATAAAGGATATCGGCTATAAGACTCAGAATAGCGGCTGTTTTATGGTTCTAGCAGCTTGTGTAGCTGTTATATAAAGGATTGCCGCTTTAAGACTTAAAATGGCGGCAGTAGAACGGTTCCAGCAGCTTTTTTAGCTGTTATCTAAAGGATGGCCGCTATAAGACTTAAAAAGGCGGCAGTAGAACGGTTTCAGCAGCTTGTGTAACTATTATATGAGGATGGCAGCTATACGACTCAAAATGGCGGCTATATTATGGTTCCAGCAGCTTGTATAGCTGTTATATAAAGGATGTCGGCTATGAGACTCAGAATAGCGGCTGTTTTATGGTTCTAGCAGCTTTTGTAGCTGTTATCTAAAGAATGGCGGATATAAGGCTATAAGACTCAGAATAGCGGCTGTTTTATGGTTCTAGCAGCTTGTGTAGCTGTTATATAAAGGATTGCCGCTTTAAGACTTAAAATGGCGGCAGTAGAACGGTTCCAGCAGATTGTTTAGCTGTTATCTAAAGGATGGCCGCTATAAGACTTAAAAAGGCGGCAGTAGAACGGTTTCAGCAGCTTGTGTAACTATTATATAAAGGATGGCAGCTATACGACTCAAAATGGCGGCTATATTATGGTTCCAGCAGCTTGTATAGCTGTTATATAAAGGATGGCCGCTATAAGACTTAAAATGGCGGCAGTAGAACGGTTCCAGCAGCTTGATTAGCTGTTATCTAAGGGATGGCCGCTATAAGACTTACAAAGGCAGCAGTAGAACGGTTTCAGCAGCTTGTGTAACTATTATATAAAGGATGGCAGCTATACGACTCACAATGGCGGCTATATTATGGTTCCAGCAGCTTGTATAGCTGTTATATAAAGGATGTCGGCTATGAGACTCAGAATAGCGGCTGTTTTATGGTTCTAGCAGCTTTTGTAGCTGTTATCTAAAGAATGGCGGATATAAGACTCAAAATGGCGGCAGTAGAACGGTTTCAGCAGATTGTATAGCTGTTATCAAAGGATGGCTGCTATAAGACTTAAAATGGCGGCAGTAGAACTGTTCCAGCAGCTTGTTTAGCTGTTATCTAAGGGATGGCCGCTATAAGACTAAAAAAGGCGGCAGTAGAACGGTTCCAGCAGCTTCTATAGCTGTTATCTAAAGGATGGCGTCTATAAGTCGCAAAGTGGCGGCAGTAGAACGGTTTCAGCAGTTTGTATAACTATTATATAAAGGATGGCAGCTATAAGAATTATGCTGTATTATGGTTTCAGCAGCTTTAATAGCTGTTATATAAACTATGTCGGCTATAAGACTCAAAATGGCGGCTGTATTATGGTTTCAGCAGCTTTAATAGCTGTTATATAAAGGATGGCGTCTATAAGACTCAAAATGACGGCAGTAGAACGGTTTCAGCAGCTTGTGTAACTATTATATAAAGGATGGGATCCATAAGACTTAAAATGGCGGCAGAAAAACGGTTCCAGCAGCTTCTATACCTGTTATCTAAAGGATGGCGGCAAAACGACTCAAAATGGCGGCTATATTATGGTTCCAGCAGCTTGTATAGCTGTTATATAAAGGATGTTGGCTATTAAGGTTCTAGCAGCTTTTGTAGCTGTTATACAAAGTATGGCCGCTATAAGACTTAAAATGGCGGCAGAAGAACGGTTACAGCAGCTTCTATAGCTGTTATCTAAAAAATGGCGGATATAAGACTCAAAATGGCGGCAGTAGAACGGTTTCAGCAGCTTGTATAGCTGTTATCTAAAGGATGGCCGCTATAAGACTTAAAATGGCGGCAGTAGAACGGTTCCAGCAGCTTGATTAGCTGTTATCTAAGGGATGGCCGCTATAAGACTTACAAAGGCAGCAGTAGAACTGTTCCAGCAGCTTCTATAGCTGTTATCTAAAGGATGTCGCCTATAAGACTCAAAATGGCGGCAGTAGAATGGTTTCAGCAGCTTGCATAACTATTATATAAAGGATGGCAGCTAAAAGAATCAAAATGGCGGTTGTATTATGCTTCCTGCAGCTTCTATATCCGTTATATGAGGTATGGCGGCTATAAGACTAAAAATGGCGGCTGTAGAATGGTTCCAGCAGCTTGTATAGCTGTTATCTAAAAAATGGCGGATATAAGACTCAAAATGGCGGCAGTAGAAAGGTTCCAGCAGCTTTTATAGCTGTCTAGTTATCTAAAGGATGGCGGCTATAAGACTCAAAATGGCGTCAGTAGAATGGTTTCAGCGGCTTGTATAACTATTATATAAAGGATGGCAGCTATAAGAATCAAAATGGCGGTTGCATTATGCTTCCTGCAGCTTCTATATCGTTATATGAGGTATGGCGGCTATAAGACTTCAAATGGCGGCTGTATTATGGTTCCAGCAGCTTATATAGCTGTTATATAAAGGATGGCCGCTATTAGACTTAAAATTGCGGCAATAGAAGGGTTCCAGCAGCTTCAATAGCTGTTATCTAAAGGATGGCGGCTATAAGACTCAAAATGGCGTCAGTAGAACGGTTTCAGCAGCTTGTATAGTTGTATCTAAAGGATGGCGGCTATAAGACTTAAAATGGCGGCAGTAGAACGGTTTCAGCAGCTTCTATATCTTTTATCTAAAGGATGGCCGCTATAGGACTCAAAATGGCGTCAGTAGAATGGTTTCAGCGGCTTGTATAACTATTATATAAAGGATGGCATCTATAAGAATCAAAATGGCGGTTGCATTATGCTTCCTGCAGCTTCTATATCGTTATATGAGGTATGGCGGCTATAAGACTCAAAATGGCGGCAGTAGAATGGTTTCAGCGGCTTGTATAACTATTATATAAAGGATGGCAGCTATAAGAATCAAAATGGCGGTTGCATTATGCTTCCTGCAGCTTCTATATCGTTATATGAGGTATGGCGGCTATAAGACTTCTATAGCTGTTATATAAAGGATGGCGTCTAGAAGACTCAAAATGGCGTCAGTAGAACGGTTCCAGCAGCTTGTATAGCTGATATCTAAAAAATGGCGGCTATAAGACTTAAAATAGCGGCAGTAGAACGGTTTCAGCACCTTGTATAGCTGTTATCTAAAGGATGGCCGCTATAAGACCTAAAATGGCGGCAGTAGAACGGTTCCAGCAGCTTGTTTAGCTGTTATCTAGAGGATGGCCGCTATAAGACTTAAAAAGGCGGCAATAGAACGGTTCCAGCAGCTTCTATAGCTGTTATATAAAGGATGGCGTCTATAAGACTCAAAATGGCGTCAGTAGAACGGTTTCTATGTATAGCTGATATCTAAAAAATGGCGGCTATAAGACTTAAAATGGCGGCAGTAGAACGGTTTCAGCACCTTGTATAGCTGTTATCTAAAGGATGGCCGCTATAAGACTTAAAATGGCGGCAGTAGAACGGTTCCAGCAGCTTGTTTAGCTGTTATCTAGAGGATGGCCGCTATAAGACTTAAAAAGGCGGCAATAGAACGGTTCCAGCAGCTTCTATAGCTATTATATAAAGGATGGCGTCTATAGGACTCAAAATGGCGTCAGTAGAACGGTTTCAGCAGCTTGTATAGCTGTTATCTAAAAAATGGCGGCTATAAGACTTAAAATGCAGCAGCTTATATAGCTGTTATATAAAGTATGTCGGCTATAAGACTCATAATGGCGGCTGTATTATGGTTTCAGCAGCTTTAGTAGCTGTTATATAAAGTGTAGCGTGCGCTAGTTTAAACTTTCAAATTTTTGAACTTAACGTCTTTACGCGCCACTTTGCCAATAGCGATTAATCAATAAATAAAAATATTGGTATCGATCGAGCGATAACCGCATAATAGGGGGATAGCGATAAATGATCTATCGTTTTTCTTGAGGTGGCAACGCGCTTCATTTTTTTGCTAGGCTTCATTTTTCATTTTAATTTCGAGGAGAAAAGTGTTCAATAAAAAAAAGCTGTAGCCCAAATCTTTGGTTATAAATCATAGAAGGTATGTAGGTTAATTCGAATTTTTGCCCCGCCGCCATCTGCATCTTACTCCATATCTTAGATTGGAAACCTTACTTTTTCCGGCCAATATTGCTGGTAGCTTTCGTTTGGGAGGATTATTTTCTGGGAACTGGCGCGTTTACAAATATCCATTTCTGGTGACGGAGCACGTGTATTCGAATTTTCGGTTGTCATTGCCTTCTGGAATTGGCATTCAGGACATTGAAAAGCCACCGCCAACTAAACACCGGCAGTGCCACATCGTTTCTAAGTTAAGGCTTACAGTGCGGCCAAACTGTCTCATTTCCCGAAAGGTGTCCTAACCTTCGGTGAACTGTATTTTTCCAAATTCTGGATACTGCTTGCTGTTGCCCGATTTAGCGCATTCCATGTGACCACCTCGAAAGCTCCTACAATTGTTTTTTGAAATTGACCTCGTTTTGAACGGAATCTTTAAGTCTCGATATTTTCATTTCTGATCTTATTTTTAAATTTCAAGTCCTAATCAAGTTAAACACCAAAAAAAATGTAAATAAATCAAATATGGAATCGATTAAAATCTCGTTAAGGTTATATTAAATAATTCGAGTCGAGAGTAACGTAAAATATAGTAAATGTAAAAGCAAAGTGAGAGGACGGAGTTAATGGTGGTCATAAAGCGCGAAGGAGAAATCATCATATAAACACCTTCCCACAGTGCATCGATGGAAGGCCTTTCAGCGAGTAAACTATGGGGTAAGTGCCTAGTGTATTAAGCAGTATCAATTCGGCGACTTTTAACCGAGTTTTTGCGAACTATGGAGAACGGTAGTCAATTGATACTCTGATTTTGTTGATGTAATTTCTATTTCAGCGTTTTGTGATCAACCAAATAATCGAATTGAATATAAAATTTTCCGTAAATAATGCTTGACTTGAAGAGCAATCAAAATCAATGAGTGAATTTGTACGACTTGAAAATTTAAAATAACTTTAAAGAATTAAAAAAAAAAAAAACAAAAAAATTAAAAGAGAACTTGAAAATAAGATGAATAATTACAAGAAAAGGTTAACTTGATTCATTGGATATTCCTTCTACCTTTTTTTATTCTATAATCTACTATATATTCCACCATAATTAATAATGCGTAACTTGTAAGCTCTCTCGTATAATACTAGTTTTAGTCCCTATCATTCAATAGTTTTAATTTACTTTGAGTTCCATCGTTTTGCCAGACTGAAAGTTCGGAATCTCAAAATGTTGAGTCATACCAGACCAGCGGTTTAAAATTAGTCAGTAAATATTTCTTTAAAATTTATTCTGTACAACTCGAAATGCTCCTATATGAAATTATAATTGAATTGAATATGATTGCTTAAGTTTTAAAATTAATTTTCCTAGTGACATGGGTACATGAGTTGAGATCGATCAGTTTTTGGGAATCTTTACAAATGCCAATAAAGATTCATGGTTGGGAGGGTATAGCACTGATAAGGTCCATCTACATCTTGACCTCAGTAACAGCTAGCTTGTGACCCAAAGGATACACCTTCATTTCTTTCGTTTTTCATTAACATGAATTATTTACTGTTTTCGTAAGTATTTTCGGCCCGACATTTGATTTTCATTTAAAGTTAGTTTCAGTAGAGATCCTAATAAAATTAAATTTTATACTTAAAGGTAGAGATTCAGCAAACAACCCCCCCACCCCGCAAGAGCTACGGAACCAGAGGATCTCGATCTGCTGCAATTCACCTACCGCCTTCGTTTGGTTATCGATAGATTTATCGTCGCTGTGATAGGAGAACCGATTATATAAAAATTAGGGCGCGCAACGAAAAACCGTATACGAAGGTTACATAAAAATTTTTGCCGCCCAAACGTGTGGGGCAAGATGAAAGCATACTCAACTCCTTGACAATATTAGATATAGACAAGAAGTTTATTTAAGTTACGGCATGTGGTTATTTTGACAGCAGACCACATTAGAAGTATGTAGTTCTACCCCAAGTGATATAAAGGTTGAGTTCAAGTATTCAGGAAAGTCTTAAGATCAAAACATGAGGTTTCAAATTTTCGTCGATTTTGTTAGATTATATTATGGTTTAACTTACGCGGATAAATGAACCTGCACGGTTTAAGTCTGCTTGGCGAAGCCGATGTTTCTGTTAGGAATATTCCGCCGCAAAGTTAAAAGCAAGAATGAATGTAAACAAGAATTTCAATACTCTGTATCACAAATTGCTCGTTTAGTTAAGGTCCTCGATAATTTAGCACTCGTTTAGTAAAGTCGTTCAATCTTTTCTTAACAATTTAGATTATTGTATATTGGATGTTTCGATATCAGTACTGATTGGATTTTAGATCATGTTACGACAGCTAAACGTCTAAAAAAAATCGAAGAGAACACGAACATATTGTTTTATAGCAAGACTTGGATGATTTAATGTTCTGGTGTCTGGATCTTGGTAATACAGATAGTATAGCCTTGCCGATCAGAAGATTTAAAAGGCCAAAGCCTGACTAAAAGAAACAATTTTGTAGATGCAATAGCCCAAAACAAAAATAGTAAAGTTACCAATATTCTTTAGGTTCATTTAGCTAGTTACGATTTCAAATCATGTACCCAGTCATGTCACTTTTAGGAAAATAATTAAAAAAAAAAAAAAAAAAGAGAATGTCTTTAGTTCAACATAGTCCACCAAATATGGACACCCCAGCAGAAAACATATGCAAAATTTGTTCCTTGGTTTTGGACAACACGCAAACATGTTTCTGTACTCCCTGTAAACACATTTTTCATAAATCCTGTTTGGAAGCTCTACTAGAAAAGGAAAAGCATTGCCCAATTTGTGAGAGTGAGATAAATGTGTCTAGTATAAAGCTCGTAGTAGGCAACTGTTCATTTGTCAGCACTTCTCGAGCATGGACTCGTAATTTTACAAAACAGCTAAGTCAAGTCCCAAGAGACAGAGCAGAACAGCTCAACGAACCAGCTGTATCAGTTAGCGAAGCACCAGCATCATGCTTAGATGCCAGTCACAGTAGTAATCAACCAGAACCGCAATTACCTAGAACCATGCCTAATCAGCGAAGAGCAAGACCCAATCGTGGTAATCGAGAGATCGATTATACGGTCATACAAAATATGATAGAACAAACAGTTTCTCGTGTAGTATCGTCGTTACCCATGAATTTAGGCCAGCGAGAAGTCCCATTAGACACGGTCCAAACCCGATCTTTGATAAGTTCGGCCTGCCCTACAACTGTTCAAAATGCAAAAATTGCAAATGTAATGCAGAAATGGAATCTACGTTTTGACGGATCTACAGAAGGTCTAGGAGTAGAAGAATTTATTTATAGAGTAAAAGCCCAGCGGAGGAAACTCTTGATAGTGATTTTATTGGGGTGTGTAAACATATTCAAATATTATTTGGAGGAAAAGCCCGCGAGTGGTATTGGAGATATCATAAGCAAGTCCCGCGAATAGTATGGAGCGAGTTTTGTTCAGCTATTCGTCAGCAATATAAAGACTATCGATCAGATTTTATGAGCAAAGAAATGATTCGTGCGAGAAAGCAAAAAGCTGGAGAATCTTTTGTTGGTTTTACGATGAGGTAGCTTCTTTGATTGACAAGTTTACAAAATAACCTGTTGCCAGAGATACGACAAAAGTTACTATATCAATCCATCGCATCAATAGGTCACCTTCGTAGATTAGTACAGATGCAAGAAAATCTAACACAAGAGCTCAGCCCTCAAGTAAAAGTAATTTCTAACGTCAAAGCGAATGGACGCAGACAAATTTTTGAAATTCAAGAAGGGGAAACCGAAGATAATAAAATAGTTCCAGACCCAGATGAGGAATATGAAGTTGCCGCTGTGCAAGGGAAATTCGTTTGTTGGAATTGTCGCGAAGCCGGTCACACATGGCAAAACTGTCTAGAGGAACGCACCATTTTTTGTTACGGTTGCGGCACGGCCAATGTTTACAAGCCTCAATGTCAAGATTGTATAAAAAGGTTAGCGGAAAACCGACCGAAGGGTGCATCCAGACAACGTCAGATGCTCCCGCAATAGTTACATCAAACTCGGAAAACGTTCAACAAAGTATCAACATTGTGAATCACAAAGTAAACGTACGGAAGTCTCAAAAACTCCCACTAAGATTTTTGGCATATCCTGAGCGTTTACAACATTACCTTACTGTTAAAGACAAAATTTTCAGATCTGACCAACCCTTGTCTAAACGCACGTTGAGACTAAGGAAATATTATGATCACGCAAGACAAACCAGGAAACTTTTTGTTGCAACAATTTTTAGAAACGACAACGATAATAGGAGCTACGCAGAAGTCTCATTTCTTACGTTCACAGAATTAGGTTTATTGGATACCGGTGCCAGTATTAGTTGTATAGGCTCGGATTTAGCACAAACAGATTTTTCACATTTTCCCCAATTTGTAAAAACTAAAGGTCAAGTGCGCACAGCGGACGGAAACGGCCAAAATGTGATTGGTATGTTAGAAGTAATAGTACGGTACGGTAGATTGGAAAGAATGTTAAAATTATTTGTAATTCCCACGTTGAAGAAAAGATTAATATTAGGTCATGATTTTTGGAGAATTTTCGAACTTGCCCCATCTATAATTAGTTCGATCGAGATTGGTTCTGAAAAAAAGTTAGAGACTGACCCTAGTTCTTATTCTCTTTTGTATTCTCAAATTAGACAGCTGGAAGCCGTCAAGCAAATGTTTCCCAATGCAAGTCATCATCTCGGACGTACGTCCTTAATAAAACATCATATTGAGATTGGCGAAGCCAAACCGGTAAAACAACGTTTTTACGCTATTAGTCCCGCTGTTGAAAAATTAGTATACACGGAAATTGATCGTATGATTCAACTAGGAGTTATCGAACCAGCTGTTAGCGCCTGGAGCTCTCCTATTCGACCAGTGATAAAGCCCAATAAAGTGCGACTGTGCTTAGACGCTCGCAAGTTAAATGCAGTCACAATTAAGGATGCTTATCCTTTGCCCAGCATTGACAGTATTTTTTCAAGATTACCCAAGGCAAATATTATTTCCAAAATCGATTTAAAGGATGCCTATTGGCAAATAGAATTAACTGAAGCATCTAAACCTCTTACTGCATTTACAGTACCAGGAAGACCGTTATATCAATTCAAAGTTATGCCTTTCGGCCTTTGTAATGCCACATCTACTATGAGTCGTTTAATGGATGAAGTAGTTCCTGCTGACCTTCGCCATTGTGTTTTTTGCTATTTAGATGATCTGTGTATAATTTCAGAGGATTTCTCATCCCATCTTTCAGTGTTAGCAAGAATTGCGGAGCAATTTCGGAAAGCTAATCTGTCCATTAACATAGAGAAAAGTCAGTTTTGTGTCGCAAGCATTAGTTATTTAGGATATGTGATAGACAGTAAAGGTATCTGCACCGATCCGTCAAAGATTGAATGTATTAAAAATTGGCCACCACCTAGGAATTTGAAACAAACTAGAGGATTTCTTGGAGTTTGCGGTTGGTATCGTCGTTTTATACCTAATTTTGCCGATCTCACTTATCCTATAACGGAACTGTTGTCAACAAAAAGAAATTTCGTTTGGACTACGGAAGCTCAAGCTTCTATGAATAAGTTGAAGGATCTATTAACTTCTGCCCCTATTCTACAAAACCCGGACTTTAATAAGAAATTTTTCTTACATTGTGATGCCAGCGATTATGGTATTGGCGCTGTACTTGTCCAATTATCAGACGCAGAGGAAGAGAAGCCTATTGCTTTCATGTCTAAAAAGTTAAGTCGTGCCCAACGCAATTATAGTGTTACTGAACGCGAATGTTTAGCCGTTATACTGGCTATAGAAAAATTTAGGTGTTATTTGGAATTGCAAGAATTTGAAGTAGTTACTGATCACTCTAGTTTATTGTGGCTAATGCGTCAACAAAATGTTTCTGGGAGATTAGCTCGATGGATTTTTCGCTTACAACAATTTAAGTTTAATATGTCGCATAGGAAAGGAAAAGAACACTTGATTCCTGACGCGTTATCAAGATTGCCCAACCTTTCGATAGAGGCGATAGAAATGGGTCCTACTATAGATCTGGACTCTGAAGCATTTTTGGACGATAGTTATATGTATCTGAAGAACAAAATCACTGAAAATCCAGACAAATTCCCAGATATCAAAATTGTAAATAAACATTTGTATATTCGAACCGAACATGCCAATGGAGATTCTTATCAAGAGAAGCTTTCTTGGAAACTATGGGTACCGGATAAACTCAGAGTGGATGTTCTAAAACAAGCTCACGATAGCCATACCTCTTCACATTCAGGTATGCAGAAAACTATTGACAAGATACGTAGAACTCTTTTTTGGCCTGGTATGGTAAAGGATGTACGTGACCATATTCGTCAATGTGACACTTGTAAGGAGTCCAAAGCACCAAATTATACGCTTAGACCACCTATGGGACAGCATATTCCCACTTGTAGACCTTTTCAACGTCTGTATATCGATTTACTTGGTCCTTACCCTCGTAGCAAAAATGGATTTGTCGGTTTATTAATTGTTCTTGACCATTTCAGTAAGTATCATTGGTTACAACCTCTGAAAAAGTTTCGCACGGAGGATATACAAGAATTTTTGTTAAAACAGATATTTCATTGTTTTGGAGTACCGGAAACCATCGTTAGTGATAATGGTGTTCAATTTAAGGCAAATTCGTTCAATTCTTTTCTTACTGAACTAGGCATAAAACATCAGTATACCGCTTTATATTCTCCGCAAAGCAACGCAGCTGAGCGTGTTAATCGTTCTCTGTTAGCTGCGATCCGTTCGTATTTAAAAAATCAGGATCAAACGCTTTGGGATCAACATTTAACGAGTATATCTTGCGCATTGCGATCATCGTTGCATCAATCTTTAGGTTGCTCACCCTTTAAAGCTTTGTTCGGACTGGACATGGTTACTCATGGTTCAGATTATAAACTTTTAAAGGAATTAAAGTTGTTACAGGAGCCTATAACACCGCTCAATCAGACTGACCAGTTAAACCTTTTGCGACAGGATATAGGAGAAAATATTAAGAAAGCATATGATCGAAATGTAGCACAGTATAATCTTCGCAGTAAGTCTGTCAATTTTAAAGAAGGCCAAGAAGTTTTTCGCAGAAACTTCGCGTTAAGCAAATTCTCTCAGAACTTCAATGCTAAATTAGCCCCTAAGTTCATAAAATGTCGAATCAAAAAGAAGCTCGGAAACTGCTTTTATTTGTTAGAAAATATGCAAGGTAGAGAAGTAGGAACATTTCACGCTAGGGATATACGGAACTAATTCCCACTAATATGCTGCCTAACGTTGCATATTATCGGGTGGTGTAGCGTGCGCTAGTTTAAACTTTCAAATTTTTGAACTTAACGTCTTTACTCGCCACTTTGCCAATAGCGATTAATCAATAAATAAAAATATTGGTATCGATCGAGCGATAACCGCATAATAGGGGGATAGCGATAAATGATCTATCGTTTTTCTTGAGGTGGCAACGCGCTTCATTTTTTTGCTAGGCTTCATTTTTCATTTTAATTTCGAGGAGAAAAGTGTTCAATAAAAAAAAGCTGTAGCCCAAATCTTTGGTTATAAATCATAGAAGGTATTTAGGTTAATTCGAATTTTTGCCCCGCCGCCATCTGCATCTTACTCCATATCTTAGATTGGAAACCTTACTTTTTCCGGCCAATATTGCTGGTAGCTTTCGTTTGGGAGGATTATTTTCTGGGAACTGGCGCGTTTACAAATATCCATTTCTGGTGACGGAGCACGTGTATTCGAATTTTCGGTTGTCATTGCCTTCTGGAATTGGCATTCAGGACATTGAAAAGCCACCGCCAACTAAACACCGGCAGTGCCACATCGTTTCTAAGTTAAGGCTTACAGTGCGGCCAAACTGTCTCATTTCCCGAAAGGTGTCCTAACCTTCGGTGAACTGTATTTTTTCCAAATTCTGGATACTGCTTGCTGTTGCCCGATTTAGCGCATTCCATGTGACCACCTCGAAAGCTCCTACAATTGTTTTTTTGAAATTGACCTCGTTTTGAACGAAATCTTTAAGTCTCGATATTTTCATTTCTGATCTTATTTTTAAATTTCAAGTTAAACCCAAAAAAAAAATGTAAATAAATCAAATATGGAATCGATTAAAATCTCGTTAAGGTTATATTAAATAATTCGAGTCGAGAGTAACGTAAAATATAGTAAATGTAAAAGCAAAGTGAGAGGACGGAGTTAATGGTGGTCATAAAGCGCGAAGGAGAAATCATCATATAAACACCTTCCCACAGTGCATCGATGGAAGGCCTTTCAGCGAGTAAACTATGGGGTAAGTGCCTAGTGTATTAAGCAGTATCAATTCGGCGACTTTTAACCGAGTTTTTGCGAACTATGGAGAACGGTAGTCAATTGATACTCTGATTTTGTTGATGTAATTTCTATTTCAGCGTTTTGTGATCAACCAAATAATCGAATTGAATATAAAATTTTCCGTAAATAATGCTTGACTTGAAGAGCAATCAAAAGCAATGAGTGAATTTGTACGACTTGAAAATTTAAAATAACTTTAAAGAATTTAAAAAAAAAAAACAAAAAAAAATTAAAAGAGAACTTGAAAATAAGATGAATAATTACAAGAAAAGGTTAACTTGATTCATTGGATATTCCTTCTACATTTTTTTTTATTCTATAATCTACTATATATTCTACCATAATTAATAATGCGTAACTTGTAAGCTCTCTCGTATAATACTAGTTTTAGTCCCTATCATTCAATAGTTTTAATTTACTTTGAGTTCCATCGTTTTGCCAGACTGAAAGTTCGGAATCTCAAAATGTTGAGTCATACCAGACCAGCGGTTTAAAATTAGTCAGTAAATATTTCTTTAAAATTTATTCTGTACAACTCGAAATGCTCCTATATGAAATTATAATTGAATTGAATATGATTGCTTAAGTTTTAAAATTAATTTTTCCTAGTGACATGGGTACATGAGTTGAGATCGATCAGTTTTTGGGAATCTTTACAAATGCCAATAAAGATTCATGGTTGGGAGGGTATAGCACTGATAAGGTCCATCTACATCTTGACCTCAGTAACAGCTAGCTTGTGACCCAAAGGATACACCTTCATTTCTTTCGTTTTTCATTAACATGAATTATTTACTGTTTTCGTAAGTATTTTCGGCCCGACATTTGATTTTCATTTAAAGTTAGTTTCAGTAGAGATCCTAATAAAATTAAATTTTATACTTAAAGGTAGAGATTCAGCAAACAACCCCCCCACCCCGCAAGAGCTACGGAACCAGAGGATCTCGATCTGCTGCAATTCACCTACCGCCTTCGTTTGGTTATCGATAGATTTATCGTCGCTGTGATAGGAGAACCGATTATATAAAAATTAGGGCGCGCAACGAAAAACCGTATACGAAGGTTACAAAAGGATGTCGTCTATAAGACTCAAAATGTCGGCAGTAAAACGGTTTCAGCAGCTTGTGTAACTATTATATAAAGGATGGCAGCCATAAGACTCAAAATGGCGGTTGTATTATGCTTCCTGCAGCTTCTATATCCGTTATATTAGGTATGGCGGCTAAAAGACTTAAAATGGCGGCAGTAGAACGGTTCCAGCAGCTTCTATATCTGTTATCTAAAGGATTGCGGCTATAAGACTCAAAATGTCGGCAGTAAAACGGTTTCAGCAGCTTGTGTAATTATTATATAAAGGATGGCAGCCATAAGACTCAAAATGGCGGTTTATTTATGCTTCCTGCAGCTTCTATATCCGTTATATGAGGTATGGCGGCTATAAGACTTAAAATGGCGGCAGTAGAACGGTTCCAGCAGCTTCTATATCTGTTATCTAAAGGATGGCGGCTATAAGACTCAAAAGGGCGGCTATATTATGGTTCCAGCAGCTTGTATAGCTGTTATATAAAGGATGTCGGCTATAAGACTCTGAATAGCGGCTGTTTTATGGTTCTAGCAGCTTGTATAGCTGTTATATTAAGGATTGCCGCTATAGGACTTAAAATGGCGGCAGTAGAACGGTTCCAGCAGCTTCTATAGCTGTTATCTAAAGGATGGCCGCTATGAGACTTAAAATGGAGGCAGTATAATTGTTCCAGCAGCTTCTATAGCTGTTATCTAAAGGATGGCGGCTATAAGACTCAAAATGGCGGCAGTAGAACGGTTTCAGCAGATTGTATAGCTGTTATCTAAAGGATGGCGGCTATAAGACTCAAAATGGCGGCAGTAGAACGGTTTCAGTAGCTTGTAGGATGGCCGCTATAAGACTTAAAATGGCGGCAGTAGAACGGTTCCAGCAGCTTCTATAGCTGTTATATAAAGGATGGCGTCTATAAGACTCAAAATGGCGTCAGTAGAACGGTTTCAGCAGCTTCTATAGCTGTTATCTAAAGGATGGCGACTATAAGACTCAAAATGGCGGCAGTAGAACGGTTTCAGCAGATTGTATAGCTGTTATCTAAAGAATGGCGGCTATAAGACTCAAAATGGCGGCAGTAGAACAGTTTCAGTAGCTTGTAGGATGGCGTCTATAAGACTCAAAATGGCGTCAGTAGAACGGTTTCAGCTGCTTGTATAGCTGTTATCTAAAAAATGGCGGCTTTGAGACTTAAAATGGCGGCAATAGAACGGTTTCAGCAGCTTGTATAGCTGTTATCTAAAGGATGGCCGCTATAAGACTTAAAATGGCGGCAGTAGAACGGTTCCAGCAGCTTCAATAGCTGTTATCTAAAGGATGTCGGCTATAAGACTCAGAATAGCGGCTGTTTTATGGTTCTAGCAGCTTGTATAGCTGTTATATTAAGGATTGCCGCTATAAGACTTAAAATGGCGGCAGTAGAACGGTTCCAGCAGCTTCTATAGCTGTTATCTAAAGGATGGCCTCTATGAGACTTAAAATGGCGGCATTATAACTGTTCCAGCAGCTTCTATAGCTGTTATCTAAAGGATGGCGGCTATAAGACTCAAAATGGCGGCAGTAGAACGGTTTCAGCAGATTGTATAGCTGATATCTAAAGGATGGCGGCTATAAGACTCAAAATGGCGGCAGTAGAACGGTTTCAGAAGCTTGTAGGATGGCCGCAATAAGACTTAAAATGGCGGCAGTAGAACGGTTCCAGCAGCTTCTATAGCTGTTATATAAAGGATGGCGTCTATAAGACTCAAAATGGCGTCAGTAGAACGGTTTCAGCTGCTTGTATAGCTGTTATCTAAAAAATGGCGGCTTTAAGACTTAAAATGGCGGCAGTAGAACGGTTTCAGCAGCTTGTATGGCTGTTATCTAAAGGATAGCCGCTATAAGACTTAAAATGGCGGCAGTAGAACGGTTCCAGCAGCTTCTATAGCTGTTATCTAAAGGATGGCGTCTATAAGACTTTGGCTGCAGAATGGTTCCAGCAGCTTCTATAGCTTTTATAGAAAAGATGGCGGCTATAAGACTCAAAATGGCAGCTGTATGGTATGGCCACTATAAGACTTCAAATAGCGGCTGTAGAATGATTCCAGCAGCTTATATAGCTGTTATATAAAGTATGTCGGCTATAAGACTCAAAATGGCGGTTGTATTATGGTTTCAGCAGCTTTAATAGCTGTTATACTCAAAATGCTGGCTATTATATGGTTCCAGCAGCTTGTATAGCTGTTATATAAAGGATGTCGGCTATAAGACTCAGAATAGCGGCTGTAGAATGGTTCCAGCAGCTTGTATAGCTGTTATATAGAAGATGTCGGCTATAAGACTCAAAATGGCGGCAGTAGAACGGTTTCAGCAGCTTGTATAGCTGTTCTCTTAAAAATGGCGGCTATAAGACTTAAAATGGCGGCAGTAGAACGATTTCAGCAGCTTGTATAGCTGTTATCTAAAGGATGGCCGCTATAAGACTTAAAATGGCGGCAGTAGAAGGGTTTCAGCAGCTTGTTTAGCTGTTATCTAAAGGATGGCCGCTATAAGACTTAAAAAGGCGGCAGTAGAACGGTTCCAGCAGCTTCTATAGCTGTTATCTGTAGGATGGCGTCTATAAGACTCAAAATGGCGGCAGTAGAACGGTTTCAGCAGCTTGTATAACTATTATATAAAGGATGGCAGCTATAAGAATCAAAATGGCGGTTGTATTTTGCTTCCTGCAGCTTCTGTATCCGTTATATGAGGTATGGCGGCTATAAGACTTCAAATGGCGGCTGTGGATTGGTTCCAGCAGCTTATATAGGTGTTATATAAAGTATGTCGGCTATAAGACTCAAAATGGCGGCTATATTATGGATCCAGCAGCTTGTATAGCTGATATCCAAGGAATGGCCGCTATAAGACTTAAAATGGCGGATGCATTATGGTTCCAGCAGCTTCTATAGCTGTTATATAAAGGACGGAGTCTATAAGACTTAAAATGGCGGCAGTAGAACGGTTCCAGCAGCTTCTATATCTGTTATCTAAAGGATGGCGGCTATAAGACTCAAAAGAGCGGCTATATTATGGTTCCAGCAGCTTGTATAGCTGTTATATAAAGGATGCCGGCTATAAGACTCAGAATAGCGGCTGTTTTATGGTTCTAGCAGCTTGTATAGCTGTTATACAAAGGATTGCCGCTATAAGACTTAAAATGGCGGCAGTAGAACGGTTCCAGCAGCTTGTTTAGCTGTTATCTAAAGGATGGTCGCTATAAGACTTAAAAAGGCGGCAGTAGAACGGTTTCAGCAGCTTGTGTAACTATTATATAAAGGATGGCAGCTATACGACTCACAATGGCGGCTATATTATGGTTCCAGCAGCTTGTATAGCTGTAATATAAAGGATGTCGGCTATGAGACTCAGAATAGCGGCTGTTTTATGGTTCTAGCAGCTTTTGTAGCTGTTATCTAAAGAATGGCGGATATAAGACTCAAAATGGCGGCAGTAGAACGGTTTCAGCAGATTGTATAGCTGTTATCTAAAGGATGGCCGCTATAAGACTTAAAATGGCGGCAGTAGAACGGTTCCAGCAGCTTGTTTAGCTGTTATCTAAGGGATGGCCGCTATAAGACTAAAAAAGGCGGCAGTAGAACGGTTCCAGCAGCTTCTATAGCTGTTATCTAAAGGATGGCGTCTATAAGTCTCAAAATGGCGGCAGTAGAACGGTTTCAGCAGTTTGTATAACTATTATATAAAGGATGGCAGCTATAAGAATTATGCTGTATTATGATTTCAGCAGCTTTAATAGCTGTTATATAAAGTATGTCGGATATAAGACTCAAAATGGCGGCTGTATTGTGGTTTCAGCAGCTTTAATAGCTGTTATATAAAGGATGGTAAGATGATAAGACTCAAAATGACGGCAGTAGAACGGTTTCAGCAGCTTGTGTAACTATTATATAAAGGATGGGATCCATAAGACTTAAAATGGCGGCAGTAGAACGGTTCCAGCAGCTTCTATAGCTGTTATCTAAAGGATGGCGGCAATACGACTCAAAATGGCGGCAATATTATGGTTCCAGCAGCTTGTATAGCTGTTATTTAAAGGATGTTGGCTATAAGACTCAGAATAGCGGCTGTATTATGGTTCTAGCAGCTTTTGTAGCTGTTATACAAAGTATGGCCGCTATAAGACTTAAAATGGCGGCAGAAGAACGGTTCCAGCAGCTTCTATAGCTGTTATCTAAAAAATGGCGGATATAAGATTCAAAATGGCGGCAGTAGAACGGTTTCAGCAGCTTGTATAGCTGTTATCTAAAGGATGGCCGCTATAAGACTTAAAATGGCGGCAGTAGAACGGTTGCAGCAGCTTGTTTAGCTGTTATCTAAGGGATGGCCGCTATAAGACTTACAAAGGCAGCAGGAGAACGGTTTCAGCAGCTTCTATAGCTGTTATCTAAAGGATGTCATCTATAAGACTCAAAATGGCAGCAGTAGAATGGTTTCAGCAGCTTGTATAACTATTATATAAAGGATGGCAGCTAAAAGAATCAAAATGGCGGTTGTATTGTGCTTCCTGCAGCTTCAATATCCGTTATATACGGTATGGCGGCTATAAGACTAAAAATGGCGGCTGTAGAATGGTTCCAGCACCTTGTATAGCTGTTATCTAAAGGATGGCCGCTATAAGGCTTAAAGTGGCGGCAATTGAACGGTTCCAGCATCTTCTATAGCTGTTATATAAAGGATGGCGTCTATAAGACTCAAAATGGTAGAACGGTTTCAGCAGCTTGTATAAATACTATATAAAGGTTGGCAGCCATAAGACTCAAAATGGCGGTTGTATTATGCTTCCTGCAGCTTCTATATCCGTTATATGAGCTATGGCGGCCATAAGACTTTAAATAGCGGCAGTAGAACGGTTCCAGCAGCTTCTATATCTGTTATCTAAAGGATGTCGGCTATAAGACTCAAAAAGGCGGCTATATTATGGTTCCAGCAGCTTGTATAGCTGTTATATAAAGGATGTCGGCTATGAGACTCAGAATAGCAGCTGTTTTATGGTTCTAGCAGCTTTTGTACCTGTTATCTAAAGAATGGCGGATATAAAACTTAAAATGGCGGCAGTAGAACGGTTCCAGCAGCTTGTTTAGCTGTTATCTAAGGGATGGCCGCTATAAGACTAAAAAAGGCGGCAGTAGAACGGTTCCAGCAGCTTGTTTAGCTGTTATCTAAGGGATGGCCGCTATAAGACTAAAAAAGGCGGCAGTAGAACGGTTCCAGCAGCTTCTATAAGACTCAAAATGGCGGCAGTAGAACGGTTTCAGCAGTTTGTATAACTATTATATAAAGGATGGCAGCTATAAGATTTATGCTGTATTATGGCTTCAGCAGCTTTAATAGCTGTTATATAAAGTATGTCGGCTATAAGACTCCGAATAGCGGCTGTTTTATGGTTCTAGCAGATTGTGTAGCTGTTATATAAAGGATTGCCGCTATAATACTCAAAATGACGGCAGTAGAACGGTTTCAGCAGCTTGTATAGCTGTTATCTAAAGGATGGCGGCTATAAGACTTAAAACTTCGGCTGTAGAATGGTTCCAGCAGCTTCTATAGCTTTTATATAAAAGATGGCGGCTATAAGACTTAAAAAGTAGAATGGTTCCAGCAGCTTCTATGGTTTCTATGGTATTATGGTTTCAGCAGCTTTAATAGCTGTTATATAAAGGATGGCGTCTATAAGACTCAAAATGGCGGCAGTAGAACGGTTTCAGCAGTTTGTGTAACTATTATATTAAGGATGGGAACCATAAGACTTAAAATGGCGGCAGTAGAACGGTTCCAGCAGCTTCTATAGCTGTTATCTAAAGGATGGCGGCATTACGACTCAAAATGGCGGCTATATTATGGTTTCAGCAGCATGTATAAATATTATATAAAGGTTGGCAGCCATAAGACTCAAAATGGCGGTTGTATTATGCTTCCTGCAGCTTCTATATCCGTTATATGAGCTATGGCGGCTATAAGACTTTAAACGGCGGCAGTAGAACGGTTCCAGCAGCTTCTATATCTGTTATCTAAAGGATGGCGGCTGTAAGACTCAAAAGGGCGGCTATATTATGGTTCCAGCAGCTTGTATAGCTGTTATATAAAGGATTTCGGCTATAAGACTCCGAATAGCGGCTCTTTTATGGTTCTAGCAGCTTGTGTAGCTGTTATATAAAGGATTGCCGCTATAAGACTCAAAATGGCGGCAGTAGAACGGTTTCAGCAGCTTGTATAGCTGTTATCTAAAGGATGGCGGCTACAAGACTTAAAACTTCGGCTGTAGAATGGTTCCAGCAGCTTCTATAGCTTTTATATAAAAGATGGCGGCTTTAAGACTCAAAATGGCGGCAGTGGAACGGTTTCAGCAGCTTGTATAACTTTATATAAAGGATGGCAGCCATAAGACTCAAAATGGCGGTTGTATTATGCTTCCTGCAGCTTCTATATCCGTTATATGAGGTATGGCGGCTATAAGACTCAAAATGGCGGCTGTATTATGGTTTCAGCAGCTTTAATAGCTGTTATATAAAGGATGTCGGCTATAAGACTTAGAATATTGGCTGTAGAATGGTTCCAGCAGCTTGTATAGCTGTTATATAGAAGATGTCGGCTATAAGATTCAAAATGGCGGCAGTAGAACGGTTTCAGCAGCTTGTATAGCTGTTATCTAAAAAATGGCGGCTATAAGACTTAAAATGGCGGCAGTAGAACGGTTTCAGCAGCTTGTATAGCTGTTATCTAAAGGATGGCCGCTATAAGGCTTAAAATGGCGGCAGTAGAACGGTTCCAGCAGCTTGTTTAGCTGTTACCTAAGGGATGGCCGCAATAAGACTTAAAAAGGCGGCAGTAGAACGGTTCCAGCAGCTTCTATAGCTGTTATCTAAAGGATGGCGTCTGTAAGACTCAAAATGGCGGCAGTAGAACGGTTTCAGCAGCTTGTATAACTATTACATAAAGGATGGCAGCCATAAGACTCAAAACGGCGGTTGTATTATGCTTCCTGCAGCTTCTATATGTGTTATATGAGGTATGGCGGCTATAAGACTTCAAATGGCGGCTGTAGAATGGTTCCAGCTCTTATATAGCTGTTATATAAAGTATGTCAGCTATAAGACTCAAAATGGCGGCTATATTATGGATCCAGCAGCTTGTATAGCTGATATCTAAAGGATGACCGCTTTAAGACTTAAAATGGCGGCTGTATTATGGTTCCAGCAGCTTCTATAGCTGTTATATAAAGGACGGCGTCTATAAGACTCAAAATGGCGGCAGTAGAACGGTTTCAGCAGCTTGTATAACTATTATATAAAGGGTGGCAGCCATAAGACTCAAAATGGCGGTTGTATTATGCTTTCTGCAGCTTCTATATCCGTTATATGAGGTATGGCGGCTATAAGACTTAAAATGGCGGCAGTGGAACGGTTCCAGCTGCTTCTATATCTGTTATCTAGAGGAGGGCGGCTATAAGACTGAAAAGGGCGGCTATATTATGGTTCCAGCAGCTTGTATAGCTGTTATATAAAGGATGTCGGCTATAAGACTCAGAATAGCGGCTGTTTTATGGTTCTAGCAGCTTGTGTAGCTGTTATATAAAGGATTACCGCTATAAGAATGGCGGCAGTAGAACGGTTCCAGCAGCTTCTATAGCTGTTATCTAAAAGATGGCGACTATACGACTAAAAATGGCGGCTATATTATGGTTCCAGCAGCTTGTATAGCTGTTATATAAAGGATGTTGGCTATAAGACTCAGAATAGCGGCTGTATTATGGTTCTAGCAGCTTTTGTAGCTATTATATAAAGGGTTGCCGCTATAAATGGCGGCAGTAGTACGGTTCCAGCAGCTTGTATAGCTGTTATCTAAAGGATGGCCGCTATAAGACTTAAAATGGCGGCAGCTTGTTTAGCTGTTATCTAAGGGATGGCCGCTATAAGACTTAAAAAGGCGGCAGTAGAACGGTTTCAGCAGCTTGTATAGCTGTTATCTAAAGGATGGCCGCTATAAGACTTAAAATGGCGGCAGTAGAACGGTTCCAGCAGCTTGTTTAGCTGTTACCTAAGGGATGGCCGCAATAAGACTTAAAAAGGCGGCAGTAGAACGGTTCCAGCAGCTTCTATAGCTGTTATCTAAAGGATGGCGTCTGTAAGACTCAAAATGGCGGCAGTAGAACGGTTTCAGCAGCTTGTATAACTATTACATAAAGGATGGCAGCCATAAGACTCAAAACGGCGGTTGTATTATGCTTCCTGCAGCTTCTATATGTGTTATATGAGGTATGGCGGCTATAAGACTTCAAATGGCGGCTGTAGAATGGTTCCAGCATCTTATATAGCTGTTATATAAAGTATGTCAGCTATAAGACTCAAAATGGCGGCTATATTATGGATCCAGCAGCTTGTATAGCTGATATCTAAAGGATGACCGCTTTAAGACTTAAAATGGCGGCTGTATTATGGTTCCAGCAGCTTCTATAGCTGTTATATAAAGGACGGCGTCTATAAGACTCAAAATGGCGGCAGTAGAACGGTTTCAGCAGCTTGTATAACTATTATATAAAGGATGGCAGCCATAAGACTCAAAATGGCGGTTGTATTATGCTTTCTGCAGCTTCTATATCCGTTATATGAGGTATGGCGGCTATAAGACTTAAAATGGCGGCAGTAGAACGGTTCCAGCTGCTTCTATATCTGTTATCTAGAGGAGGGCGGCTATAAGACTGAAAAGGGCGGCTATATTATGGTTCCAGCAGCTTGTATAGCTGTTATATAAAGGATGTCGGCTATAAGACTCAGAATAGCGACTGTTTTATGGTTCTAGCAGCTTGTGTAGCTGTTATATAAAGGATTACCGCTATAAGAATGGCGGCAGTAGAACGGTTCCAGCAGCTTCTATAGCTGTTATCTAAAAGATGGCGACTATACGACTAAAAATGGCGGCTATATTATGGTTCCAGCAGCTTGTATAGCTGTTATATAAAGGATGTTGGCTATAAGACTCAGAATAGCGGCTGTATTATGGTTCTAGCAGCTTTTGTAGCTATTATATAAAGGGTTGCCGCTATAAATGGCGGCAGTAGTACGGTTCCAGCAGCTTGTATAGCTGTTATATAAAGGATGGCCGCTATAAGACTTAAAATGGCGGCAGCTTGTTTAGCTGTTAGCTAAGGGATGGCCGCTATAAGACTTAAAAAGGCGGCAGTAGAACGGTTTCAGCAGCTTGTATAACTATTGTATAAAGGATGGCAGCTATAAGAATCAAAATGACGGTTGTATTATGTTTCCTGCAGCTTCTATATCCGTTATATGAGGTATGGCGGCTATAAGACTTAAAATGGCGGCAGTAGAACTGTTCCAGCAGCTTCTATATCTGTTATCTAAAGGAGGGCGGCTATAAGACTCAAAAGGGCGGCTATATTATGGTTCCAGCAGCTTGTATAGCTGTTATATAAAGGATGTCGGCTATAAGACTCAGAATAGCGGCTGTTTTATGGTTCTAGCAGCTTGTGTAGCTGTTATATAAAGGATTGCCGGTTCCAGCAGCTTCCATAGCTGTTATCTAAAAGATGGCGGCTATACGACACAAAATGGCGGCTATATTATGGTTCCAGCAGCTTGTATAGCTGTTATATAAAGGATGTTGGCTATAAGACTCAGAATAGCGGCTGTATTATGGTTCTAGCAGCTTTTGTAGCTATTATATAAAGGGTGGCCGCTATAAATGGCGGCAGTAGTACGGTTCCAGCAGCTTGTATAGCTGTTATCTAAAGGATGGCCGCTATAAGACTTAAAATGGCGGCAGCTTGTTTAGCTGTTAGCTAAGGGATGGCCGCTATAAGACTTAAAAAGGCGGCAGTAGAACGGTTTCAGCAGCTTGTATAACTATTGTATAAAGGATGGCAGCTATAAGAATCAAAATGGCGTTTGTATTATGCTTACTGCAGCTTCTATATCCGTTATATGAGGTATGGCGGCTATAAGACTTAAAATGGCGGCAGTAGAACGGTTCCAGCAGCTTCTATATCTGTTATCTAAAGGAGGGCGGCTATAAGACTCAAAAGGGCGGCTATATTATGGTTCCAGCAGCTTGTATAGCTGTTATATAAAGGATGTCGGCTATAAGACTCAGAATAGCGGCTGTTTTATGGTTCTAGCAGCTTGTGTAGCTGTTATATAAAGGATTGCCGCTATAAGACTTAAAATGGCGGAAGTAGAACGGTTCCAGCAGCTTGTTTAGCTGTTATCTAAAGGATGGCCGCTATGAGACTTCAAATGGTGGCTGTAGAATGGTTCCAGCAGCTTTAATAGCTGTTATATAAAGTATGTCGGCTATAAGACTCAAAATGGCAGCTTTATTATGGTTTCAGCAGCTTTAATAGCTGTTATATAAAGGATGGCGTCTATAAGTCTCAAAATGGCGGCAGTAGAACGGTTTGAGCAGATTGTGTAACTATTATATAAAGGCTGGGAGCCATAAGACTTAAAATGGCGGCAGTAGAACTGTTCCAGCAGCTTCTATAGCCGTTATCTAAAAGATGGCGGCGATACGTCTCAAAATGGCGGCTGTATTATGGTTCTAGCAGCTTTTGTAGGTGTTAAATAAAGTATGGGCGCTATAAGACTTAAAATGGCGGCAGTAGATCGGTTCCAGCAGCTTCTATAGCTGTTATCTAAAGAATGGCGGCTATAAGACTCAAAATGGCGGCAGTAGAACGGTTTCAGCAGCTTGTATAGCTCTTATCTAAAAAATGGCGGCTATAAGACTTAAAATGGAGGCAGTAGAACGGTTTCAGCAGCTTGTAAAGCTGTTATGTAAAGGATGGCCGCTTTAAGACTTAAAATAGCGGCAGTAGAACGGTTCCAGCAGCTTCTATAGCTGTTATCTAAAGGATGGCAGCTTCTATATCCGTTATATGAGGTATGGCGGCTATAAGACTTCAAATGGTGGCTGTAGAATGGTTCCAGCCGCTTATATAGCTGTTATATAAAATATGTCGGCTATAAGACTCAAAATGGCGGCTGTATTATGGTTTCAGCAGCTTTAATAGCTGTTATATAAAGGATGTCGGCTATAAGACTCAAAATGGCGGCTATATTATGGTTCCAGCAGCTTGCATAGCTGATATCTAAAGGATGGCTGCTATAAGACTTAAAATGGCGGGAATAGAACGGTTCCAGCAGCTTCTATAGCTGTTATATAAAGGATGGCGTTATAAGACTCAAAATGGCGGCAGTAGAACGGTTTCAGCAGCTTGTATAACTATTATATAAAGGATGGCAGCTATAAGAATCAAAATGGCGGTTTTATTATGGTTCTAGCAGCTTGTATAGCTGTTATATAAAGGATTGCCGCTATAAGACTTAAAATGGCGGCAGTAGAACGGTTCCAGCAGCTTCCATAGCTGTTATCTAAAGGATGGCCGCTATGAGAATTAAAATGACGGCAGTAGAACGGTTCCACCAGCTTCTATAGCTGTTATCTAAGGGATGGTGGCTATAAGAATCAAAATGGCGGCAGTAGAACGGTTTCAGCAGCTTGTATAGCTGTTATCTAAAGGATGGCCGCTATAGCTGGATGTATAGCTGTTATATAAAGGATTGCCGCTATAAGACTTAAAATGGCGGCAGTAGAACGGTTCCAGCAGCTTCTATAGCTGTTATCTAAAGGATGGCCGCTATGAGATTTAAAATGACGGCAGTAGAACGGTTCCAGCAGCTTCTATAGCTGTTATCTATGGGATGGCGGCTATAAGAATCAAAATGGCGACAGTAGAACGGTTTCAGCAGCTTGTATAGCTGTTATCTAAGGGATGGCCGCTAAAAGACTTAAAAAGGCGGCAGTAGAACGGTTCCAGCAGCTTCTATAGCTGTTATCTAAAGAATGGCGGCTATAAGACTCAAAATGGCGGCAGTAGAACGGTTTCAGCAGCTTGTATAGCTGTTATATAAAGGATAGCCGCTATTAGACTTAAAATTGCGGCAGTAGAAGGGTTCCAGCAGCTTGTATAGTTGTATCTAAAGGATGGCGGCTTTAAGACTTAAAATGGCGGCAGTAGAACGGTTTAAGCAGCTTGTATATCTTTAATCTTGAGGATGGCGGCTATACGACTCAAAATGGCGGCTATATTATGGTTCCAGCAGCTTGTATAGCTGTTATATAAAGGATTGCCGCTATAAGACTTACAATGGCGGCAGTAGAACGGTTCCAGCAGCTTTTATAGCTGTTATCTAAAGGATGGCCGCTATAGCTGGATGTATAGCTGTTATATAAAGGATTGCCGCTATAAGACTTAAAATGGCGGCAGTAGAACGGTTCCAGCAACTTCTATAGCTGCTATCTAAGAGATGGCGGCTATAAGAATCAAAATGGCGGCAGTAGAACGGTTTCAGCAGCTTTTATAGCTGTTATCTAAAGGATGGCCGCTATAGCTGGATGTATAGCTGTTATATAAAGGATTGCCGCTATAAGACTTAAAATGGCGGCAGTAGAACGGTTCCAGCAACTTCTATAGCTGTTATCTAAAGGATGGCCGCTATGAGACTTAAAATGACGGCAGTAGAACGGTTCCAGCAGCTTCTATAGCTGTTATCTATGGGATGGCGGCTATAAGAATCAAAATGGCGGCAGTAGAACGGTTTCAGCAGCTTGTATAGCTGTTATCTAAGGGATGGCTGCTAAAAGACTTAAAAAGGCGGCAGTAGAACGGTTCCAGAAGCTTCTATAGCTGTTATCTAAAGGATGGCGTCTATAAGACGCAAAATGGCGGCAGTAGAACGGTTTCAGCAGCTTGTATAACTATTATATAAAGGATGGCAGCTATAAAAATCAAAATGGCAGTTGTATATGCTTCCTGCAGCTTCTACATCCGTTATATGAGGTATGGCGGCTATAAGACTTCAAATGGTGGCTGTAGAATGTTTCCAGGAGCTTATATAGCTGTTATATAAAATATGTCGGCTATAAGACTCAAAATGGCGGTTGTATTATGGCTTCAGCAGCTTTAATAGCTGTTATATAAAGGATGTCGGCTATAAGACTCAAAATGGCGGCTATATTATGGTTCCAGCAGCTTGTATAGCTGTTATCTAAAGGATGGCTGCTATAAGACTTAAAATGGCGGGAATAGAACGGTTCCAGCAGCTTCTATAGCTGTTATATAAAGGATGGCGTCTATAAGACTCAAAATGGCGGCAGTAGAACGGTTTCAGCAGCTTGTATAACTATTATATAAAGGATGGCAGCTATAAGAATCAAAATGGCGGTTGTATTATGCTTCCTGCAGCTTCTATATCCGTTATACGAGGTATGGCGGCTATAAGAATTAAAATGGCGGCAGTAGAACGGCAGCTTGTATAGCTGTTATATAAAGGATGTCGGCTATAAGACTCAGAATAGCGGCTGTTTTATGGTTCTAGAAGCTTGTGTAGCTGTTATATAAAGGATTGCCGCTATAAGACTTAAAATGGCGGCAGTAGAACGGTTCCAGCAGCTTGTTTAGCTGTTATCTAAAGGATGGCCGCTATGAGACTTCAAATGGTGGCTGTAGAATGGTTCCAGCAGCTTTAATAGCTGTTATATAAAGTATGTCGGCTATAAGACTCAAAATGGCAGCTTTATTATGGTTTCAGCCGCTTTAATAGCTGTTATATAAAGCATGGCGTCTATAAGACTCAAAATGGCGGCAGTAGAACGGTTTGAGCAGATTGTGTAACTATTATATAAAGGCTGGGAGCCATAAGACTTAAAATGGCGGCAGTAGAACTGTTCCAGCAGCTTCAATAGCCGTTATCTAAAAGATGGCGGCTATACGTCTCAAAATGGCGGCTGTATTATGGTTCTAGCAGCTTTTGTAGGTGTTAAATAAAGTATGGGCGCTATAAGACTTAAAATGGCGGCAGTAGATTGGTTCCAGCAGCTTCTATAGCTGTTTTCTAAAGAATGGCGGCTATAAGACTCAAAATGGCGGCAGTAGAACGGTTTCAGCAGCTTGTATAACTATTAAATAAAGGATGGCAGCTATAAGAATCAAAATGGCGGTTGTATTATGGTTCTAGCAGCTTGTATAGCTGTTATATAAAGGATTGCCGCTATAAGACTTAAAATGGCGGCAGTAGAACGGTTCCAGCAGCTTCTATAGCTGTTATCTAAAGGATGGCCGCTATGAGAATTAAAATGGAGGCAGTAGAACGGTTTCAGCAGCTTGTAAAGCTGTTATGTAAAGGATGGCGGCTTTAAGACTTAAAATGGCGGCAGTAGAACGGTTTAAGCAGCTTGTATATCTTTAATCTTGAGGATGGCGGCTATACGACTCAAAATGGCGGCTATATTATGGTTCCAGCAGCTTGTATAGCTGTTATATAAAGGATTGCCGCTATAAGACTTACAATGGCGGCAGTAGAACGGTTCCAGCAGCTTCTATAGCTGTTATCTAAAGGATGGCCGCTATGAGATTTAAAATGACGGCAGTAGAACGGTTCCAGCAGCTTCTATAGCTGTTATCTATGGGATGGCGGCTATAAGAATCAAAATGGCGACAGTAGAACGGTTTCAGCAGCTTGTATAGCTGTTATCTAAGGGATGGCCGCTAAAAGACTTAAAAGGCGGCAGTAGAACGGTTCCAGCAGCTTCTATAGCTGTTATCTAAAGAATGGCGGCTATAAGACTCAAAATGGCGGCAGTAGAACGGTTTCAGCAGCTTGTATAGCTGTTATATAAAGGATAGCCGCTATTAGACTTAAAATTGCGGCAGTAGAAGGGTTCCAGCAGCTTGTATAGTTGTATCTAAAGGATGGCGGCTTTAAGACTTAAAATGGCGGCAGTAGAACGGTTTAAGCAGCTTGTATATCTTTAATCTTGAGGATGGCGGCTATACGACTCAAAATGGCGGCTATATTATGGTTCCAGCAGCTTGTATAGCTGTTATATAAAGGATTGCCGCTATAAGACTTACAATGGCGGCAGTAGAACGGTTCCAGCAGCTTTTATAGCTGTTATCTAAAGGATGGCCGCTATAGCTGGATGTATAGCTGTTATATAAAGGATTGCCGCTATAAGACTTAAAATGGCGGCAGTAGAACGGTTCCAGCAACTTCTATAGCTGCTATCTAAGAGATGGCGGCTATAAGAATCAAAATGGCGGCAGTAGAACGGTTTCAGCAGCTTTTATAGCTGTTATCTAAAGGATGGCCGCTATAGCTGGATGTATAGCTGTTATATAAAGGATTGCCGCTATAAGACTTAAAATGGCGGCAGTAGAACGGTTCCAGCAACTTCTATAGCTGTTATCTAAAGGATGGCCGCTATGAGACTTAAAATGACGGCAGTAGAACGGTTCCAGCAGCTTCTATAGCTGTTATCTATGGGATGGCGGCTATAAGAATCAAAATGGCGGCAGTAGAACGGTTTCAGCAGCTTGTATAGCTGTTATCTAAGGGATGGCTGCTAAAAAGACTTAAAAAGGCGGCAGTAGAACGGTTCCAGAAGCTTCTATAGCTGTTATCTAAAGGATGGCGTCTATAAGACGCAAAATGGCGGCAGTAGAACGGTTTCAGCAGCTTGTATAACTATTATATAAAGGATGGCAGCTATAAAAATCAAAATGGCAGTTGTATATGCTTCCTGCAGCTTCTACATCCGTTATATGAGGTATGGCGGCTATAAGACTTCAAATGGTGGCTGTAGAATGTTTCCAGGAGCTTATATAGCTGTTATATAAAATATGTCGGCTATAAGACTCAAAATGGCGGTTGTATTATGGCTTCAGCAGCTTTAATAGCTGTTATATAAAGGATGTCGGCTATAAGACTCAAAATGGCGGCTATATTATGGTTCCAGCAGCTTGTATAGCTGTTATCTAAAGGATGGCTGCTATAAGACTTAAAATGGCGGGAATAGAACGGTTCCAGCAGCTTCTATAGCTGTTATATAAAGGATGGCGTCTATAAGACTCAAAATGGCGGCAGTAGAACGGTTTCAGCAGCTTGTATAACTATTATATAAAGGATGGCAGCTATAAGAATCAAAATGGCGGTTGTATTATGCTTCCTGCAGCTTCTATATCCGTTATACGAGGTATGGCGGCTATAAGAATTAAAATGGCGGCAGTAGAACGGCAGCTTGTATAGCTGTTATATAAAGGATGTCGGCTATAAGACTCAGAATAGCGGCTGTTTTATGGTTCTAGAAGCTTGTGTAGCTGTTATATAAAGGATTGCCGCTATAAGACTTAAAATGGCGGCAGTAGAACGGTTCCAGCAGCTTGTTTAGCTGTTATCTAAAGGATGGCCGCTATGAGACTTCAAATGGTGGCTGTAGAATGGTTCCAGCAGCTTTAATAGCTGTTATATAAAGTATGTCGGCTATAAGACTCAAAATGGCAGCTTTATTATGGTTTCAGCCGCTTTAATAGCTGTTATATAAAGCATGGCGTCTATAAGACTCAAAATGGCGGCAGTAGAACGGTTTGAGCAGATTGTGTAACTATTATATAAAGGCTGGGAGCCATAAGACTTAAAATGGCGGCAGTAGAACTGTTCCAGCAGCTTCAATAGCCGTTATCTAAAAGATGGCGGCTATACGTCTCAAAATGGCGGCTGTATTATGGTTCTAGCAGCTTTTGTAGGTGTTAAATAAAGTATGGGCGCTATAAGACTTAAAATGGCGGCAGTAGATTGGTTCCAGCAGCTTCTATAGCTGTTTTCTAAAGAATGGCGGCTATAAGACTCAAAATGGCGGCAGTAGAACGGTTTCAGCAGCTTGTATAACTATTAAATAAAGGATGGCAGCTATAAGAATCAAAATGGCGGTTGTATTATGGTTCTAGCAGCTTGTATAGCTGTTATATAAAGGATTGCCGCTATAAGACTTAAAATGGCGGCAGTAGAACGGTTCCAGCAGCTTCTATAGCTGTTATCTAAAGGATGGCCGCTATGAGAATTAAAATGGAGGCAGTAGAACGGTTTCAGCAGCTTGAAAAGCTGTTATGTAAAGGATGGCCGCTTTAAGACTTAAAATAGCGGCAGTAGAACGGTTCCAGCAGCTTCTATAGCTGTTATCTAAAGGATGGCAGCTTCTATATCCGTTATATGAGGTATGGCGGCTATAAGACTTCAAATGGTGGCTGTATAATGGTTCCAGCAGCTTATATAGCTGTTATATAAAATATGTCGGCTATAAGACTCAAAATGGCGGCTGTATTATGGTTTCAGCAGCTTTAATAGCTGTTATATAAAGGATGTCGGCTATAAAACTCAAAATGGCGGCTATATTATGGTTCCAGCAGCTTGCATAGCTGATATCTAAAGGATGGCTGCTATAAGACTTAAAATGGCGGGAATAGAACGGTTCCAGCAGCTTCTATAGCTGTCATATAAAGGATGGCGTCTATAAGACTCAAAATGGCGGCAGTAGAACGGTTTCAGCAGCTTGTATAACTATTATATAAAGGATGGCAGCTATAAGAATCAAAATGGCGGTTGTATTATGGTTCTAGCAGCTTGTATAGCTGTTATATAAAGGATTGCCGCTATAAGACTTAAAATGGCGGCAGTAGAACGGTTCCACCAGCTTCTATAGCTGTTATCTAAGGGATGGCGGCTATAAGAATCAAAATGGCGGCAGTAGAACGGTTTCAGCAGCTTGTATAGCTGTTATCTAAAGGATGGCCGCTATAGCTGGATGTACAGCTGTTATATAAAGGATTGCCGCTATAACACTTAAAATGGCGGCAGTAGAACGGTTCCAGCAGCTTCTATAGCTGTTGTCTAAAGGATGGCCGCTATGAGATTTAAAATGACGGCAGTAAAACGGTTCCAGCAGCTTCTATACCTGTTATCTAAAGGATGGCGGCTATAAGAATCAAAATGGCGGCAGTAGAACGGTTTCAGCAGCTTGTATAGCTGTTATCTAAGGGATGGCCGCTAAAAGACTTAAAATGGCGGCAGTAGAACGGTTCCAGCAGCTTCTATAGCTGTTATCTAAAGAATGGCGGCTATAAGACTCAAAATGGCGGCAGTAGAACGGTTTCAGCAGCTTGTATAGCTGTTATATAAAGGATAGCCGCTATTAGACTTAAAATTGCGGCAGTAGAAGGGTTCCAGCAGCTTGTATAGTTGTATCTAAAGGATGGCGGCTTTAAGACTTAAAATGGCGACAGTAGAACGGTTTAAGCAGCTTGTATATCTTTAATCTTGAGGATGGCGGCTATACGACTCAAAATGGCGGCTATATTATGGTTCCAGCAGCTTGTATAGCTGTTATATAAAGGATTGCCGCTATAAGACTTACAATGGCGGCAGTAGAACGGTTCCAGCAGCTTCTATAACTGTTATCTAAAGGATGGCCGCTTTGAGACTTAAAATGGCGGCAGTAGAACAGTTCCAGCAGCTTCTATAGCTGCTATCTAAGAGATGGCGGCTATAAGAATCAAAATGGCGGCAGTAGAACGGTTTCAGCAGCTTTTATAGCTGTTATCTAAAGGATGGCCGCTATAGCTGGATGTATAGCTGTTATATAAAGGATTGCCGCTATAAGACTTAAAATGGCGGCAGTAGAACGGTTCCAGCAACTTCTACAGCTGTTATCTAAAGGATGGCCGCTATGAGACTTAAAATGACGGCAGTAGAACGGTTCCAGCAGCTTCTATAGCTGTTATCTATGGGATGGCGGCTATAAGAATCAAAATGGCGGCAGTAGAACGGTTTCAGCAGCTTGTATAGCTGTTATCTAAGGGATGGCTGCTAAAAGACTTAAAAAGGCGGCAGTAGAACGGTTCCAGCAGCTTCTATAGCTGTTATCTAAAGGATGGCGTCTATAAGACTCAAAATGGCGGCAGTAGAACGGTTTCAGCAGCTTGTATAACTATTATATAAAGGATGGCAGCCATAAGACTCAAAATGGCAGTTGTATATGCTTCCTGCAGCTTCTATATCCGTTGTATGAGGTATGGCGGCTATAAGACTTCAAATGGTGGCTGTAGAATGTTTCCAGCAGCTTATATAGCTGTTATATAAAATATGTCGGCTATAAGACTCAAAATGGCGGTTGTATTATGGCTTCAGCAGCTTTAATAGCTGTTATATAAAGGATGTCGGCTATAAGACTCAAAATTGCGGCTATATTATGGTTCCAGCAGCTTGTATAGCTGTTATCTAAAGGATGGCTGCTATAAGACTTAAAATGGCGGGAATAGAACGGTTCCAGCAGCTTCTATAGCTGTTATATAAAGGATGGCGTCTATAAGACTCAAAATGGCGGCAGTAGAACGGTTTCAGCAGCTTGTATAACTATTATATAAAGGTTGGCAGCCATAAGACTCAAAATGGCGGTTGAATTATGCTTCCTGCAGCTTCTATATCCGTTGTATGAGGTATGGCGGCTATAAGACTTTAAGTGGCGGCAGTAGAACGGTTCCAGCAGCTTCTTTATCTGTTATCTAAAGGATGGAGGCTATAAGACTCAAAAGGGCGCCTATATTATGGTTCCAGCAGCTTGTATAGCTGTTGTATAAAGGATGTCGGCTATAAGACTCAGAATAGCGGCTGTTTTCTGGTTCTAGCAGCTTGTGTAGCTGTTATATAAAGGATTGCCGCTATAAGACTTAAAATGGCGGCAGTAGAACGGTTCCAGCAGCTTCTATAGCTGTTATCTAAAGGATTGCGGCTATAAGACTCAAAATGGCGGCATTACAACGGTTTCAGCAGATTGTATAGCTGTTATCTAAAGGATGGCGCCTATAAGACTCAAAATGGCGGCAGTAAAACGGTTTCAGTAGCTTGTATAGCTGTTATTTAAAGGATGGCCGCTATAAGACTTAAAATGGCGACAGTAGAACGGTGCCAGCAGCTTGTATAGCTGTTATCTAAAGGATGGCGGCTATAAGACTCAAAATGGCGGCAGTAGAACGGTTTCAGCAGCTTGTATAGCTGTTATCTAAAGGATGGCGGCTATAAGACTTAAAACTTCGGCTGTAGAATGGTTTCAGCAGCTTCTATAGCTTTTATATAAGAGACGGCGGCTATAAGACTCAAAATGGCAGCTGTATGGTATGGCCACTATAAGACTTCAAATGGCGGCTGTAGAATGATTCCAGCAGCTTATATATGTGTTATATAAAGTATGTTATGTATGCTATAAGACTCAAAATGGCGGCTGTATTATGGTTTCAGCAGCTTTAATAGCTGTTATATAAAGGATGTCGGCTATAAGGCTCAAAATTCCGCCTATATTATGGTTCCAGCAGCTTGTATAGCTGTTATATAGAAGATGTCGGCTATAAGACTTAGAATATTGGCTGTAGAATGGTTCCAGCAGCTTGTATAGCTGTTATATAGAAGATGTCGGCTATAAGACTCAAAATGGCGGCATTACAACGGTTTCAGCAGATTGTATAGCTGTTATCTAAAGGATGGCGTCTGTAAGACTCAAAATGGTGGCAGTAGAACGGTTTCAGTAGCTTGTATAGCTGTTATTTAAAGGATGGCCGCTATAAGACTTAAAATGGCGGCAGTAGAACGGTGCCAGCAGCTTGTATAGCTGTTATCTAAAGGATGGCGGCTATAAGACTCAAAATGGCGGCAGTAGAACGGTTTCAGCTGTTATCTAAAGGATGGCGGCTATAAGACTTAAAACTTCGGCTGTAGAATGGTTTCAGCAGCTTCTATAGCTTTTATATAAGAGACGGCGGCTATAAGACTCAAAATGGCAGCTCTATGGTATGGCCACTATAAGACTTCAAATGGCGGCTGTAGAATGATTCCAGCAGCTTATATATGTGTTATATAAAGTATGTCGGCTATAAGACTCAAAATGGCGGCTGTATTATGGTTTCAGCAGCTTTAATAGCTGTTATATAAAGGATGTCGGCTATAAGGCTCAAAATTCCGCCTATATTATGGTTCCAGCAGCTTGTATAGCTGTTATATTAAGGATGTCGGCTATAAGACTTAGAATATTGGCTGTAGAATGGTTCCAGCAGCTTGTATAGCTGTTATCTAAAAAATGGCGGCTATAAGACTTAAAATGGCGGCAGTAGAACGGTTTCAGCAGCTTGTATAGCTGTTATCTAAAGGATGGCCGCTATAAGACTTAAAATGGCGGCAGTAGAACGGCTCCAGCAGCTTGTTTAGCTGTTTTCTAAAGGATGGCCGCTATAAGACTTAAAAAGGCGGCAGTAGAACGGTTCCAGCAGCTTCTATAGCTGTTATCTAAAGGATGACGTCTATAAGACTCAAAATGGCGGCAGTAGAACGGTTTCAGCAGCTTGTATAACTATTATATAAAGGACGGCAGCTATAAAAATCAAAATGGCGGTTGTATTATGCTTCCTGCAGCTTCTGTATCCGTTATATGAGGTATGGCTGCTATAAGACTTCAAATGGCGGCTGTAGAATGGTTCCAGCAGCTTATATAGCTGTTATATAAAGTATGTCGGCTATAAGACTCAAAATGGCGGCTGTATTATGGTTTCACCAGCTTTAATAGCTGTTATATAAAGGATGTCGGCTATAAGACTCAAAACGGCGGTTATATTATGGAACCAGCAGCTTCTATAGCTGATATCTAAGAAATGGCGGCTAAAAGACTCAAAATGGCGGCAGTAGAACGGTTTCAGCAGCTTGTATAGCTGTTATCTAAAAAATGACAGCTATAAGACTTAAAATGGCTGCAGTAGAACGGTTCCAGCAGCTTCTATAGCTGTTATCTAAAGGATGGCCGCTAAGAGACTTAAAATGGCGGCTATATTATGGTTTCAGCAGCTTGTATAGCTGTTATATAAAGGATGTCGGCTATAAGACTCAGAATAGCGGCTGTTCTATGGTTCTAGCAGCTTGTGTAGCTGTTATATAAAGGATTGCCGCTATAAGACTTAAAATGGCTGCAGTAGAACGGTTCCAGCAGCTTCTTTAGCTGTTATCTAAAGGATGGCCGATATGAGACTTAAAATGGCGGCAGTAGAACGGTTCCAGCAGCTTCTATAGCTGTTATCTAAAGGATGGCGGCTATAAGACTAAAAATGGCGGCAGTAGAACGGTTTCAGCAGCTTGTATAACTATTATATAAAGGTTGGCAGCCATAAGACTCAAAATGGCGGCAGTAGAACGGTTTCAGTAGCTTCTATAGCTGTTATTTAAAGGAGGCAGTAGAACGGTTCCAGCGGCTTGTATGGCTGTTATCAAAAGGATAGCGGCTATAAGACTCAAAATGGCGGCAGTAGAACGGTTTCAGCAGCTTGTATAGCTGTTATCTAAAGGATGGCGGCTATAAGACTTAAAACTTCTGCTGTAGAATGGTTTCAGCAGCTTCTATAGCTTTAATATAAAAGACGGCGGCTATAAGACTCAAAATGGCAGCTGTATGGTATGGCCACTATAAGACTTCAAATGGCGGCTTTAGAATGATTCCAGCAGTTTATATATGTGTTATATAAAGTATGTCGGCTATAAGACTCAAAATGGCGGCTGTATTATGGTTTCAGCAGCTTCAATAGCTGTTATATAAAGGATGTCGGCTATAAGACTCAAAATGCCGGCTATATTATGGTTCCAGCAGCTTGTATAGCTGTTATATAAAGGAGGCCGGCTATAAGACTTAGAATATTGGCTGTAGATTGGTTCCAGCAGCTTGTATAGCTGTTATATAGACGATGTCGGCTATAAGACTCAAAATGGCGGCAGTAGAACGGTTTCAGCAGCTTGTATAGCTGTTATCTAAAAAATGGCGGCTATAAGACTTAAAATGGCGGCTATATTATGGTTCCAGCAGCTTGTATAGCTGTTATCTAAAGGATGGCTGCTATAAGACTTAAAATGGCGGGAATAGAACGGTTCTAGCAGCTTCTATAGCTGTTATATAAAGGATGGCGTCTATAAGACTCAAAATGGCGGCAGTAGAACGGTTTCAGCAGCTTGTATAACTATTATATAAAGGTTGGCAGCCATAAGACTCAAAATGGCGGTTGTATTATGCTTCCTGCAGCTTCTATATCCGTTGTATGAGGTATGGCGGCTATAAGACTTCAAACGGCGGCTGTATTATGGTTTCAGCAGCTTGAATAGCTGTTATATAAAGGATGTCGGCTATAAGACTGAAAATGGCGGCTATATTATGGTTCCAGCAGCTTGTATAGCTGTTATCTAAAGGATGGCTGCTATAAGACTTAAAATGGCGGGAATAGAACGGTTCCAGCAGCTTCTATAGCTGTTATCTAAAGGATGGCTGCTATGAGACTTAAAATGGCGACAGTAGAACGGTTCCAGCAGCTTCTATAGCTGTTATCTAAAGGATGGCTGCTATGAGAATTAAAATGGCGGCAGTAGAATGGTTCCAGGAGCTTCTATAGCTGTTATCTAAAGGATGGCTGCTATGAGACTTAAAATGGCGGCAGTAGAACGGTTCCAGCAGCTTCTATAGCTGTTATCTAAAGGATTGCGGCTATAAGACTCAAAATGGCGGCATTATAACGGTTTCAGCAGATTGTATAGCTGTTATCTAAAGGATGGCGGCTATAAAACTCAAAATGGCGGCAGTAGAACGGTTTCAGTAGCTTGTTTAGCTGTTATTTAAAGGATGGCCGCTATAAGACTTAAAATGGCGACAGTAGAACGGTGCCAGCAGCTTGTATAGCTGTTATCTAAAGGATGGCGGCTATAAGACTCAAAATGGCGGCAGTAGAACGGTTCCAGCAGCTTATATAGCTGTTATATAAAGTATGTCGGCTATAAGACTCAAAAGGGCGGCTATATTATGGTTCCAGCAGCTTGTATAGCTTTTATATAAAAGATGGCGGCTATAAGACTCAAAATGGCTGCTGTATGGTATGGGCATCAAATGGCGACTGTAGAATGATTCCAGCAACTTATATATGTGTTATATAAAGTATGTCGGCTATAAGACTCAAAATGGCGGCTGTATTATGGTTTCAGCAGCTTTAATAGCTGTTATATAAAGGATGTCGGCTATAAGACTCAAAATTCCGCCTATATTATGGTTCCAGCAGCTTGCATAGCTGTTATATAAAAGATGTCGGCTATAAGACTTAGAATATTGGCTGTAGAATGGTTCCAGCAGCTTGTATAGCTGTTATATAGACGATGTCGGCTATAAGACTCAGTAGAACGGTTTCAGCAGCAGGTATAGCTCTTATCTAAAAAATGGCGGCTATAAGACTTAAAATGGCGGCAGTAGAACGGTTTCAGCAGCTTGTATAGCTGTTATCTAAAGGATGGCCGCTATAGGACTTAAAATGGCGGCAGTAGAACGGCTCCAGCAGCTTGTTTAGCTGTTATCTAAAGGATGGCCGCTATAAGACTTAAAAAGGCGGCTGTAGAATGGTTCCAGCAGCTTCTATAGCTGTTATATGAAGTATGTCGGCTATAAGACTCAAAATGGCGGCTGTATTATGGTTTCAGCAGCTTTAATAGCTGTTATATAAAGGATGTCGGCTATAAGACTCAAAACGACTGTTATATAAAGGATTGCCGCTATAAGACTTAAAATGGCGGCAGTAGAACGGTTCCAGCAGCTTCTTTAGCTGTTATCTAAAGGATGGCCGATATGAGACTTAAAATGGCGGCAGTAGAATGGTTCCAGCAGCTTCTATAGCTGTTATCTAAAGGATGGCGGCTATAAGACTCAAAATGGCGGCAGTAGAACGGTTTCAGCAGCTTGTATAACTATTATATAAAGGTTTGCAGCCATAAGACTCAAAATGGCGGCAGTAGAACGGTTTCAGTAGCTTCTATAGCTGTTATTTAAAGGAGGCAGTAGAACGGTTCCAGCAGCTTGTATGGCTGTTATCAAAAGGATAGCGGCTATAAGACTCAAAATGGCGGCAGTAGAACGGTTTCAGCAGCTTGTATAGCTGTTATCTAAAGGATGGCGGCTATAAGACTTAAAACTTCTGCTGTAGAATGGTTTCAGCAGTTTCTATAGCTTTAATATAAAAGACGGCGGCTATAAGACTCAAAATGGCAGCTGTATGGTATGGCCACTATAAGACTTCAAATGGCGGCTTTAGAATGATTCCAGCAGTTTATATATGTGTTATATAAAGTATGTCGGCTATAAGACTCAAAATGGCGGCTGTATTATGGTTTCAGCAGCTTTAATAGCTGTTATATAAAGGATGTCGGCTATAAGACTCAAAATGCCGGCTATATTATGGTTCCAGCAGCTTGTATAGCTGTTATATAAAGGAGGCCGGCTATAAGACTTAGAATATTGGCTGTAGATTGGTTCCAGCAGCTTGTATAGCTGTTATATAGACGATGTCGGCTATAAGACTCAAAATGGCGGCAGTAGAACGGTTTCAGCAGCTTGTATGGTTGTTATCTAAAAAATGGCGGCTATAAGACTTAAAATGGCGGCAGAAGAACGGTTTCAGCAGCTTGAATAGCTGTTATCTAGAGGATGGCCGCTATAAGACTTAAAATGGCGGCAGTAGAACGGTTCCAGCAGCTTGTTTAGCTGTTATCTAAAGGATGGCCGCTATAAGACTTAAAAAGGCGGCAGTAGAACGGTTCCACAAGCTTCTAGAGCTGTTATCTAAAGGATGGCGTCTATAAGTTCCAGCAGCTTGTATAACTATTATATAAAGGATGACAGCTATAAGACTCAAAATGGCGGTTATATTATGGAACCAGCAGCTTCTATAGCTGATATCTAAGAAATGGCGGCTAAAAGACTCAAAATGGCGGCAGTAGAACGGTTTCAGCAGCTTGTATAGCTGTTATCTAAAAAATGACGGCTATAAGACTTAAAATGCGGCAGTAGAACGGTTCCAGCAGCTTCTATAGCTGTTATTCAAAGGATGGCCGCTAAGAGACTTAAAATGGCGGCTATATTATGGTTTCAGCAGCTTGTATAGCTGTTATATAAAGGATGTCGGCTATAAGACTCAGAATAGCGGCTGTTCTATGGTTCTAGCAGCTTGTGTAGCTGTTATATAAAGGATTGCCGCTATAAGACTTAAAATGGCGGCAGTAGAACGGTTCCAGCAGTTTCTTTAGCTGTTATCTAAAGGATGGCCGATATGAGACTTAAAATGGCGGCAGTAGAACGGTTCCAGCAGCTTCTATAGCTGTTATCTAAAGGATGGCGGCTATAAGACTCAAAATGGCGACAGTAGAACGGTTTCAGCAGCTTGTATAACTATTATATAAAGGTTGGCAGCCATAAGACTCAAAATGGCGGCAGTAGAACGGTTTCAGTAGCTTCTATAGCTGTTATTTAAAGGAGGCAGTAGAACGGTTCCAGCAGCTTGTATGGCTGTTATCTAAAGGATAGCGGCTATAAGACTCAAAATGGCGGCAATAGAACGGTTTCAGCAGCTTGTATAGCTGTTATCTAAACGATGGCGGCTATAAGACTTAAAACTTCTGCTGTAGAATGGTTTCAGCAGCTTCTATAGCTTTTATATAAAAGACGGCGGCTATAAGACTCAAAATGGCAGCTGTATGGTATGGCCACTATAAGACTTCAAATGGCGGCTGTAGAATGATTCCAGCAGTTTATATATGTGTTATATAAAGTATGTCGGCTATAAGACTCAAAATGGCGGCTGTGTTATGGTTTCAGCAGCTTTAATAGCTGTTATATAAAGGATGTCGGCTATAAGACTCAAAATGCCGGCTATATTGTGGTTCCAGCAGCTTGTATAGCTGTTATATAAAGGAGGTCGGCTATAAGACTTAGAATATTGGCTGTAGAATGGTTCCAGCAGCTTGTATATCTGTTATATAGAAGATGTCGGCTATAAGACTCAAAATGGCGGCAGTAGAACGGTATCAGCAGCTTGTATAGCTGTTATCTAAAAAATGGCGGCTATAAGACTTAAAATGGCGGCAGTAGAACGGTTTCAGCAGCTTGTATAGCTGTTATCTAAAGGATGGCCGCTATAAGACTTAAAATGGCGGCACTATTAGCGGACGTTGACGATACTATGCGCAGTACGTTCAAGTGGCCCCTACGACACCAGGACAAAGCCTGTTACGCGCGAGCCCAAGCAGATGACTGCCCACCTCCCACCCGACCGACCGAGGGGTGCAGCCGTATAACGCACGGCACGAATCGCGTGGACAAATACACAATAGAAAAAACAGACAAACAAATAACTAAATAATACTATAGCTATCTATTAACTAAATGGGATAGGATAGAAGTTTTAATCATGTTAATAGAAATCTCTGAACCGATTACATGGAATAGAAGGTTGTAATCAGAGCAGAGGACCCTAAAAGGTTCATGCAGGGCATAGTTAGAAGAACAACGACTTAGGGATAAAGGAATCAAAGGATGTCTACTCCGTCTACATGGTACCGACAGATTTACCTGAGCTAATAACTCAGGCGAGTCGATATCACCAATTAGGAGCTTGTGCATAAAAAATAACACCAAGCATAATTCTACGGTTAGTTAGGGAAGGAAGGTTAATCAAGAGAAGTCTACTAGAATACGAAGGCAAATTGACATTTCGATCCCAGCTTAAGCCACGAAGAGCAAATAGCAAGAACTGCTTTTGAACGGATTCAAGTCGAATCTGGTGCGACTCATATTGAGGTGACCAAATGCAAGATCCATACTCTAAAATAGGACGGACAAGCGAAGTGAAAAGAACTTTAGTTGTATAGGGGTCATCAAATTCTTTTGACCATCTTTTAATGAAACCCAGGACACTCATGGCCTTTGCGACCGTGGTGGAAATATGGGTGTTAAAATTTAACTTATGGTCCATAAGTACGCCCAAATCATTCATATTATTTAGACGTTCTAAAGGACTGTCGTTTAGAAAATAAGTGACCAGTTGAGGAGAGTTACGAAAAAAAAGTCATTACCTTACATTTGGTAGTATTAAGATTTAGTAAATTAAACTGGCACCAGGATTGAAAGTTTTTGAGATCAGCTTGTAGCCGACTAAATGAATCTATATCTTTATAAGTAAGACATACATAAGCACACGCGAATGAACAATGACTGATGGAAGATCGTTACCTTAAGGTACACCAGAAGTCACAGGAATGGAATCTGAAAAAGAAGACTTAAAAAGTACTTTCTGTTTTCTATTTGTTAAATATTCTCGAACCCAAGAAAGGAAAAGGGGTGGAAACCCAATGTCGCTCAGCTTAGAAAGTAATAGGGTATGATTAACGGAATCAAAGGCTTTGCTGAAGTCAGTGTATATGACATCAGTTTGTTTACCATTTTTGAACCCCTTGATAATTATTGATGTAAATTCTAAAAGGTTAGTGGTTGTAGATCTACGTTTCACAAACCCATGTTGGGATGGCGAAATAATAGAGCTGCAAAAATGTTGCAATTGAGAAGTTATGATTTTCTCAAAAGTTTTCGGAATAGCGGACAATTTTGAGATACCCCTATAGTTAGAGGCTTCGGACTTTTTGCCATTTTTATGCAGAGGAATGATATACGACTCCTTCCAAATAGATGGAAAAGAGGAAGATTCGACAGACAGTAGAAACAATTTTAAAATGGGTTTACATATGCGTTTGCACAGAACCTGAGTACACATCCACGCAGACCATCTGGCCCCGGAGAATAAACAGGTTTAACTAATTTAAGTTCGCTAAGAATAGAACTTTCATCAAACACTGGATTGAAAATGCAATTAGCCTTTTCTAAATGATAAGGATATGGACTTGCTCGGTATTCCGTTGAGGAATAAGTTGTTTTGAAAAAACTCGCAAACATATCGGCAATTGCCTGATCAGTGCTCGCTTTTTTATTTTGAAAAGACAAAAAAGATGGGTGCACAGAGGTCTTACGTTTAGAATTGACAAAATTATAAAATTGTTTAGGGTCAGAAGAAAACTGAAGCTTACACCGCTGAAGATAGTTCTTATAGCATTGTGTATTAAGCATCATGAATTTTGAACGAGCGACTGTACACAGAGCATAATGATGACCGACGTGTTTTTTGAAACTTCTTATAATATCGTGTCTTCACATTTTTCAAATTGGATAACTCACGAGAGAACCAGGGAGGTTTGTTAAGCCGCTCCTGCCAGAGTGTCATAAAAGAAGCGAATAGCTGAGTTCATATCTCTACAATTGTACAGATAAGACCAATCGGTAGTAGTAATGTTTTCATTAAGGCTGACAAAGTCAGTCTTACGAAAGCACCTAGTTAGAGGTAACTGATTTGAACCAAGTAATGGTGAAAGCAAGGGCAGATCAATTTTTAAATTTAATGTAGGATGAATTTTGTCTTCTGGAAGAACAAATGGTTCGATCCTAGAAACCTCACAATAAGAAGAATCCAATACAAAAATAAGATCTAACGATTTTCCATTAGAATTTAAGACAGGATTGACTTGGGATAAAGATAAGCCTAGAAGGCCATCAATAAAGTCATGTGACAAAAAGGGCAGCAACATGGTAGATTCATCTGTTAGTGACCATGCTAAAGCCGGTAAATTAAAATCACCTACAACTATGAGCATGTCTTGACTGGAAACTAAAGAGGAGACAAACTGAATTGCCTCTAAATGATTTAAATATACCACCATGTCTGACAATGGTGAAATATAGGAACAAGTAATGAAAGCATTAAAAGATTTAAAATTTACTTTAACACCGACAAACTCAATCTCCTGGGTACTAGAAAATTGAATCATTTCAGATGATAAAGCAGCATCAACAGCTATCAGAACGCCACCACCTATGCGAGAAATCCGGTCACGTCTGAATATGGAAAAGTTTGTGGAAAACACCGATGCATCAGCAATATCAGGTTTTAGCCACGTCTCTGTAAAAGCTAGAATGTTATGCTCAAAAGAAAGACTATCTACATAGAGATTAGGAAGTTTGGATTTCAGTCCTCTAACGTTCTGGTAACCCAGGTTAAGGGACGAAGCTAGTTTTTGACACACCAGCAGATGCTGATGTGGCAGGAATAGTATTAGTTGTTGTTGTTGGCAAGCGAATCGGTTGCCAATTTTTCTTTTTACAGTATATTCCTTAACTATTATATGTTTCGGCCAAAAATCTTCTCGACATATAGTGTCGAAGATATTGGCAGAAACACTAATTTTAAAGGACGAAATGTCCCGAGAATAAGAAAATTTAAACTTCTCCACCGCAATATTCGAGACGTTAACTTTCTTCCGAATATAGGCTATTACATCATCAGATGTGACAACAGGGTCTAGCCTAGAAACAAATATATGTTTCTTTGGTGGTATGCCAACGAGAGGCCGCGGTCCCGAAGCGTCAGCCGTAGCAGTAACATTGGAAGAGTCACCCACTGCAGCAGTCAACTTGACGCTGGCGGATCTACAGATTCTGAAACACCCCAAGGACTGGTTCTTTTACGTTTCGGAGACTCATTCATAAGCGATAAACTCCTGAACTGAGTCTCCACCGCAGTAAACTCCGCTTGGAGTTTATTAAAACCTGCCCTTAAAGTGTCAAAACTATCTCTAGTCCGCCTCATGAAAGAGCGCATCTCATTCTCGACATCCCGGCAAGCATCACATCCATATTTTAAGCCACCACCTTTAGCAATAGACTCCTTGATTCTGCCTGTGTAACCTGCACACTTAACGTGAACCGCATTGTCACACAGCCAACAAAGAATATAATCATGGGAGTCAACCGCATTAGTGGCAACTATGCAATTATTTTTTGAGCAGACAACCATTTTATCAAAAATTAATTAATTTAATTAAAAAAGGAAATACAAAAAAATAAAAATTCTAAAGGGTAAAAAAAGCGGCAGAAAGAAATCACGGAATGAAAATGCAAATTCGAATGTTAAAATTAAACCGATATTGAGTTTCAAAGTTAAAGAAAAGTTATTAATCACGAGAAACAAATAAAATTTGATAAGCGCAAAAAAAACACGTCCGTCGTCTGCAACGAGTGAAAGTAGTCCAGTAGAAAGGTTCCAGCAGCTTGTTTAGCTGTTATCTAAGGGATGGCCGCTATAAGACTTAAAAAGGCGGCAGTAGAACGGTTCCAGCAGCTTCTATAGCTGTTATCTAAAGGATGGCGTCTATAAGACTCAAAATGGCGGCAGTAGAACGGTTTCAGCAGCTTGTATAACTATTATATAAAGGATGGCAGCTATAAGAATCAAAATGGCGGTTGTATTATGCTTTTTGCAATTTCTATATCCGTTATATGAGGTATAGCGGCTATAAGACTTCAAATGGCGGCTGTAGAATGGTTCCAGCAGCTTATATAGCTGTTATATAAAGTATGTCGGCTATAAGGCTCAAAACGGCGGCTGTATTATGGTTTCAGCAGCTTGATTAGCTGTTATATAAAGGATGTCGGCTATAAGAATCAAAATGGCGGCTATATTATGGTTCCAGCAGCTTGAATAGCTGTTATTTAAAGGATGGCCGCTATAAGACTTAAAATGGCGGCAATAGAACGGTTCCAGCAGCTTCTATAGCTGTTATATAAAGGATGGCGTCTATAAGACTCAAAATGGCGGCAGTAGAACGGTTTCAGCAGCTTGTATAACTATTATATAAAGGTAGGCAGCCATCAGACTCAAACTGGCGGTTGTATTATGCTTCCTGCAGCTTCTATATCCGTTGTATGAGGTATGGCGGCTATAAGACTTAAAATGGCAGAGGTAGAACGGTTCCAGCAGCTTCTATATCTGTTATCTAAAGGATGGCGACTATAAGACTAAAAATGGCGTCAGTAGAACGGTTTCAGCAGCTTGTATAACTATTATATAAAGGATGGCAGCTATAACAATCAAAATGGCGGTTGTATTATGTTTTTTGCAATTTCTAAATCCGTTATATGAGGTATGGCGGCTATAAGACTTCAAATGGCGGCTGTAGAATGGTTCCAGCAGCTTATATAGCTGTTATATAAAGTATGTCGGCTATAAGGCTCAAAACGGCGGCTGTATTATGGTTTCAGCAGCTTGTATAGCTGTTATATAAAGGATGTCGGCTATAAGACTTAGAATATTGGCTGTAGAATGGTTCCAGCAGCTTGTATAGCTGTTATATAGAAGATGTCGGCTATAAGACTCAAAATGGCGGCAGTAGAACGGTTCCAGCAGCTTGTTTAGCTGTTATCTAAAGGATGGCCGCTATAAGACTTAAAAAGGCGGCAGTAGAACTGTTCCAGCAGCTTCTATAGCTGTTATCCAAAGGATGACGTCTATAGGACTCAAAATGGCGGCAATAGAACGGTTTCAGCAGCTTGTATAACTATTATACAAAGGATGGCAGCTATAAGAATCAAAATGGCGTTTGTATTATGCTTCCTGCAGCTTCTATATCCGTTGTATGAGGTATGGCGGCTATAAGACTTAAAAAGGCGGCAGTAGAACGGTTCCAGCAGCTTCTATAGCTGCTATCTAAAGGGTGGCGTCTATAAGACTCAAAATGGCGGCAGTAGAACGGTTTCATCAGCTTGTATAACTATTATATAAAGGATGGCAGCTATAAGAATCAAAATGGCGGTTGTATTATGCCTCCTGCAGCTTCTATATCCGTTATATGAGGTATGGCGGCTATAAGACTTAAAAAGGCGGCAGTAGAACGGTTCCAGCAGCTTCTATAGCTATTATCTAAAGGATGGTGGCTATAAGACTCAAAATGGCGTCAGTAGAACGGTTTCAGCAGCTTGTATAACTATTATATAAAGGATGGCAGCAATAAGAATCAAAACGGCGGCTGTTTTATGGTTTCAGCAGCTTTAATAGCTGTTATATAAAGGATGTCGGCTATAAGACTCAAAATGGCGGCTGTTTTATGGTTTCAGCATCTTTAATAGCTGTTATATAAAGGATGTCGGCTATAAGACTCAAAATGGCGGTTATATTATGGAACCAGCAGCTTCTATAGCTGATATCTAAATAATGGCGGCTAAAAGACTCAAAATGGCGGCAGTAGAACGGTTTCAGCAGCTTGTATAGCTGTTATCTAAAAAAATGGCGGCTATAAGACTTAAAATGGCGGCAGTAGAACGGTTTCAGCAGCTTCTATAGCTGTTATCTAAAGGAAGGCCGCTATGAGACTTAAAATGGCGGCTATATTATGGTTCCAGCAGCTTGTATAGCTGGCGGCAGTAGAACGGTTTCAGCAGATTGTATAGCTGTTATCTAAAGGATGGCGGCTATAAGACTCAAAATGGCGGCAGTAGAACGGTTTCAGTAGCTTGTATAGCTGTTATCTAAAGGATGGCGGCTATAAGACTTAAAACTTCTGCTGTAGAATGGTTTCAGCAGCTTCTATAGCTTTTATCTAAAAGATGGCGGCTATAAGACTTAAAACTTCTGCTGTAGAATGGTTTCAGCAGCTTCTATAGCTTTTATCTAAAAGATGGCGGCTATAAGACTTCAAATGGCGGCTGTAGAATGATTCCAGCAGCTTATATACATGTTATATAAAGTATGTCGGCTATAAGACTCAAAATGGCGGCTGTATTATGGTTTCAGCAGCTTTAATAGCTGTTATATAAAGGATGTCGGCTATAAGACTCAAAATGCCGGCTATATTACGGTTCCAGCAGCTTGTATAGGATAGCGGCTATAAGACTCAAAATGGCGGCAGTAGAACGGTTTCAGCAACTTGTATAGCTGTTATCTAAAGGATGGCGGCTATAAGACTTAAAACTTCTGCTGTAGAATGGTTTCAGCAGCTTCTATAGCTTTTATCTAAAAGATGGCGGCTATAAGACTTCAATTGGCGGCTGTAGAATGATTCCCGCAGCTTATATACGTGTTATATAAAGTATGTCGGCTATAAGACTCAAAATGGCGGCTGTATTATGGTTTCAGCAGCTTTAACCCTCTAGGACGTAAGAGTGCCTCTAGGCACGTATTTTATTTTTAATTTTAAAAAAATAACTAAGAGCTTTTAGTAAATTTAAAAATTGTTGAACTTTTAAAAATTACTGCCAAAAAGCACTGAAAATGTTGTAAGGCGCTCGGAAACTTTTATCGGTGCTTCTGATAAACATATTATCGAATCATGTGTTACTTCGCGTCAAAAATTTCAGCTGCTGCTCATTGTCTTTTGCTGTGTTCATAAAAGTGAATTTATACAACCAATTGAACTCAATATTTTTTTTCGTGAAAGGTAAGTTAATGTACTATTTAAATAAAGTTTAATATGTGCGAATATGTTAAACTTCTGCTTTGTAGCATCGTAAAAGTGATACCTGCCTTGGGGCACTCTTGGGGCTCCACGGCAAAATTTGTTGCTAGCAGCTATTTCACAACTACTTGCACTTCTTGTGTGATTTGTGTGTGATTTTTATTTATTGTTGAATTTTTTTAATAGAGATTGAATAATGGCTCGCTATAAATGGTCTGATTTGACGGATGAACAGCTGGAGTTGTTCGAATCAGTCCTGTCGGATGTGGACATGTCGAGTATTTCGAGTGACGACGAGGATGAAGACGTGGCAGAGGCACTTAACACTGCATTAGAAGATGTCTCTACTGTATCCTTAATGTGCAGTAATATTTAAAACAATGAAAATACTGTGAAGAGCCATGAGCCTTCCCGAAAAACTCGTAGGAGGCATCGATCACCATTGCCAGTTATTGAAGGAGCAACACCTGTATCTTTACCGTATTCTGGTGGCTTTAATGGGCTTGGTAAGCAAATCATTACTTTGATGTGTAATACAACTCATTAATTTATTTATGAATAGGTATCGAATCAATTATAAAGGAACCTAGTAAAGTTATGTGGCGACAGCAATCTATGCAATTGCGCATAAACAATGTTGCTTTTCAAGGCGACTCTTCGTTGCCATCCAAAATAACTGATCTGAAAACTCCGTTTCAACTATTTTGTTATTTTTTAAACTCGGACATTATAAGTATGATCGTCGAGGAAACAATGCGCGCAGCCTTTAAGGACAATATTGCCAACAAGTTTAAGATAACAACGGAAGATATTCATCACTATATATGTACATATAATTTACATGTCTATATATCGCTACCCTAATTTGAAAAGATACTGGGGGCAAAACGCATTTGCACCCATACAAGCCTGTATGACCCGTAGCAAATTTAAAGCAATTAAGAAATACTTCTCGTTGTGTGACGAGAGTAAGCGCCCTGATATCGGTGCGTCAGCCAACATAGTTGTACGCTTGACAAAAACTGTTTAAAGTTTCAAACATCATATAATATATTTTGAAGATTTTTACACATCGCTGCTTTTGATGGTATACCTTCGGGCAAAAAGGGATTTAAAGTTTGGGAACGGTTCGGGTAAATCGGATACCAAACTGCAAGTTTCCAAACGACAGTGCCATCAAGGAAAAGCCAAGAGGTTTTTCAGTTGTGTACGTGGGTTACTCATATGGAGTGGAGGTTAGTAACGTACTGTGGAAGGACAACAAGGCCGTTCCCTTATTATCGACCTATGTGGGCGTTAAGCCGTTTATAATTTCAAAATAAGTTCAAGGAGGAACACCAAAGGCAGCGCAATGTAGAAATTGACTGCCCACAAGTTATACGGGAATATAACGCTCATATGGGAGGCGTGGATCTAATGGATGGGCATATGAGAAGTAAAACTCAGCATGCTGCAACCTGCTAGTAGATATGGCAACAGGTCGTCCACTTATGAAGAACAATTTACCTTTACCATCTTCATCTTTGTCTGCGCGATCAAGTCGGTCGCCATCACAGACTTTGCTGTCGCCAATTTCTCAGCGACCATTGCAGCCACAACTCCAACAAGGCCAAAAATCAAATGACCCAATAAAGGACTTGAGGTTTGACCATTTCAATCATTTTCCAGAGTGGTTGGATGACATTACGGGAAATAGAAGCTGCAAGCACTGCAAAACTTCCCAAACGCAGTGCATTTGCACAAAATGCAAACTGCATTTACGCTGCTCGGCCAACAAAAATTGTTTTGCTGAGTATCATAGCAACAAATAAAATTATTTAATCAAATAAAATATAACAAAAATTAAAAAAAAATTCAATTTATTTGGAAACTACTTTTTTACCCTCAAAGCCCCAAGCGTGCCTTGAGGCACTTATTTACATTTTCTCACCTTCCAGGTAAACGAAAGCTTCTATATTTTTTCTGAGTTCATATTTAAGCTCAGCAGCCCCTATTTACTTAAAAAAAAATTATTCAAATTAACTTTTGCTTTTAGTTTAGAAAGTAGTCTTAGAGGGTTAATAGCTGTTATATAAAGGATGTCGGCTATAAGACTCAAAATGCCGGCTATATTACGGTTCCAGCAGCTTGTATAGCTGTTATATAAAGGATGTCGGGTATAAGACTTAGAATTTTGGCTGTAGAATGGTTCCAGCAGCTTTTATTTCTGTTATACAGAAGATGTCGGCTATAAGACACAAAATGGCGGCAGTAGAACGGTTTCAGCAGCTTGTATAACTGTTATCTAAAAAATGGCGGATACAAGACTTAAAATGACGGCAGTAGAACGGTTTCAGCAGCTTGTTTAGCTGTTATCTAAAGGATGGCCGCTATAAGACTTAAAAAGGCGGCAGTAGAACGGTTCCAGCAGCTTCTATAGCTGTTATCTAAAGGATGGCGTCTTTAAGACTCAAAATGGCGGCAGTAGAACGGTTTCAGCAGCTTGTATAGCTGTTATATAAAGGATGTCGGGTATAAGACTTAGAATTTTGGCTGTAGAATGGTTCCAGCAGCTTTTATTTCTGTTATACAGAAGATGTCGGCTATAAGACACAAAATGGCGGCAGTAGAACGGTTTCAGCAGCTTGTATAACTGTTATCTAAAAAATGGCGGATACAAGACTTAAAATGGCGGCAGTAGAACGGTTCCAGCAGCTTGTTTAGCTGTTATCTAAAGGATGGCCGCTATAAGACTTAAAAAGGCGGCAGTAGAACGGTTCCAGCAGCTTCTATAGCTGTTATCTAAAGGATGGCGTCTTTAAGTTCCAGCAGCTTGTATAACTATTATATAAAGGATGGCAGCTATAAAAATCAAAATGGCGGTTGTATTATGCTTTCTGCAGCTTCTGTATCCGTTATATGAGGTATGGCGGCTATAAGACTTAAAAAGGCGGCAGTAGAACGGTTCCAGCAGCTTCTATAGCTGTTATCTAAGCGATGGCGGCTATAAGACTTAAAAAGGCGGCAGTAGAACGGTTCCAGCAGCTTCTATAGCTGTTATCTAAAGGGTGGCGTCTATAAGACTCAAAATGGCGGCAGTAGAACGGTTTCAGCAGCTTGTATAACTATTATATAAAGGATGGCAGCTATAAGAATCAAAATGGCGTTTGTATTATGCTTCCTGCAGCTTCTATATCCGTTGTATGAGGTATGGCGGCTATAAGACTTAAAAAGGCGGCAGTAGAACGGTTCCAGCAGCTTCTATAGCTGCTATCTAAAGGGTGGCGTCTATAAGACTCAAAATGGCGGCAGTAGAACGGTTTCATCAGCTTGTATAACTATTATATAAAGGATGGCAGCTATAAGAATCAAAATGGCGGTTGTATTATGCCTCCTGCAGCTTCTATATCCGTTATATGAGGTATGGCGGCTATAAGACTTAAAAAGGCGGCAGTAGAACGGTTCCAGCAGCTTCTATAGCTATTATCTAAAGGATGGCAGCAATAAGAATCAAAACGGCGGCTGTTTTATGGTTTCAGCAGCTTTAATAGCTGTTATATAAAGGATGTCGGCTATAAGACTCAAAATGGCGGCTGTTTTATGGTTTCAGCATCTTTAATAGCTGTTATATAAAGGATGTCGGCTATAAGACTCAAAATGGCGGTTATATTATGGAACCAGCAGCTTCTATAGCTGATATCTAAATAATGGCGGCTAAAAGACTCAAAATGGCGGCAGTAGAACGGTTTCAGCAGCTTGTATAGCTGTTATCTAAAAAATGGCGGCTATAAGACTTAAAATGGCGGCAGTAGAACGGTTTCAGCAGCTTCTATAGCTGTTATCTAAAGGAAGGCCGCTATGAGACTTAAAATGGCGGCTATATTATGGTTCCAGCAGCTTGTATAGCTGGCGGCAGTAGAACGGTTTCAGCAGATTGTATAGCTGTTATCTAAAGGATGGCGGCTATAAGACTCAAAATGGCGGCAGTAGAACGGTTCCAGCAGCTTGTTTAGCTGTTATCTAAAGGATGGCCGCTATAAGACTTAAAAAGGCGGCAGTAGAACTGTTCCAGCAGCTTCTATAGCTGTTATCTAAAGGATGACGTCTATAAGACTCAAAATGGCGGCAGTAGAACGGTTTCAGCAGCTTGTATAACTATTATACAAAGGATGGCAGCTATAAGAATCAAAATGGCGTTTGTATTATGCTTCCTGCAGCTTCTATATCCGTTGTATGAGGTATGGCGGCTATAAGACTTAAAAAGGCGGCAGTAGAACGGTTCCAGCAGCTTCTATAGCTGCTATCTAAAGGGTGGCGTCTATAAGACTCAAAATGGCGGCAGTAGAACGGTTTCATCAGCTTGTATAACTATTATATAAAGGATGGCAGCTATAAGAATCAAAATGGCGGTTGTATTATGCCTCCTGCAGCTTCTATATCCGTTATATGAGGTATGGCGGCTATAAGACTTAAAAAGGCGGCAGTAGAACGGTTCCAGCAGCTTCTATAGCTATTATCTAAAGGATGGTGGCTATAAGACTCAAAATGGCGTCAGTAGAACGGTTTCAGCAGCTTGTATAACTATTATATAAAGGATGGCAGCAATAAGAATCAAAACGGCGGCTGTTTTATGGTTTCAGCAGCTTTATTAGCTGTTATATAAAGGATGTCGGCTATAAGACTCAAAATGGCGGCTGTTTTATGGTTTCAGCATCTTTAATAGCTGTTATATAAAGGATGTCGGCTATAAGACTCAAAATGGCGGTTATATTATTGAACCAGCAGCTTCTATAGCTGATATCTAAATAATGGCGGCTAAAAGACTCAAAATGGCGGCAGTAGAACGGTTTCAGCAGCTTGTATAGCTGTTATCTAAAAAATGGCGGCTATAAGACTTAAAATGGCGGCAGTAGAACGGTTTCAGCAGCTTCTATAGCTGTTATCTAAAGGAAGGCCGCTATGAGACTTAAAATGGCGGCTATATTATGGTTCCAGCAGCTTGTATAGCTGGCGGCAGTAGAACGGTTTCAGCAGATTGTATAGCTGTTATCTAAAGGATGGCGGCTATAAGACTCAAAATGGCGGCAGTAGAACGGTTTCAGTAGCTTGTATAGCTGTTATCTAAAGGATGGCGGCTATAAGACTTAAAACTTCTGCTGTAGAATGGTTTCAGCAGCTTCTATAGCTTTTATCTAAAAGATGGCGGCTATAAGACTTAAAACTTCTGCTGTAGAATGGTTTCAGCAGCTTCTATAGCTTTTATCTAAAAGATGGCGGCTATAAGACTTCAAATGGCGGCTGTAGAATGATTCCAGCAGCTTATATACATGTTATATAAAGTATGTCGGCTATAAGACTCAAAATGGCGGCTGTATTATGGTTTCAGCAGCTTTAATAGCTGTTATATAAAGGATGTCGGCTATAAGACTCAAAATGCCGGCTATATTACGGTTCCAGCAGCTTGTATAGCTGTTATAAAAAGGATAGCGGCTATAAGACTCAAAATGGCGGCAGTAGAACGGTTTCAGCAACTTGTATAGCTGTTATCTAAAGGATGGCGGCTATAAGACTTAAAACTTCTGCTGTAGAATGGTTTCAGCAGCTTCTATAGCTTTTATCTAAAAGATGGCGGCTATAAGACTTCAATTGGCGGCTGTAGAATGATTCCCGCAGCTTATATACGTGTTATATAAAGTATGTCGGCTATATGACTCAAAATGGCGGCTGTATTATGGTTTCAGCAGCTTTAATAGCTGTTATATAAAGGATGTCGGCTATAAGACTCAAAATGCCGGCTATATTACGGTTCCAGCAGCTTGTATAGCTGTTATATAAAGGATGTCGGCTATAAGACTTAGAATTTTGGCTGTAGAATGGTTCCAGCAGCTTTTATTTCTGTTATACAGAAGATGTCGGCTATAAGACACAAAATGGCGGCAGTAGAACGGTTTCAGCAGCTTGTATAACTGTTATCTAAAAAATGGCGGATACAAGACTTAAAATGACGGCAGTAGAACGGTTTCAGCAGCTTGTATAGCTGTTATCTAAAGGTTGGCCGCTATAAGACTTAAAATGGCGGCAGTAGAACGGTTCCAGCAGCTTGTTTAGCTGTTATCTAAAGGATGGCCGCTATAAGACTTAAAAAGGCGGCTGTAGAACGGTTCCAGCAGCTTCTATAGCTGTTATCTAAAGGATGGCGTCTTTAAGTTCCAGCAGCTTGTATAACTATTATATAAAGGATGGCAGCTATAAAAATCAAAATGGCGGTTGTATTATGCTTTCTGCAGCTTCTGTATCCGTTATATGAGGTATGGCGGCTATAAGACTTAAAAAGGCGGCAGTAGAACGGTTCCAGCAGCTTCTATAGCTGTTATCTAAGCGATGGCGGCTATAAGACTTAAAAAGGCGGCAGTAGAACGGTTCCAGCAGCTTCTATAGCTGTTATCTAAAGGGTGGCGTCTATAAGACTCAAAATGGCGGCAGTAGAACGGTTTCAGCAGCTTGTATAACTATTATATAAAGGATGGCAGCTATAAGAATCAAAATGGCGGTTGTATTATGCCTCCTGCAGCTTCTATATCCGTTATATGAGGTATGGCGGCTATAAGACTTAAAAAGGCGGCAGCAGAACGGTTCCAGCAGCTTCTATAGCTGTTATCTAAAGGGTGGCGTCTATAAGACTCAAAATGGCGGCAGTAGAACGGTTTCAGCAGCTTGTATAACTATTATATAAAGGATGGCAGCTATAAGAATCAAAATGGCGGTTGTATTATGCCTCCTGCAGCTTCTATATCCGTTATATGAGGTATGGCGGCTATAAAACTTAAAATGGCGGCAATAGAACGGTTCCAGCAGCTTCTATAGCTGTTATATAAAGGATGGCGTCTATAAGACTCAAAATGGCGGCAGTAGAGTGGTTTCAGCAGCTTGTATAACTATTATATAAAGGTTGGCAGCCATAAGACTCAAAATGGCGGTTGTATTATGCTTCCTGCAGCTTCTATATCCGTTGTATGAGGTATGGCGGCTATAAGACTTAAAATGGCGGCAGTAGAACGGTTCCAGCAGCTTCTATATCTGTTATCTAAAGGATGGCGGCTGTAAGACTCAAAATGGCGTCAGTAGAACGGTTTCAGCAACTTGTATAACTATTATATAAAGGATGGCAGCTATAAGAATCAAAATGGCGTTTGTATTATGGTTCTATCAGCCTGTATAGCTGTTATACAAAGGATTGCCGCTATAAGCCTTAAAATGGCGGCAGTAGAACGCTTCCAGCAGCTTCTATAGCTGTTATTTAAAGGATGGCCGCTATGAGGCTTAAAATGGCGGCAGTAGAACGGTTCCAGCAGCTTGTATAGCTGTTATATAAAGGATGTCGGCTATAAGACTCAGAATAGCGGCTGTTTTATGGTTCTAGCAGCTTGTGTAGCTGTTATATAAAGGATTGCCGCTATAAGACTTAAAATGGCGGCAGTAGAACGATTCCAGCAGCATCTATAGCTGTTATCTAAAGGCTGGCCGCTATAAGACATAAAAAGGCGGCAATAGAACGGTTCCAGCAGCTTCTATAGCTGTTATCTAAGGGATGGCGGCTATAAGAATCGAAATGGCGACAGTAGAACGGTTTCAGCAGCTTGTATAGCTGTTATCTAAAGGATGGCCGCTATGAGACTTAAAATGGCGGCAAAAAACGGTTCCAGCAGCTTCTGTAGCTGTTATTTAAGGGAGGCAGTAGAACGGTTCCAGCAGCTTGTATAGCTGTCATCTAAAGGATAGCGGCTATAAGACTTAAAATGGCGGCAGTAGAACGGTTCCAGCAGCTTCTATAGCTGTTATCTAAGGGATGGCGGCTATAAGAATCGAAATGGCGACAGTAGAACGGTTTCAGCAGCTTGTATAGCTGTTATCTAAAGGATGGCCGCTATGAGACTTAAAATGGCGGCAAAAAAACGGTTCCAGCAGCTTCTGTAGCTGTTATTTAAGGGAGGCAGTAGAACGGTTCCAGCAGCTTGTATAGCTGTCATCTAAAGGATGGCCGCTATAAGACTTAAAATGGCGGTTGTATTATGGTTCTAGCAGCTTGTATAGCTGTTATATAAAGGATTGCCGCTATAAGACTTAAGATGGCGGCAGTAGAACGGTTCCAGCAGCTTCTATAGCTGTTATCTAAAGGATGGCCGCTATGAGACTTAAAATGGCGGCAAAAAAACGGTTCCAGCAGCTTCTGTAGCTGTTATTTAAGGGAGGCAGTAGAACGGTTCCAGCAGCTTGTATAGCTGTCATCTAAAGGATAGCGGCTATAAGACTTAAAATGGCGGCAGTAGAACGGTTCCAGCAGCTTCTATAGCTGTTATCTAAAGGATGGCGGCTATGAGACTTAAAATGGCGGCAGTAGAACGGTTCCAGCAGCTTCTATAGCTGTTATCTAAGCAATGGCGGCTATAAGACTTAAAAAGGCGGCAGTAGAACGGTTCCAGCAGCTTCTATAGCTGTTATCTAAAGGGTGGCGTCTATAAGACTCAAAATGGCGGCAGTAGAACGGTTTCAGCAGCTTGTATAACTATTATATAAAGGATGGCAGCTATAAGAATCAAAATGGCGGTTGTATTATGCCTCCTGCAGCTTCTATATCCGTTATATGAGGTATGGCGGCTATAAGACTTAAAAAGGCGGTAACAGAACGGTTCCAGCAGCTTCTATAGCTGTTATCTAAAGGGTGGCGTCTAGAAGACTCAAAATGGCGGCAGTAGAACGGTTTCAGCAGCTTGTATAACTATTATATATAGAATGGCAGCTATAAGAATCAAAATGGCGGTTGTATTATGCCTCCTGCAGCTTCTATATCCGTTATATGAGGTATGGCGGCTATAAAACTTAAAATGGCGGCAATAGAACGGTTCCAGCAGCTTCTATAGCTGTTATATAAAGGATGGCGTCTATAAGACTCAAAATGGCGGCAGTAGAGCGGTTTCAGCAACTTGTATAACTATTATATAAAGGATGGCAGCTATAAGAATCAAAATGGCGTTTGTATTATGGTTCTATCAGCCTGTATAGCTGTTATACAAAGGATTGCCGCTATAAGACTTAAAATGGCGGCAGTAGAACGCTTCCAGCAGCTTCTATAGCTGTTATTTAAAGGATGGCCGCTATGAGACTTAAAATGGCGGCAGTAGAACGGTTCCAGCAGCTTGTATAGCTGTTATATAAAGGATGTCGGCTATAAGACTCAGAATAGCGGCTGTTTTATGGTTCTAGCAGCTTGTGTAGCTGTTATATAAAGGATTGCCGCTATAAGACTTAAAATGGCGGCAGTAGAACGATTCTAGCAGCATCTATAGCTGTTATCTAAAGGCTGGCCGCTATAAGACATAAAAAGGCGGCAATAGAACGGTTCCAGCAGCTTCTATAGCTGTTATCTAAGGGATGGCGGCTATAAGAATCAAAATGGCGACAGTAGAACGGTTTCAGCAGCTTGTATAGCTGTTATCTAAAGGATGGCCGCTATAAGACTTAAAATGGCGGTTGTATTATGGTTCTAGCAGCTTGTATAGCTGTTATATAAAGGATTGCCGCTATAAGACTTAAGATGGCGGCAGTAGAACGGTTCCAGCAGCTTCTATAGCTGTTATCTAAAGGATGGCCGCTATGAGACTTAAAATGGCGGCAAAAAAACGGTTCCAGCAGCTTCTATAGCTGTTATCTAAGGGATGGTGGCTATAAGACTCAAAATGGCGTCAGTAGAACGGTTTCAGCAGCTTGTATAACTATTATATAAAGGATGGCAGCAATAAGAATCAAAACAGCGGTTGTGTTATGGTTCTAGCAGCTTGTATAGCTGTTACATAAAGGATTGCCGCTATAAGACTTAAAATGGTGGCAGTAGAACGGTTCCAGCAGCTTCTATAGCTATTATCTAAAGGATGGTGGCTATAAGACTCAAAATGGCGTCAGTAGAACGGTTTCAGCAGCTTGAATAACTATTATATAAAGGATGGCAGCTAGAAGAATAAAAATGGCGGTTGTATTATGCTTCCTGCAGCTTCTATATCCGTTATATTAGGTAGGGCGGCTATAAGACTTCAAATGGCGGCTGTAGAATGGTTCCAGCAGCTTCTATATCTGTTATCTAAAGGATGGCGGCTATAAGACTCAAATTGGCGTCAGTAGAACGGTTTCAGCAACTTGTATAACTATTATATAAAGGATGGCAGCTATAAGAATCAAAATGGCGGTTGTATTATGGTTCTAGCAGCTTGTATAGCTGTTATATAAAGGATTGCCGCTATAAGACTTAAAATGGCGGCAGTAGAACGGTTCCAGCAGCTTCTATAGCTGTTATCTAAAAGGTGGCGTCTATAAGACTCAAAATGGCGGCGGTAGAACGGTTTCAGCAGCTTGTATAACTATTATATAAAGGATGGCAGCTATAAGAATCAAAATGGCGGTTGTATTATGCCTCCTGCAGCTTCTATATCCATTTTATGAGGTATGGCGGCTATAAGACTTAAAAAGGCGGCAGTAGAACGGTTCCAGCAGCTTCTATAGCTGTTATCTAAAGGGTGGCGTCTATAAGACTCAAAATGGCGGCAGTAGAACGGTTTCAGCAGCTTGTATAACTATTATATAAAGGATGGCAGCTATAAGAATCAAAATGGCGGTTGTATTATGCCTCCTGCAGCTTCTATATCCGTTATATGAGGTATGGCGGCTATAAAACTTAAAATGGCGGCAATAGAACGGTTCCAGCAGCTTCTATAGCTGTTATATAAAGGATGGCGTCTATAAGACTCAAAATGGCGGCAGTAGAGCGGTTTCAGCAGCTTGTATAACTATTATATAAAGGTTGGCAGCCATAAGACTCAAAATGGCGGTTGTATTATGCTTCCTGCAGCTTCTATATCCGTTGTATGAGGTATGGCGGCTATAAGACTTAAAATGGCGGCAGTAGAACGGTTCCAGCAGCTTCTATATCTGTTATCTAAAGGATGGCGGCTATAAGACTCAAAATGTCGTCAGTAGAACGGTTTCAGCAACTTGTATAACTATTATATAAAGGATGGCAGCTATAAGAATCAAAATGGCGTTTGTATTATGGTTCTAGCAACCTGTATAGCTGTTATACAAAGGATTGCCGCTATAAGACTTAAAATGGCGGCAGTAGAACGCTTCCAGCAGCTTCTATAGCTGTTATTTAAAGGATGGCCGCTATGAGACTTAAAATGGCGGCAGTAGAACGGTTCCAGCAGCTTGTATAGCTGTTATATAAAGGATGTCGGCTATAAGACTCAGAATAGCGGCTGTTTTATGATTCTAGCAGCTTGTGTAGCTGTTATATAAAGGATTGCCGCTATAAGACTTAAAATGGCGGCAGTAGAACGGTTCCAGCAGCATCTATAGCTGTTATCTAAAGGCTGACCGCTATAAGACATAAAAGGCGGCAATAGAACGGTTCCAGCAGCTTCTAAAGCTGTTATCTAAGGGATGGCGGCTATAAGAATCAAAATGGCGACAGTAGAACGGTTTCAGCAGCTTGTATAGCTGTTATATAAAGGATGGCCGCTATAAGACTTAAAATGGCGGTTGTATTATGGTTCAAGCAGCTTGTATAGCTGTTATATAAAGGATTGCCGCTATAAGACTTAAGATGGCGGCAGTAGAACGGTTCCAGCAGCTTCTATAGCTGTTATCTAAAGGATGGCCGCTATAAGACTTAAAAAGGCGGCAGTAGAACGGTTCCAGCAGCTTCTATAGCTGTTATCTAAAGGATGGCGGCTATACGACTCAAAATGGCGGCTATATTATGGTTCCAGCAGCTCGTATAGCTTTTATATAAAGGATGTTGGCTATAAGACTCAGAATAGCGGCTGTATTATGGTTCTTGCAGCTTTTGTAGCTGTTATATAAAGGATGGCCCCTATAAGACTTAAAATGGCGGTAGTAGAACGGTTCCAGCAGCTTGTGTAGCTGTTATCTAAAGGATGGCCGCTATAAGACTTAAAATGGCGGCAGTAGAATGGTTCCAGCAGCTTGTTTAGCTTTTATCTAAGGGATGGCCGCTATAAGACTTTAAAAGGCGGCAGTAGAACGGTTCCAACAGCTTCTATAGCTATTATCTAAAGGATGGTGGCTATAAGACTCAAAATGGCGTCAGTAGAACGGTTTCAGCAGCTTGTATAACTATTATATAAAGGATGGTAGCTAAAAGAATAAAAATGGCGGTTGTATTATGCTTCCTGCAGCTTCTATATCCGTTATATTAGGTAGGGCGGCTATAAGACTTCAAATGGCGGCTGTAGAATGGTTCCAGCAGCTTCTATATCTGTTATCTAAAGGATGGCGGCTATAAGACTCAAATTGGCGTCAGTAGAACGGTTTCAGCAACTTGTATAACTATTATATAAAGGATGGCAGCTATAAGAATCAAAATGGCGGTTGTATTATGGTTCTAGCAGCTTGTATAGCTGTTATATAAAGGATTGCCGCTATAAGACTTAAAATGGCGGCAGTAGAACGGTTCCAGCAGCTTCTATATCTGTTATCTAAAGGATGGCGGCTATAAGACTCAAAATGTCGTCAGTAGAACGGTTTCAGCAACTTGTATAACTATTATATAAAGGATGGCAGCTATAAGAATCAAAATGGCGTTTGTATTATGGTTCTAGCAACCTGTATAGCTGTTATACAAAGGATTGCCGCTATAAGACTTAAAATGGCGGCAGTAGAACGCTTCCAGCAGCTTCTATAGCTGTTATTTAAAGGATGGCCGCTATGAGACTTAAAATGGCGGCAGTAGAACGGTTCCAGCAGCTTGTATAGCTGTTATATAAAGGATGTCGGCTACAAGACTCAGAATAGCGGCTGTTTTATGGTTCTAGCAGCTTGTGTAGCTGTTATATAAAGGATTGCCGCTATAAGACTTAAAATGGCGGCAGTAGAACGGTTCCAGCAGCATCTATAGCTGTTATCTAAAGGCTGACCGCTATAAGACATAAAAAGGCGGCAATAGAACGGTTCCAGCAGCTTCTAAAGCTGTTATCTAAGGGATGGCGGCTATAAGAATCAAAATGGCGACAGTAGAACGGTTTCAGCAGCTTGTATAGCTGTTATATAAAGGATGGCCGCTATAAGACTTAAAATGGCGGTTGTATTATGGTTCTAGCAGCTTGTATAGCTGTTATATAAAGGATTGCCGCTATAAGACTTAAGATGGCGGCAGTAGAACGGTTCCAGCAGCTTCTATAGCTGTTATCTAAAGGATGGCTGCTATGAGACTTAAAATGGCGGCAAAAAAACGGTTCCAGCAGCTTCTATAGCTGTTATCTAAGGGATGGCGGCTATAAGAATCAAAATGGCGACAGTAGAACGGTTTCAGCAGCTTGTATAGCTGTTATCTAAAGGATGGCCGCTATAAGACTTAAAATGGCGGCAGTAGAACGGTTCCAGCAGCTTCTATAGCTGTTATCTAAAGGATGGCGTCTATACGACTCAAAATGGCGGCTATATTATGGTTCCAGCAGTTTGTATAGCTGTTATATAAAGGATGGCGGCTATAAGACTCAGAATAGCGTCTGTATTATGGTTTCAGCAGCTTTTGTAGCTGTTATATAAAGTATGGCCGCTATAAGACTTAAAATGGCGGCAGTAGAACGGTTCCAGCAGCTTCTATAGCTGTTATCTAAGGGATGGCTGCTATAAGAATCAAAATGGCGGCAGTAGAACGGTTTCAGCAGCTTGTATAGCTGTTATCTAAAGGATGGCCGCTATAAGACTTAAAAAGGCGGCAGTAGAACGGTTCCAGCAGCTTCTATAGCTGTTATCTAAAGGATGGCGGCTATACGACTCAAAATGGCGGCTATATTATGGTTCCAGCAGCTCGTATAGCTGTTATATAAAGGATGTTGGCTATAAGACTCAGAATAGCGGCTGTATTATGGTTCTAGCAGCTTTTGTAGCTGTTATATAAAGGATGGCCCCTATAAGACTTAAAATGGCGGTAGTAGAACGGTTCCAGCAGCTTGTGTAGCTGTTATCTAAAGGATGGCCGCTATAAGACTTAAAATGGCGGCAGTAGAATGGTTCCAGCAGCTTGTTTAGCTGTTATCTAAGGGATGGCCGCTATGAGACTTTAAAAGGCGGCAGTAGAACGGTTCCAACAGCTTCTATAGCTGTTATTTAAGGGATGGCGTCTATAAGACTCAAAATGGCGGCAGTAGAACGGTTTCAGCAGCTTGTATAACTATTATATATAGGATGGCAGCTATAAAAATTATGCTGTATTATGGTTTCAGCAGCTTTAATAGCTGTTATATAAAGTATGTCGGCTATAAGACTCAAAATGGCGGCTGCATTATGGTTTCAGCAGCTTTAATAGCTGTTATATAAAGGATGCCGTCTATAAGACTCAAAATGGCGGCAGTAGAACGGTTCCAGCAGCTTCTATAGCTGTTATCTAAAGGATGGCGTCTATACGACTTAAAATGGCGGCTATATTATGGTTCCAGCATTTTGTATAGCTGTTATATAAAGGATGGCGGCTATAAGACTCAGAATAGCGGCTGTATTATGGTTTCAGTAGCTTTTGTAGTTGTTATATGAAGTATGGCCGCTATAAGACTTAAAATGGCGGCAGTAGAACGGTTCCAGCAGCTTCTATAGCTGTTATCTAAAGAATGGCGGCTATAAGACTCAAAATGGCGGCAGTAGAACGGTTTCAGCAGCTTGTATAGCTGTTATCTAAAAAATGGCGGCTATAAGACTTAAAATGGCGGAAGTAGAACGGTTTCAGCACCTTGTATAACTGTTATCTAAAGGATGGCCGCTATAAGACTTAAAATGGCGGCAGTAGAACGGTTCCAGCAGCTTATATAGCTGTTTATGCTTCTATAGCTGTTATCTAAAGGATGGCCGCTATAAGACTTAAAAAGGCGGCAGTAGAACGGTTCCAGCAGCTTCTATAGCTGTTATGTAAAGTATGTCGGCTATAAGACTCAAAATGGCGGCTGTATTATGGTTTTAGCAGCTTTAATAGCTGTTATAAAAAGGATGGCGTCTATAAGACTCAAAATGGCGGCAGTAGAACGGTTTCAGCAGCTTGTGTAACTATTATATAAAGGATGGCAGCCATAAGACTTAGAATGGCGGCAGTAGAACGGTTCCAGCAGCTTCTATAGGTGTTATCTAAAGGATGGCGGCTATACGACTCAAAATGGCGGTTATATTATGGTTCCAGCAGCTTGTATAGCTTTTATATAAAGGATGTTGGCTATAAGACTCAGAATAGCGGCTGTATTATGGTTCTAGCAGCTTTTGTAGCTGTTATATAAAGGATGGTCCCTATAAGACTTAAAATGGCGGTAGTAGAACGGTTCCAGCAGCTTGTATAGCTGTTATCTAAAGGATGGCCGCTATAAGACTTAAAATGGCGGCAGTAGAACGGTTCCAGCAGCTTCTATAGCTGTTATCTAAAGGATGGCCGCTATGAGACTTAAAATGGCGGCAGTAGAACGGTTCCAGCAGCTTCTATAGCTGTTATCTAAGGGATGGCGTCTATAAGAATCAAAATGGCGGCAGTAGAACGGTTTCAGCAGCTTGTATAGCTGTTATCTAAAGGATGGCCGCTAGAAGACTTCAAAAGGCAGCAGTAGAACAGTTCCAGCAGCTTCTATAGCTGTTATCTAAAGGGTGGCGTCTATAAGACTCAAAATGGCGGCAGTAGAACGGTTTCAGCAGCTTGTATAACTATTATATAAAGGATGGCAGCTATAAGAATCAAAACGGCGGTTGTATTATGCCTTCTGCAGCTTCTATATCCGTTATATGAGGTATGGCGGCTATAAGACTTCAAATGGTGGCTGTAGAATGGTTCAAGCTGCTTTTATAGCTGTTATATAAAGTATGTCGGCTATAAGACTCAAAATGGCGGCTGTATTATGGTTTCAGCAGCTTTAATAGCTGTTATATAAAGGATGGCAGCTATAAGAATCACAATGGCGGTTGTATTATGGTTCTAGCAGCTTGTATAGCTGTTATACAAAAGATTGCCGCTATAAGACTTAAAATGGCGGCAGTAGAACGGTTCCAGCAGCTTCTATAGCTGTTATCTAAAGGATGGCCGCTACGAGACTTAAAATGGCGGCAGTAGAACGGTTCCAGCAGCTTGTATAGCTGTTATATAAAGGATGTCGGCTATAAGACTCAAAATAGCGGCTGTTTTATGCTTCTATAGCTGTTATCTAAAGGATGGCCGCTATAAGACTTAAAAAGGCGGCAGTAGACCGGTTCCAGCAACTTCTATAGCTGTTATGTAAAGTATGTCGGCTATAAGACTCAAAATGGCGGCTGTATTATGGTTTTAGCAGCTTTAATAGCTGTTATATAAAGGATGGCGTCTATAAGACTCAAAATGGCGGCAGTAGAACGGTTTCAGCAGCTTGTGTAACTATTATATAAAGGATGGCAGCCATAAGACTTAGAATGGCGGCAGTAGAACGGTTCCAGCAGCGTCTATAGGTGTTATCTAAAGGATGGCGGCTATACGACTCAAAATGGCGGCTATATTATGGTTCCAGCAGCTTGTATAGCTGTTATATAAAGGATGTTGGCTATAAGACTCAGAATAGCGGCTGTATTATAGTTCTAGCAGCTTGTATAGCTCTTATCTAAAGGATGGCCGCTATAAGACTTAAAATGGCGGCAGTAGAATGGTTCCAGCAGCTTGTTTAGCTGTTATCTAAGGGATGGCCGCTATAAGACTTAAAAAGGCGGCAGTGAACGGTTCCAACAGCTTCTATAGCTGTTATCTAAAGGATGGCGTCTATAAGACTCAAAATGGCGGCAGTAGAACGGTTTCAGCAGCTTGTATAACTATTATATAAAGGATGGCAGCTATAAGAATTATGCTGTATTATGGTTTCTGTATAGCTGTTATATAAAGGATGTTGGCTATAAGACTCAGAATAGCGGCTGTATTATAGTTCTAGCAGCTTGTATAGCTCTTATCTAAAGGATGGCCGCTATAAGACTTAAAATGGCGGCAGTAGAATGGTTCCAGCAGCTAGTTTAGCTGTTATCTAAGGGATGGCCGCTATAAGACTTAAAAAGGCGGCAGTGAACGGTTCCAACAGCTTCTATAGCTGTTATCTAAAAGATGGCGTCTATAAGACTCAAAATGGCGGCAGTAGAACGGTTTCAGCAGTTTGTATAACTATTATATAAAGGATGGCAGCTATAAGAATTATGCTGTATTATGGTTTCAGCAGTTGGCGTCTATACGACTCAAAATGGCGGCTATATTATGGTTCCAGCAGTTTGTAAAGCTGTTATATAAAGGATGGCGGCTATAAGACTCAGAATAGCGGCTGTATTATGGTTTCAGCAGCTTTTGTAGCTGTTATATAAAGTATGGCCGCTATAAGACTTAAAATGGCGGCAGTAGAACGGTTCGAGCAGCTTCTATAGCTGTTATCTAAAGAATGGCGCCTATAAGACTCAAAATGGCGGCAGTAGAACGGTTTCAGAAGCTTGTATAGCTGTTATCTAAAAAATGACGGATATGAGACTTAAAATGGCGGCAGTAGAACGGTTTCAGCAGCTTGTATAGCTGTTATCTAAAGGATGGCCGCTATAAGACTTAAAATGGCGTCAGTAGAACGGTTCCAGCAGCTTGTTTAGCTGTTATCTAAGGGATGGCCGCTATAAGATTTAAAAAGGCGGCAGTAGAACGGTTCCAACAGCTTCTATAGCTGTTATCTAATGGATGGCCGCTATAAGACTGAAAATGGCGGCTGTATTATGGTTTCAGCAGCTTTAATAATTGTTATATAAAGGATGGCAGCTATAAGAATCAAAATGGCGGTTGTATTATAGTTCTAGCAGCTTGTATAGCTGTTATACAAAGGATTGCCGCTATAAGACTTAAAATGGCGGCAGTAGAATGGTTCCAGCAGCTTGTTTAGCTGTTATCTAAGGGATGGCCGCTATAAGACTTAGAAAGGCGGCAGTGAACGGTTTCAGCAGCTTGTATAGTTGTTATCTAAAAGATGGCGTCTATAAGACTCAAAATGGCGGCAGTAGAACGGTTCCAGCAGCTTCTATAGCTGTTATCTAAAGGTTGGCGTCTATACGACTCAAAATGGCGGCTATATTATGGTTCCAGCAGTTTGTAAAGCTGTTATATAAAGGATGGCGGCTATAAGACTCAGAATGGCGGTTATATTATGGTTCCAGCAGCTTGTATAGCTGTTATATAAAGGATGTTGGCTATAAGACTCAGAATAGCGGCTGTATTATGGTTCTAGCAGCTTTTGTAGCTGTTATATAAAGGATGGTCCCTATAAGACTTAAAATGGCGGTAGTAGAACGGTTCCAGCAGCTTGTATAGCTGTTATCTAAAGGATGGCCGCTATAAGACTTAAAATGGCGGCAGTAGAACGGTTCCAGCAGCTTTTATAGCTGTTATCTAAAGGATGGCCGCTATGATACTTAAAATGGCGGCAGTAGAACGGTTCCAGCAGCTTCTATAGCTGTTATCTAAGGGATGGCGTCTATAAGAATCAAAATGGCGGCAGTAGAACGGTTTCAGCAGCTTGTATAGCTGTTATCTAAAGGATGGCCGCTATAAGACTTCAAAAGGCGGCAGTAGAACGGTTCCAGCAGCTTTTATAGCTGTTATCTAAAGGGTGGCGTCTATAAGACTCAAAATGGCGGCAGTAGAACGGTTTCAGCAGCTTGTATAACTATTATATAAAGGATGGCAGCTATGAGAATCAAAACGGCGGTTGTATTATGCCTTCTGCAGCTTCTATATCCGTTATATGAGGTATAGCGGCTAGAAGACTTCAAATGGTGGCTGTAGAATGGTTCAAGCTGCTTATATAGCTGTTATATAAAGTATGTCGGCTATAAGACTCAAAATGGCGGCTGTATTATGGTTTCAGCAGCTTTAATAGCTGTTATATAAAGGATGGCAGCTATAAGACTCAAAATGGCGGTTGTATTATGGTTCTAGCAGCTTGTATAGCTGTTATACAAAAGATTGCCGCTATAAGACTTAAAATGGCGGCAGTAGAACGGTTCCAGCAGCTTCTATAGCTGTTATCTAAAGGATGGCCGCTATGAGACTTAAAATGGCGGCAGTAGAACGGTTCCAGCAGCTTGTATAGCTGTTATATAAAGGATGTCGGCTGTAAGACTCAGAATAGCGGCTGTTTTATGCTTCTATAGCTGTTATCTAAAGGATGGCCGCTATAAGACTTAAAAAGGCGGCAGTAGACCGGTTCCAGCAGCTTCTATAGCTGTTATGTAAAGTATGTCGGCTATAAGACTCAAAATGGCGGCTATATTATGGTTTCAGCAGCTTTAATAGCTGTTATATAAAGGATGGCAGCTATAAGACTCAAAATGGCGGTTGTATTATGGTTCTAGCAGCTTGTATAGCTGTTATACAAAAGATTGCCGCTATAAGACTTCAAATGGCGGCAGTAGAACGGTTCCAGCAGCTTCTATAGCTGTTATCTAAAGGATGGCCGCTATGAGACTTAAAATGGCGGCAGTAGAACGGTTCCAGCAGCTTGTATAGCTGTTATATAAAGGATGTCGGCTGTAAGACTCAGAATAGCGGCTGTTTTATGCTTCTATAGCTGTTATCTAAAGGATGGCCGCTATAAGACTTAAAAAGGCGGCAGTAGACCGGTTCCAGCAGCTTTAATAGCTGTTATATAAAGGATGGCGTCTATAAGACTCAAAATGGCGGCAGTAGAACGGTTTCAGCAGCTTGTGTAACTATTATATAAAGGATGGCAGCCATAAGACTTAGAATGGCGGCAGTAGAACGGTTCCAGCAGCTTCTATAGGTGTTATCTAAAGGATGGCGGCTATACGACTCAAAATGGCGGCTATATTATGGTTCTAGCAGCTTGTATAGCTGTTATATAAAGGATGTTGGCTATAAGACTCAGAATAGCGGCTGTATTATAGTTCTAGCAGCTTTTGTAGCTGTTATATAAAGGATGGCCCCTATAAGACTTAAAATGGCGGTAGTAGAACGGTTCCAGCAGATTGTATAGCTGTTATCTAAAGGATGGCCGCTATAAGACATAAAATGGCGTCAGTAGAATGGTTCCAGCAGCTTGTTTAGCTGTTATCTAAGGGATGGCCGCTATAAGACTTAAAAAGGCGGCAGTGAACGGTTCCAACAGCTTCTATAGCTGTTATCTAAAGGATGGCGTCTATAAGACTCAAAGTGGCGGCAGTAGAACAGTTTCAGCAGCTTGTATAACTTTTATGTAAAGGATGGCAGCTATAAGAATTATGCTGTATTATGGTTTCAGCAGCTTGTATAGCTGTTATATAAAGTATGTCGGCTATAAGACTCAAAATGGCGGCTGTATTATGGTTTCAGCAACTTTAATAGCTGTTATATAAAGGATGGCGTCTATAAGACTCAAAATGGCGGCAGTAGAACGGTTCCAGCAGCTTCTATAGCTGTTATATAAAGGTTGGCGTCTATACGACTCAAAATGGCGGCTATATTATGGTTCCAGCAGTTTGTAAAGCTGTTATATAAAGGATGGCGGCTATAAGACTCAGAATAGCGGCTGTATTATGGTTTCAGCAGCTTTTGTAGCTGTTATATAAAGTATGGCCGCTATATGACTTAAAATGGCGGCAGTAGAACGGTTTCAGCAGCTTGTATAGCTGTTATCTAAAGGATGGCCGCTATAAGACTTAAAATGGCGGCAGTAGAATGGTTCCAGCAGCTTGTATAGCTGTTATCTAAGGGATGGCCGCTATAAGACTTAAAAAGGCGGCAGTAGAACGGTTCCAACAGCTTCTATAGCTGTTATCTAAAGGATGGCGTCTATAAGACTGAAAATGGCGGCAGTAGAACGGTTCCAGCAGCTTGTATAGCTGTTATCTAAAAAATGGCGGCTATAAGACTTAAAATGGCGGCAGTAGAACGGTTTCAGCAGCTTGTATAGCTGTTATCTAAAAAATGGCGGCTATAAGACTTAAAATGGCGGTTGTATCATGCTTTTTGCAACTTCTATATCCGTTATATGAGGAATGGCGGCTATAAGACTTCAAATGGTGGCTGTATTATGGTTTCAGCAGCTTTAATAATTGTTATATAAAGGATGGTAGCTATAAGAATCAAAATGGCGGTTGTATTATGGTTCTAGCAGCTTGTATAGCTGTTATACAAAGGATTGCCGCTATAAGAATTAAAATGGCGGCAGTAGAACGGTTCCAGCAGCTTATATAGCTGTTATATAAAGCATGTCGGCTATAAGACTCAAAATGGCGGCTGTATTATGGTTTCAGCAGCTTTAATAATTGTTATATAAAGGATAGCAGCTATAAGAATCAAAATGGCGGTTGTATTATAGTTATAGCAGCTTGTATATCTGTTATACAAAGGATTGCCGCTATAAGACTTAAAATGGCGGCAGTAGAACGGTTCCAGCAGCTTCTATAGCTGTTATCTAAAGGATGGCCGCTATGAGACTTAAAATGGCGGCAGTAGAACGGTTTCAGCAGCTTGTATAGTTGTTATCTAAAAAATGGCGGCTATAAGACTTAAAATGGCGGTTGTATTATGCTTTTTGCAACTTCTATATCCGTTATATGAGGTATGGCGGCTATAAGACTTCAAATGGCGGCTGTAGAATGGTTCCAGCAGCTTATATAGCTGTTATATAAAGTCTGTCGGCTATAAGACTCAAAATGGCGGCTGTATTATGGTTTCAGCAGCTTTAATAGCTGTTATATAAAGGATGTCGGCTATAAGACTAAAAATGGCGGCTATATTATGGTTCCAGCAGCTTGTATAGCTGTTATTTAAAGGATGGCAGCTATAAGAATCAAAATGGCGGTAGTATTATGGTTCTAGCAGCTTGTATAGCTGTTATACAAAGGATTGCTGCTATAAGACTTAAAATGGCGGCAGTAGAACGGTTTCAGCAGCTTTTGTAGCTGTTATATAAAGTATGGCCGCTATAAGACTTAAAATGGCGGCTGTAAAATGGTTCCAGCAGCTTATATAGCTGTTATATAAAGTATGTCGGCTATAAGGCTCAAAACGGCGGCTGTATTATGGTTTCAGCAGCTTTAATAGCTGTTATATAAAGGATGTCGGCTATAAGACTAAAAATGACGGCTATATTATGGTTCCAGCAGTTTGTATAGCTGTTATTTAAAGGATGGCAGCTATAAGAATCAAAATGGCGTTGTATTATGGTTCTAGCAGCTTGTATAGCTGTTATACAAAGGACTGCCGCTATAAGATTTAAAATGGCGGCAGTAGAACGGTTTCAGCAGCTTGTATAGCTGTTATCTAAAGGATGGCCGCTATAAGACTTAAAATGGCGGCAGTAGAACGGTTCCAGCAGCTTGTTTAGCTGTTATCTAAAGGATGGCCGCTATAAGACTTAAAGTGGCGGCAATAGAACGGTTCCAGCAGCTTCTATAGCTGTCATATAAAGGATGGCGTCTATAAGACTCAAAATGGCGGTTGTATTATGCTTCCTGCAGCTTCTATATCCGTTGTATGAGGTATGGCGGCTATAAGACTTAAAATGGCGGCAGTAGAAGGGTTCCAGCAGCTTCTATATCTGTTATCTAAAGGATGGCGGCTATAAGACTCAAAATGGCGTCAGTAGAACGGGTTTAGCAGCATGTATAGCTGTTATATAAAGGATTGCCGCTATAAGACTTAAAATGGTGGCAGTAGAACGGTTCCAGCAGCTTCTATAGCTATTATCTAAAAGATGGCGGCTATAAGACTCAAAATGGCGTCAGTAGAACGGTTTCAGCAGCTTGTATAACTATTATATAAAGGATAGCCGCTATTAGACTTAAAATTGCGGCAGTAGAAGGCTTCCAGCAGCTTGCATAGCTGTTATCTAAAGAATGGCGGCTATAAGACTCAAAATGGCGGCAGTAGAACGGTTTCAGCAGCTTGTATAGCTGTTATCTAATAAATGGCGACTATAAGACTTAAAATGACGGCAGAAGAACGGTTTCAGCAGCTTGTATAGCTGTTATCTAAAGGATGGCCGCTATAAGACTAAAAATGGGGGCAGTAGAACGGTTCCAGCAGCTTGTATAGCTGTTATCTAAAGGATGGCCGCTATGAGACTTAAAATGGCGGCAGTAGAACGGTTCCAGCAGCTTCTATAGCTGTTATATACAGGATGGCAACTATAAGACTCAAAATGGCGGCAGTAGAACGGTTTCAGCAGCTTGTATAACTCTTATCTAAAAAATGGAGGCTATAAGACTTAAAATGGCGGCTGTATTATGGTTTCAGCAGCTTTAATAGCTGTTATATAAAGGATGTCGGCTATAAGACTCAAAATGGCGCCTATATTATGGTTCCAGCAGCTTGTATAGCTGTTATCTAAAAGATGGCCGCCAAAGGACTTAAAATGGCGGCAGTAGAACGGTTGCAGCAGCTTCTATAACTGTTATATTAAGGATGGCGTCTAAAAGACTCAAAATGGCGGCAGTAGAACGGTTTCAGCAGCTTGTGTAACTATTATAAGACTCAAAATGGTGGTTGTATTATGCTTCCTGCAGCTTCTATATCCGTTATGAGGTATGGCGGCTATAAGACTTAAAATGGCGGCAGTAGAACGGTTCCAGCAGCTTCTATATCTGTTATCTAAAGGATGGCGGCTATAAGACTCAAAAAAGTGGCTATATTATGGTTCCAGCAGCTTGTATAGCTGTTATATAAAGGATGGCCGCTATTAGACTTAAAATTGCGGAAGTAGAAGGGTTCCAGCAGCTAGTATGGTTGTATCTAAAGGATGGCGGCTATAAGACTTAAAATGGCGGTAGTAGAACGGTTTAAGCAGCTTGTATAGCTTTAATCTAAAGGATGGCGGCTATACGACTCAAAATGGCGGCTATATTATGGTTCCAGCAGCTTGTATAGCTGTTATATAAAGGATGTTGGCTATAAGACTCAGAATAGCGGCTGTATTATGGTTCTAGCAGCTTGTATAGCTGTTATCTAAAGAATGGCGGCTACAAGACTTCAAATGGCGGCAGTAGAACGGTTTCAGCAGCTTGTATAGCTGTTATCTAAAGGATGGCGGCTATAAAACTTAAAATGGCGGCAGTAGAACGGTTCCAGCAGCTTATATAGCTGTTATATAAATAATGTCGTCTATAAGACTCAAAATGGCGGCTGTATAATGGTTTTAGCAGCTTTAATAGCTGTTATATAAAGGATGTCGGCTAAAAGACTCAAAATGGCGGCTATAGTACGGTTCCAGCAGCTTGTATAGCTGTTATATAAAAGATGTTGGCTATAAGACTCAGAATGGCGGCTGTATTATGGTTCTAGCAGCTTGTATAGCTGTTATCTAAAGGATGGCGGCTACAAGACTTCAAATGGCGGCAGTAAAACGGTTTAAGCAGCTCGTATAGCTTTAATCTAAAGGATGGCGGCTATACGACTCAAAATGGCGGCTATATTATGGTTATGGCCGCTATGAGACTTAAAATGGCGGCAGTAGAACGGTTCCAGCAGCTTCTATAGCTGTTATATACAGGATGGCAACTATAAGACTCAAAATGGCGGCAGTAGAACGGTTTCAGCAGCTTGTATAACTCTTATCTAAAAAATGGAGGCTATAAGACTTAAAATGGCGGCTGTATTATGGTTTCAGCAGCTTTAATAGCTGTTATATAAAGGATGTCGGCTATAAGACTCAAAATGGCGCGTATATTATGGTTCCAGCAGCTTGTATAGCTGTTATCTAAAGGATGGCCGCCAAAGGACTTAAAATGGCGGCAGTAGAACGGTTCCAGCAGCTTCTATAACTGTTATATTAAGGATGGCGTCTAAAAGACTCAAAATGGCGGCAGTAGAACGGTTTCAGCAGCTTGTGTAACTATTATAAGACTCAAAATGGTGGTTGTATTATGCTTCCTGCAGCTTCTATATCCGTTATGAGGTATGGCGGCTATAAGACTTAAAATGGCGGCAGTAGAACGGTTCCAGCAGCTTCTATATCTGTTATCTAAAGGATGGCGGCTATAAGACTCAAAAAAGTGGCTATATTATGGTTCCAGCAGCTTGTATAGCTGTTATATAAAGGATGGCCGCTATTAGACTTAAAATTGCGGAAGTAGAAGGGTTCCAGCAGCTAGTATTGTTGTATCTAAAGGATGGCGGCTATAAGACTTAAAATGGCAATAGTAGAACGGTTTAAGCAGCTTGTATAGCTTTAATCTAAAGGATGGCGGCTATACGACTCAAAATGGCGGCTATATTATGGTTCCAGCAGCTTGTATAGCTGTTATATAAAGGATGTTGGCTATAAGACTCAGAATAGCGGCTGTAATATGGTTCTAGCAGCTTGTATAGCTGTTATCTAAAGGATGGCGGCTACAAGACTTCAAATGGCGGCAGTAGAACGGTTTCAGCAGCTTGTATAGCTGTTATCTAAAGGATGGCGGCTATAAAACTTAAAATGGCGGCAGTAGAACGGTTCCAGCAGCTTATATAGCTGTTATATAAATAATGTCGTCTATAAGACTCAAAATGGCGGCTGTATTATGGTTTTAGCAGCTTTAATAGCTGTTATATAAAGGATGTCGGCTAAAAGACTCAAAATGGCGGCTATAGTACGGTTCCAGCAGCTTTTATAGCTGTTATATAAAAGATGTTGGCTATAAGACTCAGAATGGCGGCTGTATTATGGTTCTAGCAGCTTGTATAGCTGTTATCTAAAGGATGGCGGCTACAAGACTTCAAATGGCGGCTATAAGACTCAAAAAAGTGGCTATATTATGGTTCCAGCAGCTTGTATAACTATTATATAAAGGATAGCCGCTATTAGACTTAAAATTGCGGCAGTAGAAGGGTTCCAGCAGCTTCTATAGCTGTTATCTAAAGGATGGCAGCTATAAGACTCGAAATGGCGTCAGTAGAACGGTTCCAGCAGCTTCTATAGCTGTTATATAAAAGATGGCAACTATAAGACTCAAAATGGCGGCAGTAGAACGGTTTCAGCAGCTTGTATAGCTGTTATCTAAAGAATGGCGGCTATAAGACTCAAAATGGCGGCATTAGAACGGTTTCAGCAGCTTGTATAGCTCTTATCTAAAAAATGGCGGCTATAAGACTCAAAAAAGTGGCTATATTATGGTTCCAGCAGCTTGTATAACTATTATATAAAGGATAGCCGCTATTAGACTTAAAATTGCGGCAGTAGAAGGGTTCCAGCAGCTTCTATAGCTGTTATCTAAAGGATGGCGGCTATAAGACTCAAAATGGCGTCAGTAGAACGGTTTAAGCAGCTTGTATAGCTTTTATATAAAGGATGTTGGCTATAAGACTGAGAATAGCGGCTGTATTATGGTTCTAGCAGCTTGTATAGCTGTTATCTAAAGGATGGCGGCTACAAGACTTAAAATGGCGGCAGTAGAACGGTTTAAGCAGCTTGTATAGCTGTTATATAAAGGATGGCAACTATAAGACTCAAAATGGCGGCAGTAGAACGGTTTCAGCAGCTTCTATAGTTGTTATATAAAGGATGGCAACTATAAGACTCAAAATGGCGGTAGTAGAACGGTTTCAGCAGCTTGTATAGCTGTTATCTAAAGGATGGCCGCTATAAGACTTCAAATGGCGGCAGTAGAACGGTTCCAGCAGCTTCTATAGCTGTTATCTAAAGAATGGCGGCTATAAGACTCAAAATGGCGGCAGTAGAACGGTTTCAGCAGCTTGTATAGCTCTTATCTAAAAAATGGCGGCTATAAGACTTAAAAAAGTGGCTATATTATGGTTCCAGCAGCTTGTATAACTATTATATAAAGGATAGCCGCTATTAGACTTAAAATTGCGGCAGTAGAAGGGTTCCAGCAGCTTCTTTAGCTGTTATCTAAAGAATGGCGGCTATAAGACTCAAAATGGCGTCAGTAGAACGGTTTAAGCAGCTTGTATAGCTGATATATAAAGGTTGGCAACTATAAGACTCAAAATGGCGGCAGTAGAACGGTTTAAGCAGCTTGTATAGCTGATATATAAAGGTTGGCAACTATAAGACTCAAAATGGCGGCAGTAGAACGGTTTCAGCAGCTTGTGTTACTATTATAAGACTAAAAATGGCGGTTGTATTATGCTTCCTGCAGCTTCTATATCCGTTATATGAGGTATGTCGGCTATAAGACTTAAAATGGCGGCAGTAGAACGGTTCCAGCAGCTTCTATATCTGTTATCTAAAGGATGGCGGCTATAAGACTCAAAAAAAGTGGCTATATTATGGTTCCAGCAGCTTGTATAGCTGTTATATAAAGGATGGCCGCTATTAGACTTAAAATTGCGGCAGTAGAAGGGTTCCAGCAGCTTCTATAGCTGTTATATAAAGGATGGCAACTATAAGACTCAAAATGGCGGCAGTAGAACGGTTTCAGCAGCTTGTATAGCTGTTATCTAAAGGATGGCCGCTATAAGACTTAAAATGGCGGCAGTAGAACGGTTCCAGCAGCTTCTATAGCTGTTATCTAAAGAATGGCGGCTATAAGACTCAAAATGGCGGCATTAGAACGGTTTCAGCAGCTTGTATAGCTCTTATCTAAAAAATGGCGGCTATAAGACTCAAAAAAGTGGCTATATTATGGTTCCAGCAGCTTGTATAACTATTATATAAAGGATAGCCGCTATTAGACTTAAAATTGAGGCAGTAGAAGGGTTCCAGCAGCTTCTATAGCTGTTATCTAAAGGATGGCGGCTATAAGACTCAAAATAGCGTCAGTAGAACGGTTTAAGCAGCTTGTATAGCTTTTATATAAAGGATGTTGGCTATAAGACTCAGAATAGCGGCTGTATTATGGTTCTAGCAGCTTGTATAGCTGTTATCTAAAGGATGGCGGCTACAAGACTTAAAATGGCGGCAGTAGAACGGTTTAAGCAGCTTGTATAGCTGTTATATAAAGGATGGCAACTATAAGACTCAAAATGGCGGCAGTAGAACGGTTTCAGCAGCTTCTATAGCTGTTATATAAAGGATGGCAACTATAAGACTTAAAATGGCGGCAGTAGAACGGTTTCAGCAGCTTGTATAGATCTTATCTAAAAAATGGCGGCTATAAGACTCAAAAAAGTGGCTATATTATGGTTCCAGCAGCTTGTATAACTATTATATAAAGGATAGCCGCTATTAGACTTAAAATTGGTAGTAGAAGGGTTCCAGCAGCTTCTATAGCTGTTATCTAAAGGATGGCGGCTATAAGACTCAAAATGGCGTCAGTAGAACGGTTCCAGCAGCTTCTATAGCTGTTATATAAAAGATGGCAACTATAAGACTCAAAATGGCGGCAGTAGAACGGTTTCAGCAGCTTGTATAGCTGTTATCTAAAGGATGGCCGCTATAAGACTTAAAATGGCGGCAGTAGAACGGTTCCAGCAGCTTCTATAGCTGTTATCTAAAGAATGGCGGCTATAAGACTCAAAATGGCGGCAGTAGAACGGTTTCAGCAGCTTGTATAGCTCTTATCTAAAAAATGGCGACTATAAGACTTAAAATGGCGGCTGTATTATGGTTTCAGCAGCTTTAGTAGCTGTTATATAAAGGATGTCGGATATATGACTCAAAATGGCGCCTATATTATGGTTCCAGCAGCTTGAATAGCTGTTATCTAAAGGATGGCCGCTAAAGGACTTAAAATGGCGGCAGTAGAACGGTTCCAGCAGCTTCTATAACTGTTATATTAAGGATGGCGTCTAAAAGACTCAAAATTGCGGCAGTAGAACGGTTTCAGCAGCTTGTGTAACTATTATAAGACTCAAAATGGCGGTTGTATTATGCTTCCTGCAGCTTCTATATCCGTTATATGAGGTATGGCGGCTATAAGACTTAAAATGGCGGCAGTAGAACGGTTCCAGCAGCTTCTATATCTGTTATCTAAAGGATGTCGGACATAAGACTCAAAAAGTGGCTATATTATGGTTCCAGCAGCTTGTATAGCTGTTATATAAAGGATGGCCGCTATTAGACTTAAAATTGCGGCAGTAGAAGGGTTCCAGCAGCTTCTATAGCTGTTAGCTAAAGGATGGCGGCTATATAAGACTCAAAATGGCGTCAGTAGAACGGTTTCAGCAGCTGTTCACAGTTGTATCTAAAGGATGGCGGCTATGAGACTTAAAATGGCGGCAGTAGAACGGTTTAAGCAGCTTCTATAGCTGTTATCTAAAGGATGTTACAGGCTATGAGACTTAAAATGGCGGCAGTAGAATGGTTTAAGCAGCTTCTATAGCTGTTATCTAAAGGATGGCGGCT